>JAEMBT020000003.1:1479842-2019842 GCA_018873245.2 Archegozetes longisetosus | reverse complement strand
TAAACTTGACAATAACTTCATTCTACTGTAAATTTATTGTCCAAATACTCGAGAGAATATATTTTTCCAGTTGTTATATATTTCTCGTAAAGAGTAAGAGATAGAGAAAAATATAGTAAAGGAAAAAACTTTTTCACTGATTGCAAGTAACTATAGTGAACAGGATAGCGAAAAAATTCGGCACAAAAATACACTATCGAAAAAACGGCTTCGCTTTTCTATTTCAGAGCACTTATGGTTTTAGAGGAACTACAAGTTTGTAAAGTTTGCACAACAACAGAGAGTTCAAAGTGCACCACAACTGGGTTTAGCTCAAAATGAATAGGCATTGGAATTGAGCGCGTAATGCAATGAGAAAAGTCGTCTCGCTATCAATAAGTTCTTCGTCTAACGCAAGTGCAGTTCAGACCATGGGCTGTGTTTACCGCAATCACCCGTAGGGGTGATTATAACGCTTTTAAGACTCACTCATAGACTTGAATTTAATGAAGAGAATAAATCTTTAAAAAAGTTTTTCAATAAGTCTGGTATAAATAATTATTTTATTTATTGATAATTATATACCAGAAAAGAACTGTGTTTTCAATTAAGAGCGTATTTTTAGAGCACAAAATATGAGATTAAAAATCGAAAGTGAAGTAAAAATTTTTCTGATGAATAGCCTAGAAGTTTATAATTTATTGCTTTAAACCGTTTCTCGTAATTAATTTTGATAAAAAACAACTTGAAGACATGTGTTTTGTTTATTTTAAAACTTAGAAAATGTTTACTAAATGACTGAAAAAAGTTCCGAAAGAAACAGTTAAGTCATATAGTTGTTCGTTAGAACCAGTATTGTGATTAATCTCTTTCTTCAAAGGCATGCGTCCAATAGATTAAAGATAACTAAAGTTTCAATTTTTATCAATAGTTAGTTAAGAATATTATCCAGTTTTCAGACTTAAGAAGAGTGGATAAAAGTTATGCGTTGGAAGTAGATGTTTATTGCTTACTGTTTAAATACTATTACGATAAGGCTATCATTTGTTGGTATGTGTGACTAACATTGAGGCAAAAATTATGACGAGCTTGACTCCAGCAAGTTCACCAACAGATGCTCTGTTCCGAACTTCATATCTTATACGAAAAAGAAGTTAACCGTTTACTAGATATTTATAACGAATTTACAGTCGAATCGCTTTAATAACAAACTCAGATATTGATTAAACTTTCAGTTCAATAAATGATAAAACTTTTCAAACTTTATGAGAAAAACATATACAGTAAGAAAATCGTATTATGCATCCAAACAAGACTAGAATACTAACAGTTGAAAAAAGTTGATGCTAAATAAACTTTACTTAAACAAAATTACACACATATAGAGCTAGAAAAAGTAATATTCTTACGGATGCTGAAGCACTACGAATTATACTGTAAATACTGTATGATTAAAACCAACTGTAAATATTGTCAAAATATACTTATATAAAGTCTGCAATAGTCTGAATATTTCCGTTGCGAATTCAACTCAAAATAGTGTTACGCTTCAAGTTAGGAAAAAAGATATTTTAAGGGGTGCGGCTAATACTCTTATAAAAGACTTTTTTTCTCTCAGACAATATTTTTACGTAGCAGTTAGTCATGCATTCGCTTCGAACAAAAATCGGCAAAATTAAGACTGTTTTAAACTTAATTTTTATCTAGTTATTTATTGTTTATTCTTGTAATTTATTACTATGAAATATCATGCGTTAACTCGTTCTTGAATTTTAAGCGCATTATCTTTTCCTTTAAAACTTCAATTTTTCAACGTGTCTCATATTTTTCTCAAAGTAATTTTCTGGTACAAAAGGTGCGATCATTTATTTTAGATTAAACTACTTGTTGAATGATTCGAAACTCAATTTTTTGGCTCAATTATTTAGTCAAGAATTTTTGCGCAAAAAATATCTATCGCGTAAATAACTATATAATGATATTGAGGAATAGGCTTCATTTAAACTTATTTTTTATCCACTGATAAACTGGTATAGACTTAAAATACAAACTTTAACCTTATAAGCAAGAGTTTAAAGCATCTGGTTCGCTACTGAAATTTAAAACATTGTTATTGAATATCAAATTATCACCAAAAACATAGCCATGACTTTTTAAGGTAATGAAACATTTGTGACAATTAGACAAACAGGAGTAAGTAAGTTATTTTCTTTTTGAGAAAAATATGCGCACAAACATTAAGAACTTATCGCAAAGTATAGGAAAACTTATTAGAAAAAAATTTCGTGCAATAGAAATAAATGGGGATAATGAGCTAAAATGTTTGTTATTATCTAAATTGTTTTAAAAACTGTTTTTCTAGTGGTAAGAAAAATAAATACTAATTGAACCAAAAACTATTTATATTCAGTAACAAAAGCACTGAATTGTTTAAAGGGATAAAATTTGAGGAATTTACTCAATTATTTATTCAAATGAGAGTAACAAATACAAAGTCTGACATAGTGTTAAGCAATTGTAGAATTTATCATTAAATTCTCATTAGGCGTACGATTTAGGACTCATTAGCACAAAGTGAACAATTTTCAATGAAAAAATTACTCAATCAATCAATTAGTTTTTCATTTCAAACATTTTTTTCAGCCCAACAATAAATGCAAATGTGTTCTCAAATAATAAAACAATAGCATAGTAGTATTTCTTTTTTGTCACATAAAAACTAATGCTCAGCACTCGCTATTAGTTTAAAATAAGCCGCTTTACTATTAAGTCAAGGAAATGATAGCAATAAAACATTTTTAAAGATTACTATTATGAATTGGCCGTAAGAATCGTTTTGAGGAATGCTTGGCGAGAAAATTAAACAAAGTCAAATTATTCATACTCTAGAAACAAATTTGTGTGAATATTATTATTATCAGAGAAAAACACTTTCAAGAGTGAAAGTAATTAAATAAACTTACGGTTAATAAAATGTACACACAATTAGGTTGAGTATAAAATATGTTGTAAAAACTTTTCAAAAGGATAAATTGTATATTTTTAACTCTTCTACTCTTTATGCAAGAGTTAACATAAATAACAAGTTAATAAAGTCTTAAATACTACTGATTTTACAAGCTTTTCAAAGCTTTACGTTCCATTTGTCAGAAAATCTAATGAGAAAATCAATTTAAAAATATGAAAAATTTATGCTTCCTTTTGATGACTCGGCATTCGGAGAAATAAATAGAAAGTGATTTCACTAGTAATACAAGAGTTTCTGATGAATAATAAATTTTTCTGAAGCGATAAGTATTACGTAATTAAAATGCATATAATTTAGTATTCAAACCGTACGAAGAGCTGAATAAATATTTTCTCCATTAATAATCGTAAATTTTTTCAAGCTTTTATCTGAACTCTAGTTACAGAGCGTTGAACAAGACTTTATAGCATTTCATTTACTGTTGCTTTCGAGTGCCTATAGCGAGTGCTCACTTTCAGTATCTATTTTTTGGTCCAAAAACGCGTTTCCAAGTGATGAAGAGATAGCGAACTGTTTAATACTTTTGGGAAAGCTGCTTAAAACCTCCCAACGAGTGGCAAATTTAGACAACAACACTTCAGATGAAGCAGAAAATAAATTAATAACTTTCGAGATGCAAACAAAGTATATGAATGAAGACGTAAGGCGAATATTCAAGTAAACAAATTTATTTTAAGTATCAGCTAAACTCCAAAAGTGATCTTTCAAACTATGCCTTTTGATATACAGATATTTTAGGCATTTGTTTGGTTGTAATGAATGAGAACTTGTTATTTAGATTTTATAACAACTGGATTTGAATGTAAAGTTGTTGAATGTGTCAGGTTTTTAGCCATACATCCAAGGCTAACGTCTAAATGTATGAACATTTTTTTACTCTTTGTTCATCTGGAAATTGTAACATAACTCTGTTGAACATGGCATATGTCACATAAAAGTTAAACTTATAATAATCATTGTTTGGCTCAAAGGGTTTGAAATTGTTGAATAGGATGAACTAAACTGAAGGTTTTCATTTACTGAGAAGTATCTTATACTTTATAATCAAATTTTTAAATGATTATTGTTACTGTTCCGAAGCTATTGAAAAGATTTTACCATACATTCGAAGATTAGTCTGTTAATAATCACGCTCATACTTGAATTGTTGGAGTATCATGTTAAATATAACTTCAGAGGATATTGCTGATACACGAGATCGAGAATTTTGTTCAAACTAAGAAATTTAGTCGTATTAGTTCATTTTATTTTAAGCTCACATTGACTACCAGAAATTCAGCTTGCAGGGTTAAGAATCAGGAATCGAGTGTAAGCATCTGTTAAGACAAACACTAATCAAAACTCAGATTTCCCGTTAATTTGTTATTAAATCTTTAATTAATATTTAACAATAAGTAATAAATTGATGCATCAAATAAATAAAGCTTCAAAGTTTTTGAAAAAATTTTATTTTCAGTACAGGCCTATGATTAAATTTAAAAAATCTCTGGGGAGCTATAACTCTCCTAGTCTCCCCGCTGGCTACGGCTGTGTTCGCATTAGTCTTAAACTTTATAAAAGAAATGTTCAGAAGAATGAATGAACTTACAATGTGATCAAAAATCAACTGCACTTATACAATAGTATCAGTAAAATAGTAATGTTTACATAATTCTAAGCTTATAAACAGGAAAACATTGCAGCGATCTTCAATGATACTAAAAACAAACATAACAGATAAAGACTGAACAAAACTAGCTTTTCGTATAACTCGTCAAATGAAAAATACATAGGATTGCACACAACAAATCAAACAATAATGTTATACCACGAAAATGTTTATCATCCTCATAGATAGACAACAAAAATATAAAAACATTAAACTAAAATAACTTACTAACTATTTAATGAAAAATTCATTCAACAAATAACTGATTGCTTCCAAAAAACGGTTTCGAAATTTGATACCCATTTCTCTGAGTGACATTTCAGATTAAAATCTCGAAAAAATCTACTTCTAATAGACATGTTGTCACCAAATGTTAATTTGAAACCAACCGAAGAAAATGGGCTTCCAGCGAAAGCAAATTTTAAAATAACTTTTCAAATAAAGGATAAAATGAATTAAAGGGTCAGAAAAACATTAATAACTCAAATCTTTTTAGAGAGCCAAGAGTCAAAACTATTGACCATTAAGTACTTGACTCTCTTAAAGCTAAGGCTGAAATACTATGTCATTCATCATTTAGAGTCGCTTTTAGCACATTTAATGACATGTCTGTGTGACTCAAACTATCATACGATTATAAAATGATTGATAATCAACACATTTTCACATCATTTAATGTCAAACGAGACGCTACGTAACCCTTTTTCGGAGCAATTAGTTTAACGAATTTTAATCATTGGTTCGCTTCAATCTCTACTCCCTTTCTATCGAGTAATTATACAAATTAAGATCCAAATTATCAATCATTATATTGAATATAAGAATGCATTGGTTACCCTTAAGGTTCACAAGAAAAATGTTGTTTCTTAACAAAAAAACAGCTTTAAAAATGTTTGCTATGCATAACAAGTTGCGCTATTGATCCGAATTTAAATATTAATATTTTGGTTTTTTAAACTTGAAACTTGTTACTTTGAAAATTTGATGTGGAAGAAAATTTTTCTATTTATAACATATTTTTCAATATGTAGTAAAACAGATTTTTTACACTTTTTAATGAGAGATGCTAAACACGTTTGTCATTGATCGACAAAATTCTCTCAGATGTATATCAAATTTTATTTTTAATGACAAATGTGAAACACAACTTATTTCTCTAATAAACTCTGAACTAGATATAAATTACTTGATAACTTTTTTCTAAATTGAGAATTTTTGAAGGGACGTCTTCAAGGGAAGATATTTTGAAGAATGTCTAACAGATGAAATCGTATATTGGACGGTAAGCAAAATGCCTCCTGATGCCTCGCATACTTTTGTTGAAACAATAGTTAACAAAATAGAATTTACTCTAGAGCATATGCCACATCAATTCTTTGAGATATGAGAGGAACTACTTATTAACTGATTATCAGAATATTCTCTTGAAAAATGTCATTCTATTAGCAAAACGAAACGACAAGATATAGTCTGAAAAATTTTTACGATTTTTCAAGATATAAGTGGAGCTAATTTTAGATAACTTAACGAACTCAAAAAGCAAGCCTGAAATATAGTTTTGACTTTCCGTCGCATTTTTGTCTAACTCCTGAAGAAAAAACATCTCTGCTGGAAAAAAATTCGCTAAAAATAATATTTTTCTTTCGGGTATTAATAATTAAAGTTTTGGGGTTTAGTTGGCTCTGTGTTTGGGTAGTACTAAGTCTGCATCAAATATGTATTTAATTGCTTTATGACAGCTATAATAATAAATATTTCATTTGATATGATGAACAATATATCACAACCGAAATTATGTGTTGACACAAACTTTTATAACTTTCATTCTATCCTATTATCAATTTTCGTTTTTAGTGTTCTCTTCCTTATGATCTCGTTTCAAACCTAACCATTATTTTGAATTGAGCTTCTCTTTTCTCTCTAAATGTCAATAAACACATAAATAAGATACCGATTACGGAAGAAAAACAGAATATTTTTCTGTTTGCCGAGTCAACGAATAAATAAAAATATCCATAAAATCCTATTCATAAAATTTTTTGTTTTACAAAATTTTTTCTGAGGAAGATGAGTATGACGTTTACGACTTTGTAATTAATTCAATGGATAAAGCGTAGTGTGATTTTCAATAAAAATAACTTCATATGTATTTACAGTTATTTTTTAAATGACGAATCTTATGATTTGATATCGAAATATATTCATTCAACTTATGGACCTTCGGAAAGGTAGCTTGCACATGACACAAAAGAAATCAGGCACTCAATTAGAATTTCATAAAATACTATGAAAAATTACTGACAAAAATTAAAAATGAATTATGAGTACTTTGTCTTGAGCTTTTATATAAGAGACGTTAGTTGTAATATGAATTTATCACAATTTAGAAGTTTAGGCCTTAAAGTTATAATATTATGTATAAAAAATAGGACTTTGAGACCTTATTTATTTAATAAAACTATTTATTTAACCGACCGATGGATTATTTTTATCTAACGTATAAAAGGAAGGAAGGACCAAAAACGAGAAGTTGAAATCAATTCCTATAATTGACAAAAAATGATTGATTCACAATAACTTTTTGAGACCTTAAATCTAGAAAAATGAGTTCCAAAAAGCTTTTATTGCGTCAATTCGATGGCTTCTTATTTCTACTCAATTATTACAAATAGGATAGATTTAAGGAAGCGATCGACCACAAGTGATCTGTGGTTTCATATCCAAAATGTAGTACGACTTGGACTAAATATTTAGTTTGTAAAATCATTAATGATGCAAATGAGTTCCATTTATCGATCAAGTATGGTATATGTCCAAGCGCACAGATCGAACTGATCAGACTCAAGAAAATGATAGAAGTTGGACCTCAGTCTAGATTTGAATAGACATAGAGTTATGCAGTCAGTTTTAATTTAATTCAGTTGCTTTTATATCTTTTACAGTTTATCAAATTTCAATTATCTTTCAATTATATCCCTTTTACTGGTGAAGCAAAATATATCTATATCGCTAGCAATCTTTTCGAAGGTTCCTCTCATATTATGATATTAATAGAGATCAAGAACTTTTGAGTTTAAAAAACTTAGACTTTAATGATATTCTCAACTGTTTCGTGAACGGATACACACCTTTTGGTGATTATTTCGATATTGCGACATGGCATTTACAGAGAATCAGACCTAATTTCTTTTACTTACTTTAATGGTAGGGACGGGTACCCATGTACCTGGGAACCCACCTGTTAACCAAGGAACCTGGGTCTAATTTTTAAGAATCGGGTACCTTAAAATCATTTTTTTTCATTAATTTACCCTTGAATTTCAAATGCAAAGGTCTCGAAACTCGTTAGAGATTATTGAGAGCTGGCAAATTTTGTGTGGAATAATCTGCTTACCTTCTCATTATCGTAGTTATTTAAGGTCAAATTTAGCAAGCATACTAATTATTTTTGTATAAGAATTAAATATCTTAGTAAATTTAGCCTTCTTAAATCGTGATTCAATGAAATATATCGATTACCCGGATACTCGCGCGATTCCCTAAAAAGGGTACTCGATTCCTTAAATACCCTGAATTCTTCAGCTCTAACTTACTTATGAACAGTCTAACAAACCACAAAAAATGTGTTCTAAAAATTGCTCAATTTATGGGTAAAAAATTTAACATGGGTAAATAATGATAAATTATTCGATAACAGGATTTTGGACAAAATAGTTTATTATACAGGCTTTGAGTATATGAAAACAATACCATTTATTATGGTAAGAGATTCCAAAGTTGCTGAAAAGAATGGTCTTGATCCGGGAAAAAATTTGGAGTTATTGAAAACTAATGATTACAGAATGGCTAAGATCTGTAATGTTGGAAAAGTTGGTCATTGTATTGATAAATATAATGAGAAACAAATCGAAGCAATAAATCCAATAATTGAACAAAAGTTTAAGAATATTCCAAATTTGATTGAAATTTGGCGAAACTGTGGAGTCAAAGTATGAATCACAAATTGATTAATTAAATGAAAAGCAGCATTTTAGTGGATCAATGAAAATCTTTTGAACTACGTTTCGATTTTAATTAGATTTAATTATATTTTTAAAGAATGAAGTCCTTAAACTTAAAATCAAGACATATTTAATTTACTTCCAGACAGATAATAATTAGGTTACTTTAGATGCAAAAATAAAATTAATATTTTATTAAGAATAAATGTGAACTAAAGCTTTGTTGGAATTATTTTTAGTTCTATAATTACTTTCAAGTGACTCAAATATGACCAAGCTCTTAATGAAAATCTTAGAAAATATGAAAGTCATTGACTAAAGTTATAAACGAAATATTAATACTTTAGCGCAAAAATAATTGATCGTAATCGCGATATATCACAAATTGGGAATTAGCCTAAGTTATGCCAAATAAAATATATATCGGGTATTCTCAATAAAACGAACTACAAAGTTGTTTCATTTTTGCTTCAGTCGTTTTGGTAGAAAAAATTATGAATGTTAATCTCAATGATTGAGAATCTGATTTCGAACTTTTATAAACAAGAATCATCGGTAAGGGATCTAAACAATAAAAGTGGTGTTTAGTTATGGTCAGATAACTTTTATTGTTAGCAAGTGTTCGATTTCCACAAATAATCCCCTTATTCAAGCATATTTTTTGTGAAATTACCAATTAAAGATAAAATGAATAAAATTCGATATTAAAATTTGTAAAGTTTGCTTATCAGTTAATGCAGATATCGAGTTCTTAATACATGGTTTGATATCTCGTTCAATTATAAATGATGAAATCAGTTTTATAGAAAATACCCTATATAAAATCGTCTTACATTGAATGAGAGTTATTTTGCTGATAAGAGGAATCTCTGATCAATTTGCAACGCAGTAACTAATTTTTCTTCAAAATATTAAACTAACAGATATAAATTAAAGTAATAGTATATTAAAAGAGTGAAATATGAACATTACAATCAAATTGAATCTACAATAACTAAGGAATTTGAAAAATTTAGTAGAAAAATAAGGTCAGGTCTTAAGGACAGTAACTAAGCACTTGCATATTTCAAAACGAATCAACCTGAAAAAATTTCAATTATTGAATATAGCTAGCGAATAGGGTTTTCAGAGTAAGAAATCGTTCCTTGTTTTTATGCAACTGTTTATAGAGGTTTTAACAGAAATATTCTTTGACCTTCCGAGCATATTTGAATTAAAAGAAAATTTACGCTGATTTTGAAATTTTAATTTCGGCAGTTATATTCGGAACTTCGGTGTAAACTTGCTTTACACTGAACGCCCTATTCGCTAAATATAACAAACACTTGTGCCAACATATAATGTGAAATATAAAATTTTTCCTTATCATTTAAATATGCTTTTACTTAATCTTTTATTTACAGTATATAGTTATTTACCGTTTCTTTGAACTCGTTGATAAAAACTGAATTGTTGTTCTTCAAGTTAATCTTAGCTAAATATAGTTATATTTATATACAAATTAAATGTCTATACAGATAAACAAAAACTGTGCAAGTAATGCAGTTTTCTAGAAGAAAGTTTTCAGATCATTTTTCAGTTTAGTTTTCTGGATCTTAGACTAATATTCTCTAACAATGTAGCTCAGCTTCTATTTCATTTATAAGCATACGAGATATACTTAGCGATTGGACCACCACTTTCACCAATTCGAACGTTATTAATAATTTATTCCAGTGCATCGTCAATGTCTTGCAATGGCAAAAATGGTAATGCCTATACTCTTTTAACTAAATTTCTGATATTCTTTTCAGGTATCATATGCGTTTGCTAACCCTAATTTCTACATTTTAAACAAATGATACTGCGAGAAATGAAAATAACATCCCGTTACTTTAGCACTTTGATAGACAAAAAACCTACTGCTTTAATAGCAGAAACTTCCGCAAATTTAGAAATGATTTGGTAAAATTAGCAAATTATTTCGGATTCATAATCTTGTAATAAACGAAATAATAGCATATAATTTAATATTCGATAGGATCTATAGCAATTGAATCAACTATCAATTCTTTAATTATTGAGTGAAATTAAGATAAAACAGATTTTTAATTTTTTATTCACTCTCATAGTTATATCATACGATTTAAATACTATATGAATGGATTAATTTTGTGTTCAATAAGTTTTTAAATAATTTTTACCTTAATCACAAGCTGTTTACTTGATTGCTTACTTGTGTTCAGTTTAAGTTTCAATGATTTGATCTTCGATTCGTATAATATTTTTAATTATATCTTTCGCTCAATTTATCAATTGATTTGAGTAATTCTGTCATAAATTAATAAAATTAAAGAAAGTTATAAATTCGATGGACAAACGTTGTTCATTCGGAGTAAATAAATAAATTTGTTGGAAAATTTTTCTGGCAAAATATTTTCGTTAAACGTATTCAATTTTATTATGATTGGATTCAAACAACTTTTTCTTGATATGTCGCTCAGTATTAGAAAACATATTTCTGATATTTTTGCATAACATTTTAACTACTAAGAGATAGATTTATAATTGAAGTTATATGCGGGCAGATATAAAATATTAAACTATCGCAGGGTCTTTTTAAAAATATTTGCATTCACTATTTCTATGATAACAATAGGAAACCCCTTCGCTCAGTTTGTGCTTTATTCTCTTTGTTAGGCATGTTAAAAGTTTTAACTTTTTCTCTTATATACCGAGCTGTAAAACTGTCATAATTTCTTGTTTTTTGGAGTATAATTAGTTTATTATAAAAATAAAAAATTATTGAGATATTTTTTAAAGAAATACTGATTCTTAAGGTATTAGTCGACCTAACTATGATTAAGAACTCCTACAGTAAGCTATAAACTGGTTACTATCCAAAGCAAAAATTAGATTAAATTGAACTTAATTAGTTATAAGTATGAACCAAACTTGTACTTAATTCTTGAGAATTCTATAATTATTAATTCTTCTTCAAATATATTATTGATTTTCTTAATTTTTCTAGTTTATTTCTTTTCAGACAAATAAAAATCAAAATTTGGTTCAGTTATCAATAAATTATTTGAATAAATACCTTCGATTGAATTCACGTTCGTTTTAATTTGAAAATCAATTTTATTCAATTGTATTTGCGAGTATCTGTCTGCAGACTAGAAAAAGAAAATGTTTTAGTTCAATTTCAATTCTTCTTTGCTGGAGAGGCATAAAGTCAAGATACTTATGTTTACATGGATATATATGTCGATCGAAATGTTCAGAATAAACTAATTTCCTGCCCAAATTCTTGTAATTCTGATTTGAGAGTGGATCTGAAACTTTGTCGTTTTGACAAAATGCTGTACATTTTAGTCATTTATTATGAGTATTAATTAGTTTTAAAAGCATTTTTGAGCATAAAGTTATTATAAATTTGAATTTTTATTATTTGAGAAATAACGTTATAGAAGATCAGAATTCGTTACCCTGTCGTACTGACGTCCTTTTAATAGTATATTTATGACTATTGGTTATGAAATGATTTAACTGTAATTTAAATAAGTAATAAATTGTTAAAAGATTCTTAACAAAATTTATTTTTTAATACCAAGTTGTATTACTTTTAGTTAAGAATATAATCTATTAAATGTTATTAATGAGTATAAAACGTCCAAAATTAGTTTAAAAGAAGAAAAGTTGGAATTAGTTATTATGCAACAATCTAGTGAGCGCTACCTTTTTGGCGAACTCTCATACAGTACTGTATTATTGATGTGATGGGCTCATCCTGCACTAAGCATAAGCAATCCATTGAACTTTTAGATATTTTTCACCTTATAATCAAATGTTTATTTATTCATCGCATTTGTTATCTAACCAGATTACATTTAAAGAAAGACCTTCATAACGAACAGTTCCAATAACTTTTTGAGACTTTAAATCTAGAAAAATGAATTATAAAAGGCTTTTATTGCGTCAATTCGATGGCTTTTTATTTCCATTCAATTATTACAAATACGATAAATTTAAGGAAGCGATCAATTATAAGCCCACAAGTGATGATATATTTGTGGTTTCATATCCAAAAAGTGGTACGACTTGGACTCAATATATAGTTTGGGAAATACTAAACGATGCAAAAGAGCCTCCGTTTGTCAATGAAATGTGGTATACGTCGGGCGCTCAGATTGAACTGATCGGATCCAAGGAAATGGCAGAAATTGGACCTCAGCCTAGGTTTGAATAAGCATTGAGTTAAGAATTATGCCTTAAAATGATATAAAATTCTTAGGCTTATCAAATCTCACTTATCTTTCAATTATATCCCGTTTTCTGATGAAGCAAAATATATTTACATCGCTCGCAATCCGTTTGAAGTTTGTCTTTCGTTTTATAAAGACATTAAGAGAACTCCAGGATTTTGTGGTGAAGATATTTTAGATTTTGATGATTTTGTCAACAGTTTTGTGAACGGATATACACCTTTTGGTGATTACTTCGATCATGTGCTGTCGTGGTACTCGCAGAGAAATAGACCTAACGTTTTTTTACTTACTTATGAGCAGTTAAAGACTAACCACAAGGAATATGTTCTAAAAATTGCTCAATTTATGGGTAAACAATTCAGTGATCAATTATTCGATAACAACATTTTGGACAAAATAGTTTATTATACAGACTTTGAGTATATGAGAACAATACCATTTATTATGGTAAGAGATTCCAAAGTTGCTGAAAAGAATGGTCTTGATCCGGGAAAAAATTTGGAGTTATTGAAAACTAATGATTACAGAATGGCTAAGATTTGTAATGTTGGAAAAGTTGGTCATTCTATTGATAAATATAATGAGAAACAAATCGAAGCAATAAATTCAATGATTGAACAAAAGTTTAAGAGTATCCCAGATTTGATTGAAATTTGGCGAAACTGTGGCATTAAAGTATGAACTAAATGTTTTTTAACGGAAAAAATTTAATTTTTCATAACCTATCTTTAAAGATCATATAATTACAATTTAATTATATCTGACAACATAGAAATCTGGAGAAGGTTTTCTTAAATAAGACTTTTGTTTCTCGTGATTATAGAGTAAATTTTCAATCATAAATTAGTAATCATACATTAATTGATAATATTAAAGTTTCATGACGTTTTTATCAACTCCTTGGCTCGAATTATAATTTTTAGGAAATGAAAGTAAGTTATTTCCAAATTAAGTTCTCTATTTTGAGTCTGATTTCTGCCTGATTTTATAAATTTTATCGGTTTTATTACTCCCAATTGACTTCAAATGATAAGTATAGTACAAACAAATTCAAGTCGTCTTAACTCGAAGTCCGAAGCACTTTGAAACCTGACTTTTGGCTGCGCTCAATATGTTTGGATACCATTGCTTGATGGTGTTCGCTTTTTGACACCATAACTTTTGAGAAGATGTATTTTTGTCAAACTATTGAATTTAATGGCGATTTCTTTACTCTGAATTTGATTACGAAAAAGATTTGCATATATTGTTGTTGTTTAATCGCCTGAATATGGATGAACATCGTGCTATAAATTCAAATATAATATTTGCTCATGACTTTTAAAAATTTGATCTTGTAGATTGGTGAATAACCTTCAAATCGATATATATGAAGGATTTATTGATGCATAAGATGGTTGAATGAATTATTTTGACTTGATTGAAGTTTTCCAGATTTCACTATTGTGAAGCTTATAATTTTAAGACTCAAATGAAATACTCAAGTTTAATATGAAATGGTAATTCTCCTTTCACTAATCAGATAGTAATAACTTTACATTTAAAGCAGTTTGGTAAAACACTTTTCGAAGATTATTAAAATGATATATCAACTGAGTCCTTGTAGAATCAAAGGCTTAGTGAATGAATAAAGAAGGTTAACCTTAGCAGAACATTATGGTTTCTATCATTTTTATCGCAAACATTAGAAAATAGTTGATTCGAATCTCAATTTCTGTAACATATGCTATAATGACAGGTCCGAAAATTAAAAGTTTAAACATGGCTCGCAATTAAGTAAAACAAACAAATGATTTCAAAACAACTCGATATATGCGTTCACTAATAAGTAAAAGTTGAGTATAGAATTACTGGCTTTCGTTTTGTCATTTATAACAAATTTTATGGAAAAAGTGTTTAAGTAACGAAATTATTTCTGGAAGTTAATCATTTGATCCCAATACTAGTGATGTGACCGTTGCTAAGCGCTTCTCTTACTTTTGTTCTCGCTTATAGATAAAAAGTTCAAAATGAAACATTCACTCATCAACTCTTTTATTTATAAACTTTCATCAAAATAGTGAATTAAGTGAAAAAGGTATAATGATATCTTGACTAAACTTCTCAATTGAAGACTCGATATAATTGAATATAAATAATCAAATGGACTTTGAGATGTTTGTTATCTTATAAATTTAAATGAGCGATGAATGTGTCGTTCATTCAAATATATTAAAGAAAATACTTATAAGATAAGTTAGTTTCCAAAAGAGCAGTTTGTATTACTTATCTCAATTAGCTTAAGTGAATAGATTGAATAGACTTTTCAAAAAACGAGTTTTACCAAACTTTTAATGAGGCAATATGACGTCTATTTGCTTCCATTTAGTTTTCTTTTCAATGTGGTAAATTCAAAGTAGCGATTGAATATAAGCCGACAAGTGGTGGTGTATTGTAGTTTCATATCCAAAAAGTGGTACGACTTGGACTCAATATATAGTTTGGGAAATACTAAACGATGCAGAGGTGCTGCCATTTGTCAATGAAATGTGGTATACGTTGGGCGCTCAGATCGAACTAACTGGTGTAAAAGATTGATAGAATAGAGGATCTCAGACTAAGTTTGAGTATGTTAAAAATTATCCTTCAAATTGATTTGAATTTTTTCGGGATTATTAAGTCTCACTTATCATTCAATTACATCCCATCTACTGAAGAAGGAAAATATATTTATGTCGCTTACAACCCGCTTCCTATTTATCTTTCATTCTATAAAGATACTGACCAAAATCCAAACGTTTTTGGATTAATAAATTTAGATTTCGATGACTTTATTAATTGCTTTGTTAACGGATACACAACTTTCAGACTATTTCGATCATATGTTGTCGTGGTACACACAAAGAATGAGAGCTAATGTCCTGTTTCTTACCTACGATCAGTTGAAGTGTGATCATAAGGAGTATGTTCTAAAACTTGCTCAAATTATGGGTAAACATTGTAGGAAAACTAATTAATTGTAATGAATTGTTGGACATTATTTACAATACTGACTGGGTGTATAAAAGAAATACCATATATAAGATCGGTTGATCAAGAGATTGCTATTAAGAAGGGTTGAATGTGGCAAAAATCTAGATCCGTTGAAAACCAATAATTATATTTTGAGAAAGTTTTTTAATGATGGAAAAGTTAGTCATTCTATTGATAAGTATAATCAGAAACAAATTGAACCAATAAATTCAATAGTAGAACAAAATTTAGGAATATTCTAGAATTGATTCAAATTTGACACAACTGTGGTGTCAAAATATAAAAAACTATTCTTTGATCAATGGAAAAGAATTTTACAATAGTTTTATTATAAAACTTTTTCATGAGTTTTTTATACATATTTTGTTAGAATACATTGAAAAATGAAATAAAGTTTTATGTTCACATCGACTCAAATTTTGTATATGTGATAGTAATTAAATTATGAAATTAAAAATTTACAAATAGAGAGAATTATTAATACTCTGTAAATAAGATTATTTTCAATAATTTGCTGCAAAATTTTGAACAAAGTTTACAAATAAGTTATCCCACAATTATCTCATTTATTAAACAAATAATACCATTCGTTGAAATATAATCTTTTATTAATTGTAAAAATAAGAGTTAAATTAAACTTAAATATGATCATTATTACTATTGAACGTGTTCAAGTAGAATAGCCTGAAATATAAGTTGCTTTGTTAGTGAAGATTTTGACCCTTTTGCTTCTATTGTTCACAATCTTTATCATCACTTCTCTATTGAAAGTGTGCATCATTTATCTTTTAAGACTTTGCGAGCGATTCCAATCTTATTAGTATAAAAAGCACCAATTTTTTTGGACTGAATACGCTTAAAATATTTATTTTAGGATTCTTTGCAAATACCAACACTTAGCCGAGGCTGTGATGACCTACTGATAAATACATTGATTGACTAGTATTTAAGAGATATTATTCGTAGACTTCAAGTCAATAGCACTGAAAGCTTGAGCTTTGAGCCAACACTTCAATACAATTTGGCAAATATTTGCAATTCTTTCTTAAAATTATAAAAAAATATCCATAAAAAGTTAACTTTACTTAAAATCACTCGAAAGCCTTAACTAAACTATTTATGCACACAGTCAATAAGAGCTTGTACAAACATTCTGGAATACAAACTAGGGCATCATTCTTAAAGAAAAACTTTTGCTTTCACTAACTTTTTTATCGCCCATAAACAAATCAAAGACCTTAAAGATCAGCAAGACTAAAGTTATTTATGAAATCATAGGAAATAACTATCAATAGTTCAATAACTTTTTCTCTAACGATATATTCAATTACTATATAATAGGGATAGTTCCTCAGATAAAATGTAGAAAATAAATTTCTAATACAAATACACAAATAGAAAGAAAAACAAGTAATTATTTAAATAACCGGTAAATTAAGTTTGAAAGCGAAATATTAAAGAGCTTCTTTCAAAATTTATTACATGACAAGAATTAGTAGTGAATTAAGAGAAGTTAAGACATTCAAGTAATCTAAATGAAAAAATTTTACTCATTTTTATCGATGAGATGAATAGCAAATAATAGCTTGAGCAAAAACTGAAAAATAATTCGAAAACTCAATCGATAGTTAGGAAATAGTAATGTAAAGAGAATTTCGTAGCTGGTTTTTCAGTCGAAGACCAAGTCTTCATTTAATCCTTTTGCTGCTATTGTTATTTCTGTGTTTATCACAATTCTTGAGAGGACTGTCCGGCAGACTAACAAGACCAACTTTGAATTTCTCACAAGAAGCCCTGCTGGCCGATGAAATCGGTTTTCGCTTCAATTTCTTTTTAATAGCAGCAATTTTTGCCACTTTTGATTTGCTTCGAGTAATCAAACTCTTACTATTACTCTCTTTCTGTCTTCGTTTAAGAACACTCTTTAACGGTTTTTTACCATTACTTCCGCTGATAGTACGCTTTGTATTACTTGTTATTTTCACATTCCTGTCCAATTTCTGTAATGGTATTCGTTCTCTATTTGTCGAACACTTTCTTTTCAAAATTGAACACTTTTTGGGCTTTCGTTTCTTATTCTTCAGAATGGTATTTGTAATCTTTTCTGATTTGAACTCATTGTTTATACTATAAGTAGTGCTGATCTGTTTGATTGTCTCATAAGCAACTGATTTGACAGTTTTCAATTTTCTACTACTATTCAAACCGGTTCTTGATTTTCGCGGTCGACCTCTTTTTCCCGAAGAATAAGTTCTGTTTCTTTTCTTAATCACAAAACTATTATTTAAATAATGAGAATCATTAAAGTTTGTTTCGTTTGCATTAATTTCTGATTTTTGTTTCATCTTTTCCATCACTTCTATCATTTGTGGCGTAGGGTTTGAGAGTTCGATATCTGCCACAGATGTGGGTGATATAGAGCCTGATCGCTGTCGGGAGAGTGTCGTGGGAGCGCTTCGAACAGCTCTATTTCGGCCCATTTTGCGTGGAATTTGGCAAAACTGATCCAATTGCTCGAACTCTTGCTTCTCTGTCTTTCTCATCTTTCCTCTTCCGAACTCCGGACTCGAACTCGCGGGCCTTTTGCTGCCTATTAGTTAAAATTAAACAAATTGTAAATAAGAGTCAAAAGCGCAAAATTCTAAGCGATAAACACAGATAGCATTTAAGTAAAAACTTCAGTTGATTCTTAAGTAGAAAAATGTAAATAGACTTTAAATAAATCAAAACGATTAAATTATAGAATTAAAAAAATGAAACATTATTAGAAATTTCAGACCAGATATTGGTATACTGGAAGTAATTTGAATTGAGCATAAAATGCAACGTTTTTGAATACCTTTTTGTAGCGGCTTGGAATTAGAGATTCCCCAAGTTATGAGTCCATCATTAGTATAACCAGAATTAACAATAGCTCTCGTCAATATGAGTTTGAGGTGCGCATAATCAGGATCTTCTTTGAAGCCTAATCTGGCAATAGACCGGATAAATTCCTCGAGACCTTTCGGGACCAGTGACTTCGACTCAAACGCGTACTTCAAAAGCTCGTCGATATGACTCATGTAATGATCCTTCTGTTGACGCACTTCTTCGTAATCTTTACAGTTGATCCATGGCAGTCGACCGCCCGATAGCCACGAGATTGTATTGTAGACTAAGATTTCTAAATCAGATCTACGCGAAAGTTGGCCCAGGTGACCGTCACGTGACGTGAACTCAATGGTTCCACTGTTTGCACGTCTATTATCTTCTTCTTCCTCCTTGTGTTCACCGTTTTGCGTTCGATAACGCTCAACTAGCCCATAGTCTACGAGATATAGCTCACGAGCTGGTGATGTGGTCTCGTGTCGGCCTAAAAACGTAAGTTATTTGTCACTCAAAATCTCTTCAAAAGCATTAAACAATAATTTGAGAGAGATTCATAACTTAGAAATCTAAAACCTAAACTAGTTAATCATTAATTAAGTAAAGGTTCGTAAATAAATTTAAATGAATAAAAATATTTAGCTATCTTTCTATTAAAACTTTCAAAAGTTTTGAAAACTTCTTTGCCAAACGTATGCTATTAAACAGTAGTTTATAAATAGATTCAAAGCTCAAAATCAATATAAATTAAATCTAAATATTTAGCTAATAAAATACAAAAATAAATGCATGAAATAATTGAAAAAATGTTTTTAAAATTTTGATTATCTGTCACTCGAAAGCAGTTAAAATAGTTTAAAATAAGACCGAGACTATTCCACAAATGCTTAATATATTAAATTTTAAGTTCTGAATCGCAAATAAAAATAAATATGAGAGCTAAAAAACAACTATTGGCATACCTAACAGCAGATTAGATGCCTTGATGTCGGCATGGATGTAACCAAATGAATGAATATAAGCGAGAATATCGATGACCATCATTGTTATAGTATAAGCAGATTTAAGACTCAATTTATTGTTTTGTTTGTTGAGCACTTTCTGCAGATCAAGTCCCAAACGATCCAAAACTAAAAATCTGTATCTCGTTCTTTTACCAGCATTAATATTATTTAAACTATTAACAGAACCATGATCAACGATATGAATACCAGAGGCCACATATCGAGGCATCCCTAGAAAAGCTAGTCTCTGAGACAGCATCCAGTTATCGATTTGTTTAGGTTTCGCTACTCTATGATAGAAATGCATTTCTGCGTACAGTGGACCAGAAATGTGATCAACTTTTACAACATATGGGTAATTATTGTCCTTTATCAGTTTATCTAATTTTTCCTTTTTCTTAATCAACAACTTATTTGTATTAAATTTCTGAACACAACTTCGTTTCGGCAAACCATTATATGAATGAGTTTTCGTAGACTTATGACTCGAGTCATCTGTTTTAAGGTTCGAATCATTGGCCGAACTATTACTTGATTCGCTATTAACTGGTTTATGCACTTCTGGCAACTCTTTGGCGCAATAAATTTCACCAAAACCTCCACAGCCGATAGATTTTCCTAAAACCCACTGCCTTTTTGTAGAGTCGGTTAATATGACTCCAGTCGGCAACGGATCCGGTAAGCGATACCCGTTTTCAGCGATCCGCGGAACTGTTGCCACATGTTCTTCTACTTCTTCTTTATTATTATTCAACAATTTATGCCTCATTTTGAAGGAGTTCCTAATTTCTTCTCTTCTTTTAAATTAAATACTTGTTCAGTATTGTTGTTCTCGATTTTTTTGTTATCACTAGAGATAAAAAGTATTTGATTAAATATGAGCACATTTAATATTCCTTTGTCATCAGTAAGCAGTAGTATTTTAAAAATGTTATTATTCCAGCTTAAATGTCAATTTCTATTTCGCAAAATACTGTATATTTTAAACTAATATTTACGTCAATTTTAAGAATCAATTATTTGCTTTATTCAAATTTTTTCTAATTTAAATAATTTCGAAATAATTTGCTTAAAAGCAACATAGTTTCTAATATCAACCAATTTTGACTAAAATATTGAAAACAATTGTCATTAACTGAAAATACGTTTTAATCAAATGAAATCAAATTTAAATAAAAATGATGACAACAAAAGATAAAAAATATAACTCATACGACGAATACGTATTTAAATAGACAATAAAAATGAGTCGAAAAACAAAATGACTTAAAATAAAAACTAAATCTAAAACAGTTGAAAATTGAAAACAACTAAATTAAAGAATAAAATGCATAAAAACTAACTTTAATTGCAATTAAAAATAATAAGCTGAAAACAAAATTGAGGACAAAATGTCGACCTCAACAACGAAATAATTATTTATTTATTTAGTATTTATTTAGCACAAAAGAGCAATACTTGAGTGAAAAGTAAACGTCTTTCAAATTGGTTCGAATTACAAGTCACTCAAACAACAGTCGAATTGAAATAACTATTTATTAATTGAATACTCAATAAGTCATGTAGACATTCAATGCATTAATTCAATCAATGCTTAAATGAGTTTTTTAGTAAACACTGTATTCCCTATACCTTACTATTGGTATTCATTGTTTGCGTTCGTGTCATAATGTTATTACTCTCTTACCGACTATCGGATCGTTAGGTTAGATATCGAACATCGATTTTCAGTTAAAAAAAGTTTTGTTTTGCTGGCGAGATAACACTTTAGAGCGAAGTCTATGTTTCAAATCAGGAAACTCTCTGTCAAATTAGATTTTGGCGCTTAAAAAAGTTTGTTCATATAACTTTGATTTAAAGTTCATTTTTTGAACCTAAACTTATTTGAAATTCTTATTATATTTTATTATTGATATCTCACCGATTTTTTAATTTAAAGTCTTATTCATATTTATTTAATTATTTTTTCTTTTGAACTATTTTTATTTTTACTTTAGTAAAGTTTGTAAAAACTTAAAACTGTTAATGCCGTAAAAGAATTTATGCAACTATTTTAAACATTATTCATTAATAAAATCATATATGAAAATGTTTTTAATCTATTTGATTGGTCTTAAAACTCAAACGTGTTATAGATTTTCAGTCAGTGGCGAGATCAGTAGGAGCCGAGTGGTCACAGGCCTCCTCAATTTAGGTCGAAGCTTAGGTCAAGAGTGATTTCTCAGAAGGAAACGTTCATTTTTCCTATAGAAGTTAAATGTACTTAAGTTACACAACTTTCCTATGACTGAATAGGCTACCAATACGATAGCTATAATGATACTAATTTTGACCTGGTCCGATTTTAACACAAAACCTGTGTAATCCATTTTGTACCCCTTCACTCAAAATTTCTAGCCTCGACACTTTTTAGTTATTTAATTGTTGTGTGGATTGAAGCGCGCTCCTACTCAGATATACTTAATTTTTTAAAAATAAGATTCATGCAAAAAACTTAACACTAGATAACTATAAATGCTTATGGATTTTCAATCGGTTTTTCATATATTAATACTTTCGAACTCCAGAGTAGGTATAAAACTTTGTAAAAATTACTCTTTTAATAAGTGAAATTCGTTAATCTTTAAAATAATATTAACTTCCTTGAATTTGGTATTTTTATTCATTTCAGGTACAACTGAAAATTTATATGAATATTTGATTTGTTTTTAATAGATACTATAATTTTATGTTAAGTTTGCTTATGAGAATTAAACGATGCAAAACTTGGAAAGTTTCATTTCCACTCAAAGATTGTGGTCTTAATAGAGAAATATTTAAGTAACTTATCGGAAGTTTATTAAATATTTTTCGACCGTTAAGGAAAGACATATTGGCAGAAGAAAAGCGAAAGTAACTGATTTACCGTTTGTTGCATCGCTTCTTGAGAAAAGAAATTCGTTATTTTTCTGTACAGGAACTATGATTCATGATTACTGGATAATAACTGCAGCACATTGTCTCTATGAGTAAGTCTAGTATTGAAATCGTATCCAGTTTATAGGTTTTGAAAATTAAGTTCTACATCAAATTAAAGTTTCATATCTTTCAGCTTATAATTACCAAAAATGATTTTCAAAAGCTATCAAATATTTCTGATGATTTACAAGTGCTCAATGATTTAATTCAAAAATTTTCACCCGAAGCTTCATTTGGAGTCTAATTATTAAATATCAATATTCGATATTATGTTTACATTGTTCCAAAATTAATATAAAACCATACAAAATATTTTAATTTTGAAATTATTTCGTTATATATTCCACATTCTATTGTATTATTGAATCATTAAGAAAATTATAAAAGTTTAAACTTTCCATATTTTCAGTATTTATGGCAGGAAAGAGTTCAAATAAGAGTTGGATCCGAAATGAGAACTTATGAAGCAACAGTTAATCTCGAGAAAATATTCTTTTATCCAGACTATGATCCAAACGATAAAAGTTGGAAAACAAATATTCAACACTTGTAAAACTTGAGATAGAATAATTAAAGAAGAAGAAGTAATAAATGGGCAAAATTGTTATAGAGTTAATGAGATTTGTCTTCTACTAAGAAACACTACAAAGACTGAGTTTGAGACAGGAATTAGATGGGAAGGGTCCAAAACTGCACAGTTTCAAATAAGATCTCACTAGGGTGACCAAGTGTCCCGCATTGTGCAGGATTGTCCGGCATTTAAGAGATGTGTCCCACATCCCACATGCACCTTTGCTGGACGGAAAATATCATACATTTTGAGATTTATCTTAAAAAATTGCCACTGTATGTTTTTGTTTAATGCAAAGAATGCAATTTTTCTGTAAACACGTTTCTTATATTAAAATATGTGGAAGTCTACACAACAAATTTTTAATCTTTTTATCAGATACCTTGTTTTCATTTACATCGTGTGTGACTCTTATAAAGTACAGTTCTCAACCAAATCTTTAGTTTATATTTCAAATAATTGTTATTTCGAACTTCAAACAAATTAAAACTGTTAAAAAATATTTTATTAGGTGGCCAGATTTTTTGTACAGTTTTTAACTGCATTTAACAGTTTTGGACCTGGTCACCCTAGATCTCACTCTTATTATTGGCCACAGTATATTGAAGTATATCACGGAAAACAAATTGTTGAAAGGTATTATCATGTAGGTTAATAAATTTTCAACAAAATTAGTTTTTATTTAGTTTGTTCAAGCTTTTATCAGTAAGAATTTGATTATTTAGCTTTAATTTTGAGTTAAATCTGTATTTTATAGGCGATTTTGGTTCGTCACTCGTTCAATAAAACAATAATAGAACCGTTTTAGTGGCAGTTTACAGTAATATTGACATTAATTCTTCAGTTGACAACTGTTATGAAGGATACTCATGTTTTGTTAGAATATCACTTAAAATTGATTGGATTAAAGATATTATTGGTGATAAGTGAACCGTAAGTGAAGAGTAAGTTTTTCATCGACTATAATTAGCTTTAAAAACTATTCAGTAAAATTTCATTTCTAAAATATTCAAACAATTCTACAACATATCCATAAATATATTATAGAAGATCGTCATCAAAACCTTTTCTATTTATTTGAACAGAAAGAGTTTAAAGAAAAATGAGAACTATTTCAATGAAATTTTATTTAATTTTGATTAAATATCACAATTATCACGAGTTGTGTACTTAGGAAAGTAAGTTTTCCTATATTCTTCTCCCGCTGACATAAGTTTCTGGAAGTGATCCAATATTTTTCTTCACAGCCTGGAAATTGTTTCATAATACAATATTGAGTTCTAATGACAGCACAACAAGCAGTCTTTTTATCAGATTCTGATAAGTCTTCAGGATGATTATTAAGCACGTCCTGATTAATGTTTTTTGTAGTATCGTTAAAAATATCTTTACATCTCGATCTTTCAATTAGCGGAATTGCTTGCCACATACATTCGAACAGATCTTTTGGTAAGTTTTCTACTTCATAGAAAGCATTTAATGAAATTGAAGGTTCATAAAGTGCGGTCGAATAATAAGCCAAAACTATAAAAGTCAAACAAAATAATAGTATTTTCACCTATTAATTAATATTTTTCTTAGTAAAATTAATATCTTTATTAGTAAAACCATTGAAAAATATCTTGCCTTATATACTACTTATCGATTGCTGGCTGTATGAAACGAAGCATACGTTCTTGTGCTTACTGTTGCATAACAAGTTTGTAAACTCGATAACAATGACTTCATATTTGAGGTAATCCATGACGTCTTATGACGAATTAATTTTTAAAATAATAATATCCTTATCAAATTTGACATGTCCTTTAATTTATGAAAATTTTATAAAACATTTAGACTAGTTTCACGTTAAAGAGTCAGTAAATCAAGAAAGCTTTTCCTTTAAATCGAAACAGTTGTGACGAACAGTGACTCTTACATTGACTCTATCGTTGACGACATCGTTCAAAATAACTGGCCTCTAGTAAGGCATTGGTTTTGAGTAATTTTTATATATATAAAAGGCTTGTGTAAATGCATTTTTATAATCAGTATCAATAAAGGCTTTTATACTAAGTCGTAGACAATAAGTTGTGTCTTCATTCCACCGGTAAAATCAATTAGTGGTTTACCGGTGATTAACGGATTAACTCGCGTCTTAGGCGCAATAAATTCGTTACATGGTAATTAATTGTAGTTTATGCTATTCGTACCGAGTTCCGAATATTGTTGTATAGATGATTTTAATGCTTTAGAACTTTATCATGGATTCAGTGATTCTGGAACACAGATTTATTTGAAAGACATATCCATTCTTTTAACTTTATTTTACGCTTCGTGTTTAGCGTAATAGGAGTATACTCGGTGACAATAAAAAGTCCGATAGATTCTACCTATAGGTGCGAGGGTCATGGGTTTATGCGACCCGAACCGCGAACCGCGAACCGCGAACCGCTAAAATTATATATTTTGAAATTTTAGCACAAACTTATGAAACATTAATTCACATTGAAATTATTAATAGTTTTGATGAATAACACTATTTTCAATTAGTTATTTATCTTAATTACATTTTATTTCCAATTATATTTAAGGTTATCATACTTTTTAAACAATGATTTGAAACGTAAAGTATTGTAAATTGTAGTTGAACTTAAAATAATGTGTTCTGTAATATGATACTAACATAAACAGAAATCTATTCATTCAATGGATCATACATTTTGATATATTTTCGTTTGTTTAACTCTTGTTTAAATCCTATAAATATGCGGTTTTTTGCGGGTAACCCGCGGTTCTAAGCAATAGACCCGACCCAAACCGCGAACCGCAATCTTCAAAGAGTCTAGAACCGACCCGACCCGAACCACGGTTCACCCGCGCACCCATAATTCTACCCTTTAAAGAACACTTTCTTTCAATATAAATATTTTGAAATTCTTGAAACTTGATCAATTGTTTTACATACAATATTCTATATTGGGGAACTGATTTGTTGAGGAACGATTGTCGGGGAAATGAGTGTCAGGGGAAATGACAACGACACATTCGAAACACTCGTTATCATATATTTCATTCAATTTTAAAGAGTAGTATTTAAAATTTCAAAAGTCAATAACTCTCGAAGCGTTCATCTGATATGCTTAAGACCTATATTTCTGGAAACTGTGTGCAAAAACCTTTCAAATAATGTGCGTTTCACCGATTTTCATCGGTGGATCTATTGGAACAGATGATTTGCACATCGTTTGAAAGGTTTTCGCACAGTTTCCAGAAATATAAGTCTAAAGCATATCAGATGAACGCTTCGAGAGTTATTGACTTTTTAGAAACTTGAATACCACTCTTTAAAAATGAATAAGTTATATGATAACGAGTGTTTCGTACCCTTAACAGTGATATTGCACGTACAGTGAAACTAAAAAATTTATCAGTTTCAAAATTTTCAAAATGTTTATATTGAAAGTGTTCTTTAAAGGGTAGAATCTATCGGACTTTTTATTGTCAACTAGTATACATTAAATGTTGAAAACTTCAACAATTTAAAATACAATTATGCGATAAAAGAAACAAGCATTGATACGTTTGCTTATATGAGTCTAACTTAGTGAAGAGCATTGGTCTGAAATCTTAAGCTTCTATAAGCGCATTTCAGAGTTATTGAGCTTTGAGCTGCGCTTGTACTTAGAAGATCGGGTTCAAACTTTTCGCTGTGCTACTGAGCTTATATTAATAATGAAAAATAATAAAAATAATCCTCTATAATAAGTATTTATCTCAAGTTATAATAAAGTATTTGTGCGAAAATATATTAATTTTGATCGTAAATATTGAACAATGAATTCAAACTTCGACATCGGTGTCACTTATCAATAATTGGGATTTTTCTCAATGTCAAGTCATTTTGATAACAGTTTCAAACAACAACTCTCTCTTATTTTGAATGATTTTCAAAAATTATTTGAGATTATCTTATTCCCGAATATATAGAGATTTAAGCAGTGAATAAAAAAATCGCAGTGTCACTCTTGACTCCATTTGAAGCCAAAATAACTATATTTGTCTCTTTGATTCCATAATTATAAAATAATAATAATGCTCTAATTATAAACAGAAAATATTTTAATTAAAAAAATATGAAACAACAAATTAATATAATCAAGGATCTTTTGAAAATTGAAATATCAAAATTGAAATTCTGATGCAATAGATTTCCTTCTAGGCCATAAATTTAGAATTATAAAGCTTGAATTGAAATAAAATTAGTAAAATTATAGTTTTAAGATGCAGAATAAAATACAGAAATCTTAGAAAAAGTTCGATGTAAGAGAGTATTTGAGTCTATAAGGTTCCTGACCCTCCACCCACAAGTGTGATGCATCATTGGATTCAGTACATCGAGCTAAACATTTTAATACATTATTTAACCACCACCAACCCGAATCTGGCCACTTATGGCCAACTCTGTCCAGCACCCGATGGGAGTGATCAATCTTCGTTAGATTCGAATTGTGAACTCTACTTATCATTTTGAGTTCAATTTTCGTAAATGAACCATCTTCCAAGGAGAGCTAGAGGATTCACCCACTACCTGTACTAACCAGTTTCAGGTGGGAGGTGGTCAAGTGAGGTATCGTCGGACTCAGAATGATGAGTAGAGTTCACAATTCGAGTCTGGTGAAGATTGAACACTCCCGTCGGGTGCTGGAGTAATCAATCTCAACAGCTTGAGCTTGGGTTTGAGTTTGAGCTTCTCTTCTTCATCATAGTTCAGGTTTGAAGTTCGAGCTTATAAGCTCGAAGACAGCTGAAGTTGAGCTCCCCAGCTCAGCTCTCAGTTATCTTGTGCTCTTCACTAGTCTAAACTATACTGCATTCTAGCAGATTCAAACATTCCAACAGAAAGACCATTATCGATGCAAAAGTAGAAATTTCAGTCAAAGGTATTAACCAATTTTTGAGGAGTTCCACCCTTGAAGTTTGCTTAAAATTGAGTTATAAGTGCATGTGTTTCAAAACATTACTGCGTTATTGTTTATTCACATGTTAGATTTTTTCAAATTTTTAGATGAAATTATATAAGCTCTCCAGCTGATTAAACTCATGTATTTAAAGTCAGAATATCTGCATTATTAGTGGTGAAAACTCTAACGAATGAGATTTTTTTAGACCTTTCTTGTAACTTACACTGAGGAGGAGAAAATTTCGCTTAAACAAATTAATACCAGACTGCTGCGAATGGAAAAAGATTATGAAAACAACTGCTGCGAATGGAAAAAGATTATGAAAACAACCGCTTTTGACAAAATTTGAATTACTTATGAATGTAGACTCAGTAAGCTTAATGAACAAAATAGTTACATGAAAATACGAAAACTTTCAATTAAGAAATTATTTGATCTTGTTTGACACCGAAATTATTGCATTCGATTCATTCGGAAGTGGATAGAATTGATCAAAACTGCTGATTATTTGTTCACTTTTGCTCGGTTTCAATAACTACCTGCACTAATATCAGTTTGTATGAAGTCTTTCAATATCGAATTTGATTGAGTTTTAAGTTATTCACTATTACATACTCGTTGATTTATTACTGTATTGCATAGAGTGACCACGTCATAACTGCTATGCGGGAGGACTTAAGCAATCGAAAAGGAGGACAGAGGACATTTTTATTTTTTATTTACATATTATTTAGTTTAATACAATTTGTGTCTAAATGAATATTTCTTATCGAATTGTGTGCATTTAATTAATTCACCATTTTTAGAGACAACATTTGGAAATTCAGTACATGACAATAAATAATTAACTTTGGTGCAAATTTCTGCCTTAACTTGATTTATCGAAAGTTGGTTTCTTCTATCGCTCCATAATATATTCATGAGGCTGAAGACACGTTCGACAGCGTGATTTCCAATTGGAATGCAAAGAATAGATTCAATAACTTTTTTTAAATTTGGAAGAGATGCAGACTCTAATATTTTCATCCATTTTTGTTCATTCTTCAAATTTTTATCTTCAGATGAATGTTTTGACAATAATTTATTCACAATCATTAACTCATCAAAGAGTTCATCCTCAGAGATACGAATATTGAGTTCTTTAACGACTGATAACTTCTTCATAATTCAGTTCATTACTCGAATTGGGAGAAGAGAAAGATTTGAACGGTGACCTTTCGTAATCGAACCATTTTTTCAAATAGAAAATCGCACGTTCATAAGACTTATTTGCTTCTTCTTTGAACTCTTTTTGAATATTATTCGTAAAATAGTGCATTTTCTTCTGAGCTTCACTTCCATAGAATGAAAGTTTAATTCTATTTCAATTTGCCGTACAATTCTTTCATAATTCCGTAGAGATGAGTACTATTTGTGGAATCACTTTAAAGTATAACAATTGTTTCGTGAAATATTTTCATAAAAGAATGACTGAAGTGAAGATACAAATCTGAAACTGTTACATCATTTTTATCTCCATATGATTTTTCATAAATGAAATCAGTGATCAATTTAGGACTCTCATCGCTATTAATTCCAATGAAATACGATTTAATTGCATTCAGATTTTCAACAATTCTGTTGATTGCAGGAAAGAGTGTAAGCCAACGAATTGGAATATGTTTAATTAGTTTTTCGTATTCTTTTTCTGCGAACTCATAACAGGATTTAAGTTGAGATGTTCTCTTCGCCGATGACGAAAAATGACTGTTTAATTTTATGACGAAATTTTTGACATCAAATGGTAATTTAAGGAACGCATATTTAGCAGTGTTGTGAATCACATGACAATTGCAATTCGCTTTAATCATATGACAGTTTTCGTTCAGAAGGTTGTGGAAGACAGAATGATGAGAACCGTAATTGACAGAAGCATTGTCGGCTCCATAAGACACCATTTGTTGAACCGATAAATTGATTTCTCTCAAAACTCTTTTAACATTATCATAAATAATAGCGGATGATTCATTTGAATCTTCATAAAAGTTCAAAACAAATGTATTGATTCCGCTGCTAATTGAAAATTATTGTATGACCATTGGAAACAACTTAATGTTCCTTTGTTTGAAGCATCAGTCGAGAGAGAAAATACCGAACCTTTTATTTCTTACAAATATTTTTGAATTGAAAACGGCATTAAAACATTCTCAGCATATGGCTTTTGATTTCGTTCTCCCACAATGAATCCCTTTTGCAATTTTAGAGTCAGAAATGACACTTTCGGTCACTTTCATTCCGCATTCAATTGAACGATAACTATGATTGTGCATAATCCCGTAATAAATGAATGCCAACTCCGCAATTGTTGTTTTATTGTCACCTTTTTTCTGAAAATAATTTTCTATTAACTGATTGGACTTAACTGTGAGAGCGTTGTTCTTATGAGTGACGGATTCCATATGATTGTTGAGAGAAGTGACTCCTTTGTTAGCGATCGAAAATGAAGTGTCACACAAATTGCATTTAACATTATGATCGTCTTTTCGGGATAACCATAATTTGTATTTATCATTACTCAACCATTTTTCGTTAAATACACATTGTCTTTTGGTATGATTAGATATACTTTTGCTCCTCTTCTGAGACATTGTGATTCACAATTAAAAAGAGGGATTGTTTTGATTAAAATTTTTATAGCTATGTCATATGTATTTGATAAGTCAAACGTATGATTGCACTATACTTATGTATAAACCTCTTAATTGTTCCCTTTATAATGTATATATGTGCGAAATTACATTATCTTTGACTACGAAAAGGGTATAATTTGATTTTCGCATACAAAACATAAAATATATTTACATTCTCAGGAAATTTCATGGTTTTTGTAAAGGAAGACATTGTATTGTCCTCCTCTGACCCCCGGGAGGACAGAGGACAAAATTTGTCAAAAGAGGACTGTCCTCCCTAAAGGAGGACATGTGGCCACTCTAGTATTGCAAAAACGATATACAGTCAACTCAAATCAAATCTTTCTCGGAAAAATCCTTATAACTTTTGATATTGTCCGATTTGAAAAATTTTCAAACTATCTTGTTCTCTGAAAATGCTAATTTCTAAAAGTATCAAAGAATCTCGGAAAATTCAAAAAGGTAATTGCACAAACTCATTTCAAAATAGGACATCAAATTTCCAATAGAGAACATATGAAAGTTTGAAAAACAGATTTTATCCAAATATTCAACTATTCAAAAAGTTCAACCTGACAATTGTACAGAGTCAACTTAAAAAATTACTTGAGCTTTGATAATATTTCAAAGAGATTTTCGAATTTCGATTATCAAAAATGAATACAATATTGGACGCTATTTTTGTCAACTCTATTGAGCCGTTTTATTCAAATTTTTTTACATTTAATTGATTTCATTTGGTTGAATTGATTTCAAAAATAGTTTTTACGACTGAAGAATGAGAGTTGAAATTTCGACAATTCATTAAATTGAGAGCAAAAGGAACGCCAAAGTCAGTGATTTAGGAGAGTGTTGGTAAGAAACTTAATCTTGATAATAGAATTTTTTTGAATAAATTTTAAGGGATAAGTGTACCGACATTTAGAGAGTGGTGTCGTATCGAAGAGCTGTTCACCAATGTATAGTGGGCGAGAGGAAAAAATTCCAAGAAGACTCAAAGGAGGTAGGATCAGTCGTAAAAGCTATTTTTGAAATCAACTCAACCAAATGAAATCAATTAAATGTAAAAAAATTTGAATAAAACGGCTCAATAGAGTTGACAAAAATAGCGTCCAATATTGTATTCATTTTTGATAATCGAAATTCGAAAATCTCTTTGAAATATTATCAAAACTCAAGTAATTTTTTAAGTTGACTCTGTACAATTGTCAGGTTGAACTTTTTGAATAGTTGAATATTTGGATAAAATCTGTTTTTCAAACTTTCATATGTTCTCTATTGGAAATTTGATGTCCTATTTTGAAATGAGTTTGTGCAATTACCTTTTTGAATTTTCCGAGATTCTTTGATACTTTTAGAAATTAGCATTTTCAGAGAACAAGATAGTTTGAAAATTTTTCAAATCGGACAAGAATATCATAAGTTATAAGGATTTTCCCGAGAAAGATTTGATTTGAGTTGACTGTATTATAAATCATTATATCTTCAACCATTTCAAACATTAGATTTGTTTAACTTCTCAATTAGAGCTTGTTTAGTTCTCTTTTTCTTTTCGAATATGAAATTCTCTTATTGATATATTGAACAGAAACCAATCTTTTGGTTTTTTGATCAAATATTTGCTTTATTTTAAGTTTCAAATGTTTTATCAAAATATTGATTTCTACTTTTCTACTATCTACTATCTGCTTACCTAAAATTGCTTCAACGCTATAATAGCTGTTCATTTGTTATCTTTATATAAATAAACATTGAATTAATTATTACTTGTTAAAACTTCAGTTTTATTTTATAATCTTTGCATCATTTACGAACAATTGCTAATACTTGAAATTTTTCGAGTGAAAAATTTAAAAGAAACTTGCGAAATGAACAATGATTTTTTTTCTAAAACTTAGTACTTATCAAATAAATAATAAAATAATTTGATTAATCATTGAAATTTTCAAAGATTATATTTAAGTTTTGCGGTAAAATATCGTTATAATCATTTATATCAACGTTAAAGAACCCGGCTTCGTTTCCAGCTTCAGAAAAACCACAATAAAATTGTACTGTTTGACGAGGATGTCTTAACGCAGTTTCTATTAATTTTTCGATAGTTTTATTTGTTATATTTGGTCGAGCATTAAATGTTAAAACTTGAATAAAGTCACAGGAATCTAATAAATGGCAGATACTATCATCAGTTATATGAATATAAGCAGAAACAGTTTGAAGGAAAATGATCTGTCTTAAATTTTTTAGCTTTGATAAAGAATAAACTGTTTTATCGGTCAGCTCTGCAATAGTATTGATATCAATTGCTTTTAAATTAGGTAAATATAGGTGAATGTCATCAAAAAATTCATCACTCAATTGCTTGTATGATATCCGAAGATATTTTAAGTTTGAATTTTTGAAACATTCGACACTTCCCTCAAGTTTTGTATCCAAGTGATACAGAAATAAATTAAGTCTTTTAACGACTGGAAGTTTTTGAATGCACAGAAGAATCTCTTACTAACCAAACTCTTGTAATGAACAGAAATATTTAGGTCTTCAAGTTGAGCACAACCTTTACCAATTTTCTCTATGCTATCATCAATCGTTTTTTCGTGATGACCCTCATTAGATAGACTGAAATCCATTCTTAATTCTCTCAAGTATTTTAAACGCGATATTAACGAGAGTGCGATAAGTATTTTATTGGATGTCAGATAAAAATATAATTCAATTCGCCTTAAAGTTTTTATGTATTTATTGACTATTACGTTGATTTTTGATAAGTTTTCTGCTCTGATGGGCAAACTTTTAAGAGTTTCGAGCTTAGGCAGATGTTTAACATCTTCTTCAATCAAGTTTAAATTGTTTTCACCACTAAATTCCAGTAAGTTTTCACAACAATTCAGAAATTTTTTGATAAATTTTAAGCTGAAATGCGGATAAATGATCTTGAGAAATTTCAGTTTGTGCCCATATTTAAGACCAAACTGATGCAAAGTTTGTTCGTCTAACCCGAAAATACATAATTCAAGTCTTTCTAAATGAGGACAAAATTTTGCAATCAGTTCGAGATCATTGCCATCACAGTAACAATCAAATACAATAGTTTTAATGAATTTGCTTTTTTTAAGTATAGACTCGAGCGAGTCTTTCTTTATAGCCATAAATCCAGAGCCAGCCGCAGAACCAGAGGCGAAATCTGTTATGATTACAGGTTTCAATAACATATCTAAGTTATGTTTGTCTTCAAGCATGATTTCATTTCTGTTTAGATGTAGTTCTGCTTGTTTATTATAGATAGTTCTTTGCCATTGCTTAGAAACTGTTTCTAATGAGATTTTATCACTGAAGGACAGGCATTGTAAAATATCTTCAATCAAATTGTCATCGAATCTGTCGATTGAGTCTTTTAAGTGTTTTGTTTTTAAGAATCCAGAACTAATTCCTTCTGCGAGGTCTTCATTGGACTTAGTATTTGGTTCTAAATCATTGAAATTGGCATTGATCCCATGAATGAGAGTTTCGCTTTCCACATTAACCAGTTGTTCAAACTTCTTATCACACATTTTCTATATGATTAAGCAAAGTTTTCTTAGTGTTCTCTATCAAAAATTTATTCAGATTTTATAAGCATTTTCGATGAGCTTGTTGAAGAAGTCCAAACCGATTTATGTACGAAAACATCTATTTTGAATCATTAAATCTATCAAAACATTTGAAGCTATAGATGTATTTGATAACAAAGGCATATACTTGAATGAAAACACGTCAACAGATCGAAATACAACTTTTATTATAGACTTTGGGCTTGAGTTTCAACTGCAAGTTGTAACGTTCATAAAACGTTTTGTAAATCAAGTATTACAAAACATGCGCAATATTTAATTATCACATCTGAAATTGACTAGGAGATTCTTCAGCATTGGTAACAAAATGCGATAAGAGTCTTGTCTGCTCAACTACTAAATCTTTCTAACATTTTCAATAATACTGTAGTAATAAAAGTTAAGCATGATTAGGTTGGATCTCACTTACTAACTTTTATTTATCTCAAAACCCTGTTGACTGTTTAAGTGATAGAAATTCTTTATAGAATACAGGAAATTATAATTTAGTTAATAACCAAAATTTTTGAAAGCATTACTCACTTTTAAGTTTTCAGGTGTACTGCCGAAATAGTTACTCATATCAACGTTCGTAATAAATTCTTCTTTGTTGTTGCCCAAGTAGAAAGATAAGTAACTACTGAAATGGGCATCTTCTGAAGACTTCTAGGTGTCTTTCTGTCAGCCTGTCCATGATTTTATTTAATATATTCAGATGTACATTGAGTATAATAACTTCAATACTATCACAAGAATTTAATAACTGACAAATGTTGTCATTACTTATATTTTTATAGTCATGATTGTTTGCAAGCGTAGGGATTTAAAAAATAATTTTTTCGTTTGTCAATTTCAATAATGAAATCATTGATCTGTCCGTCAAATCGACTTCACTTTCGATGTGAATAGGATACAATTTTTGCAACTCCAATAAGATTCTCGTCAATAGGTTGTTCCCTATTATTATATGTGAACAAATGAATTCTCAATTTACTCAAGATTTTCTATAGTAATATCATTTATAAAGAATTGATTATTTGATAAGATATGAGAGGACAACAAATTTCTCTATCTTTTAAAGCATTCTCATAATTATCAGTAATTATTTTTGAGTTTGAAGGAACTTCTCTCACGATCAATATTTCGAAATTTCGATTTTGGGCAAATGTTCCGATTAATGTAATAGACATTGTCTTCAGTGTAAAATTTCGATAAACTATTACAATGAGAGAACATCTTTTCAATCAAAACAATGACTGAAAAATACGTATTGGTCGCAATCGACTTCTGAATTTGAGGCCAAATTCATCAAAGTTTTTCCTATTAAATCCAATCTGTTCACATTCCAATAATTTAAAGTGCGAACAGTCTCCCAATGAGACTAAGATCTTCTCTATCACAAAAGCACTCGATTTTAATTTTGTTGATAGTATTGCATTTTGAGAATAGATTTGAATGCCTTTTTAATATCTTTCCGACCTGAATATCATGCATAACATATCAAGAAGTCTATGATAGTCATCGGTCCTAATAACTGACTCAAAATGTGTTTTTCTTTAGTTTCTAATCTTATAAGTTGTGGTTCCACTTTTTATTATATATAACTCTTTTTCATTATTTCAAAACTGATTTAAATAATGCTTTATTACTTAATGACAAATGAGTTCTGTGGAATCGTCACAAAATTTATCGATCGAATCTTTCAGGGAACCAGATTTAGTTCTTTCAATCAAACCTTTGTAGTAGCAATCATTTGTTGTACTCAGGCTTAAATTATTCAGATTTAATTGATTTGATCATCAATTGAATCTAACTATTTAACGCTCATTTTGTTTCAGAGTTACTAAGTTTTATATGAGTTTGGTTTAATTAAGATCACATGAATTTCTAAAAGAAACTGAACTTCAAATAAGTTTAGCAAATATGTAATAATTTTGATTATTGAATAAATGAAGAAACTAAACCTTTCTTATATTCGAGAACTTCAAGTGAAAAGTGAGTAAAAGTATTGTGGCTTTGATGATGTACTAAGTATAGTCTATTACACCAATACATGAAAGTGTTGCAATAATTTGATGATTTCATTACCGAAAGTAATAATGATATATCAAGTAATATATGCATAATATCGAATGTAATGCTTGGTGTGAAGGGAAGTACGAATTTGGCGATGAGAATCAGCGTAACCTTCAAACCTGGCAATATTTTCGGTATTCAGGTGAAAAGGAACTCAGTTTGAACCAAATTGAATATCCGTTTACAAATCAAGCTTTATACTCTTCTGAGCTTTTGACGATAGTCAGTTCGGTGCTGCCTCTGATGGATTTCAATTTGAAGTTTGACAGCATCTCTACAGTCATTTGACTTTTTTATTACTCAATTGATTGACATGTGTAGTCGTACTTTGGTTGGTGAACTCATTTAAACGTGTATATGTAACAGTGCATTAGAATGTGGTGTAAATTGTTTCTAATACCTATGCTGACCGCTTTTTCTGACTTTTATAAACCCAAGAGCTCAGACGAATTTTTATATAAATTAGCTAAATACTAATCAATAAATCATTTTAAGCTTTAAAACGCACAAATTTTACACTCGATTAACTGTCAAAATATTTAATCTGACAAGATTTTGACTTAATCATTTTTCTCTTGGTAAATTAGTTAAGTCTAGCTTTTTAAACTGAATATATGGATAACTCAGAATTTTGAGTTCGAAATTCTTTCTGTTATGATTTTTTGAGTGTTGCGCATGTAAGGTGCAAAAATAATGCATTAATTTGACCGAAATCGCCTAGTTTTTGCCTATTTTGCAGCTTTAAACTTCGTGCCAAATCTAATTTTTTGGGTTCGGAGGTGAAATCAGGCGAAAAAGCCGGAGTTCGGTATAGCATCGAAAATTCCGTTTATTGTTTACAGAGTATCTAATTGGTTCGAATACATTTAAACGATATTCAATTTTTGAAAGTATGCGTTTCCTTTCAAAATTCATGCATAGTAGAGTTCTCGATTCTCGCGCAACAATATAAACTTACCTTAATGCATACCGACTAATCGGATACCCTAGAGAATACTTAGAATTATTACATCTACCTCTTGGTCGACGACATTTTTAATCAAATTATACTCGCATTAGGCTATAGAAAGTTTTAATGGATTTCATTTTTATGTTTCAGGGTTTACCTTGAAGATTAAAAGCATTTACAATTTTATGACTCATTTACATTTTCCAAATCAGCTATTGACAGACTTACTAGTTACTTTATTTTTTAATCACATATTTAGTTCAGAAAATGATTAAATTGAATATATTTTCCGACTAAAACTCTCACATTCTAAATAGAAATATTTTCAATAAACTTTAAAAAATTAAAAATGAGTGGGTTAGAAATTTACAAGTATTTATTTTTAAATCAATTTCCTAAAACTATATTGATTTGCAAATTTTGGGGTATTCTATCAACAAAACTAATCAAATCGATTTCTTCAAACTCTACCTCTTCTCCGGAATCAGAGAGCCCACAGTAAAAACTGATGTCTGATTTTGACATTTTTGATGCCAATCCTATTAAAGCTTCAATAGTTTTATGGGTTATTTTCGGTCGAGCGCTGAACGAAATAGTCTCGATGTTTTCACATGAACTTATCAGTTGACAAATGCCGTCGTCAGTTATGAATTTATTACTCGTTTGGTTTTTTCTAAAATAAAATGTTTTCAATTTTTCTAACTTTGATAATGAGAGTATTGCTTTGTCAGTTAACTCTGATTCACAATCGATATCAATGTGTCTTAAATTAGGCAAAAATTTATTAATATTATCAAAAAATTCATCGCTCAGTGTATTAATACCGATGTCAAGATGTTTGAGGTTTGAACAAGACTTGAAACACTCAACACTTCCCTCAAATTTTTTCTCAATATCTCTAAGATAAAGGTTTAGTTTCAACAATGAAGAAAATTCTCCAAATGCGTGAAGTATACGATCGGTAACCAAACTATCGTTTCCAATTGATATATCGAGTTCTTTTAGTTTAGTACAGTTTTTGGCCAATTCAATGATTTTTTCATCGATTGTCGGTATATTTTCATCGAAACAACTGATATAAAAATTTAATTTTTCCAAATTGACAAGACGAGAGATATGTGTTAATGCCGTTTGCGTACCATCACCGATAAGGTTATAGCAATAAATTCTTAACTTCTTCATAGTACTATAGTATTTCTCGGATAAAACTTTTAGATTTGATGTGTTTTCCGAGTTTATATCAAGTGACATAACTTGTAAAGCAGGTAAAAACTGTTTATCTTCACCTATAAATACATCACTACTTTCGGCATAAACTTCGGTCAAATTGTTGCAGTAATTAAGAAATTTCTTAATAAAAAGACCTCCGTAATAAGAGTCATAAATTTGCAACCTTCTTAAACGATATCCATATTTAAGTCCAAATTCAACTAAATTTTGTTCATTAAAACCAGTGGCACTGAACTCAAAATTGTCCAAATGTGGACAATGTTTACCGATAATCTGAAGATCTTCTTCATCACAATAGCAATCGAACGCAACAGTTTTGATGAATTGACACTTTTTAAGAATAGATTCCAATGACTTTTTCTTAATAGCTTTCATGCCCACATAATGTGCATAACCAGTCACATAGTCTGTGATAACCATAGGCTTCAACAGTTTATTTAAAGTTTGTTCGCTTTCAGTTTCTGACCTGTTCAGATGTAGTTCTGTTTGTTTATTATATATAACTCTTTTCCATTGTTTCGAAACCGATTCAAACAATACTTTTTCACTGAACGTCAGGTACGATAATACACGTTCAATAAGATCGTCTCTCAATCTATCGATGGAGTCTTTTGGAAGCTTTGGCTCGTAACAACCGTAACTCGTTCCTTCCTCTAGGTCTTCATAATTCGTGTCAACTCTTGTATTTAACATGAGATCAGTCACATTTCTGTTAATTTGATCGATAATAGTATCGTTTGTGATGCTAGATGGTTTTTCAAATATTTGGGCGAACATTTTCCTATAGGTTTGAAGTGAAAAATGATCACTCTCGTTTAAATAATAATTTCCTGACTAGTTATGAGTCTAAAAAATTGAAAGAGAACAAACAATACTTTTTTGCGCACAATTTTTTAATTGACTAACTATTTGAACAAAACTTTAAAGAGTTGAAAATTCAAACTTAAAATCGTAAAAGTGTTCACAACTATTGAAACAATTTGGTATAAAATGACTGAAAAAGTAGTTCAATTGAAGTACGATTGTAACGCAATAGAAATACACAAATAACAAAGCATCAAACTACTAGTACTTGCGTTTCGTCATCGCAAACGCAGAACGTTTGAGTAACGCACGAGGATTGCATAACTGATAGGCAATGTTTGGCCTTCAAAAGCATTATCATATGGTTGTTAAGGCATTCTAGCATTTGGGTACAGGTATTAACAGGCGTTCTAGAGATTGACTAGAATAATGGGTAACGTCTTTTAGAATACTTGTAAAATAATCAAACAGAGAATAGAAAAATTAGAATTTTGAAAGGAGTTAAAGAATATGACTTTTTTAATTAAAAAATATATTAGCCTTTGATTCAGCCAGGAATATGTAAAACTTTAAGTCTCTAAAAGTTGAGTATTTTGATATAGTCATAATCTAGAAAAAAATTCTAATGCATGTAAATCTTAAACTATAAACAGGTTATAATTAATTGATCGTCGTGTAAATGAAAATGGGGCATTATAATGTAGGACTGTTTTATATTTGACTCGAAACACTAAAGGTAGAGCATAAAGTTGAGTACGTTTTCGGGACACAATCTCGAATAGCATCTAAGTAATGAAGTTGAAAATGAAGATAGGATGATTCTATTCAGTCAAAAGATTAAAAATCTGCCTCAGACAAAGTTTAACACAATTTTGTACTCATTCTTCAAAATTCTTTTACTCAATTCAGAAATTATTAAAGCATAGAATTAAATAGTACTTCATACTTAACAATAATTTAAATGTCACTTTAAAATTTACCGTAATCTGAGTTTAAACAATTTAATTTTCAGCATTTTGTTTTTCGAAGTTCTGTCTTATTCGACATTTTATTGTTTTCGATATTTTGTCATATTTGATTCTTTTAGACTATTACTTCGACATTGCCTTGTGGAACCGCCAATAACAAATTAAGATTTTATTCAAAGAATTTGAATTTGGATTATAAATCATTTAGATCTGCTAAACCTTTTAGTCATTCAATCAGACCTACGATAATAAATCGTCATTAAAATTTAAGAAAAAGTTTCAATTCATTTTATACTAAAGTTAAAAATCAAGCCTAAGACTAAGCCTAAGGCATAGCCTTTAGGCTGGAAGACTATAAGACAGCGTAGTCTGCAGTCTTAGGCTGCTCTCAACCTCTTAGCCTTTAGGCTTAACCTCAGACCAAAAGCCTTAACCTCAGTCTAACCTCTTAGCCTCTCATGTTAGAAACTTCTTACATATATTCTTTATTAATTGAGCAAATGATAAGTAATTTATTATGTATTCTTGACTAGATTCAGTTAAAATACAAAAGAAAGTAATGTTCACATTAATCATTAAAAATCTTCAACCATCATTCTTAAAGCATCAATGTTTTAATAGTTTACTTATTCAAACGATTGCCTCTTTGAGTTGCCAAATCTCTAGCTTTTGAGGATACCTACTCACTAGGAACGCTTGTGGCTGGAATTGCGAAAAAATTTCAACATTCAAGTGTAATACTTATAATTTGACACTGTGATGCTATGCTATTTGAAAGAAGTCTTTTCATTTCGTTTTGGAGAATTTTATTTTCAATAATTTGTATATTTGGAGACCAAGAGGTTAACCTGACCAGACCAAGGCTTAGGCTGCAGGCTTAGCCTCCTCATAACTTCATAGTCTTAGGCTTGGTCTTTAGGCTTCACATTTAGGAAAAGTTTAGGCTTTAGGCTCAACCTAAGACCAAACTTGAGGTTAGGCCGCCTAAAACTTTTAACTCTATTTTATACTATATTCAATTTACTTTTTCTTCTATTGCTTGATTACCTATTTTTATAAATTTTAATGAGGGTCTACCTCAATATAATAATTTTCTAGAGATATAATAGCAGTCTTTTATTAAGCTCTTTTAGCAATTTCATAGTTTTTAACGTATTCTTATCTGAGATAAAACTATTTACATTTAAATTCTGATATTTGGCTCTGTTCTTTCAATAAAAACAGAAAGTAAAACGTTTTATAATCCTTACGACAAAAAAATCCGAAAATCCATGGCATATTTTCAGAATTAACTTTTCCGACCTCAACCTGATTGCAAACTTATGAAGAATAATAAAGGATATTATTGAGAAAGAAGAACCAAAAGAATTTTAACCGTGGGTCGCGAAAATAAACAAAATATGAGACAATTTATAATTAGATGTATAGAAGTCGTTTTATAAAGGTTTGAAAAAAACTCATTGCAAAGCGTACAGCTGCAAAGGGAGATCAAATTGAGTCGTCATTTCTTTTTAATTGTAATAATTAGAATCAAATACATTCTTGTGGTAAGTTTTAGATTAAAATATTGTAATTTTCATTGAAAACTATAAGCTTACTTTTTCTGAAATTTTTTGTCGCGAGGTATATTAAATTATGAGCATAAAGTTATTTAAAATGAATCTTTATTACAGAATGCTATCAATTTTGAAAAACAAATTATCAGAACATTAATTTCATTTTGAAGCTTATGCACAAGCACTCGAACCCTTAGGATATTTGGCACAAGTCTTGGTCACCGATGGGTCTGACTCTAATTTTTTGAGGTAATCGCCAAAAGCCTTCTCACAACCAGCTGTCGGATTGACTGCTTTAAGAGCGCAAACTTCATAAGCATAAAAACCACAACAAATCGGCTTTTTTGATGAATCCGGCAATAGATCGGGATTCGTCTTCATTAAGTCGTGATAATCAGCAACAACACCTTTGATGGCAGCATTAAAGGCGTCCGAACATTTCTCAATGTCTGCAGAATGTGCGACAACGCATTTGACGACTTCTTGTGACGGAGGATCTAATTCATAGAATTGTGAAGAAAGGGATAATGCCATTGATAGACAAACTGAAAGTGTGATTAAGAACAACATTTTCTTCTCTTTGTTAAAATTTGTTTCCAAACTAATTGAATTAAATTATTAAATTTATTTGTAACACTAAGTAACTTTCATTTTTATATGATTTAAACTCATGTGTGAATCAATGCACTTGTTATTAATTTTATCTTTATATATTTTTTAGTGAGATATGATATCCAGTCTTAAGATTTTGTATCCGCTTAATTCTTGATGATTACCGGTATATCACGAGTTCTCGAGCTTTTATGGTGACTTTTTATTTTTTTAGCAATTTATTGATGAAGAGCATACTAAACCGATTCATACGACTCAGCCATTACTAGAACTAAAAATATTGTCAAATTAATTCTTACTATGTATTCGAATCTTAAAAGTCTGAGTGAACCTATTAAACCTTTCATAAACAAACCGGTAGAGCTATAAAGAATAAAATTTTCAGCTAATTTTTACTTATGTAAATTTATTCTTAAACAAATACAATAATTTTTATTTAATGATTGCTAAAGCTCTGAAACTTAATAACTTAAAACAATGTGAGAATCAATGCATGGGCTGTTAATTTGATTTAGATGTTACCAATGATCTTTGAAGTTGCATTCAGATATCATTTCGTAGCAAAGTATATTCCGTGTTGTTTTAGGTTTGTAAATTTTCTACATTTTGAGCCATATTCTGAGTTCTGTCTTAAGCTCGATCTCGACTCAAGTTAGACTTCGTGCTACCATAATTTGTATTTCAAGTCTAACTTGAGTCGAGATCGAGCTTGAGACAGAACTCAGAATGTGGCCCTTTATCGCTTAAAATATTTTTGTTGTAACTAATTAAAAGTGAATAATACATTATAATAATACAGTATATGCCAAAACTGATTAAAAAAGATATAGTTATTCGTCATCTTTGTACGACCATATAATGGTTTACGTAAATCGGAGATCCAGTTTTAGATAAAATGAAATAGAAAGTTGCATGTGACTTAATAGTTTAAATTTTGACTAGGATTGCAAAAATTTATCTGCTACTTTCTCAAAGTTTGATTTCTATTATACTTCATAAATTACTCATATTTAGTAATGGGTACAATTATAAATTTTTGATATTTACTTTACTCCTGCATAAAACAGAAAATGTATTGTTATATAAAAAATTTTCCAAATAGAATAATAATAACAGTAATAATAGAGTAATACATATTTTAAAAATATTCACGTTAGTTTAGAATTGTTATGTTAATTTTTTGATTTGAAGATAACTTTTGAAAAGGATTTCATTATCTTTTATTTAATAATAATAATTCTATTGTCTACTCAAAGCATATGGTTGTGATTCGTACTCTATTAAATGCAAATTTTATTAGTTCAAGAGATAAGCAATTTCGAATTTAAGTATTTATTTTATTTAGTGCTCATTTACAAACACCGGAATTCTTCGGAAAATTAACACAGATCTTGGCCAGCGATGAACCCATCAGATTATTTTGACTTTCCATATTTTTCAGATTCCCTTCATATAATGTTTTACAACCATCTGTATGACTGACTACTTTTGCAATACATGATTGCATCGAATAAATGGCACAACACAAAATATTTTTTGCTGAATCTGGTAATGCGTTCGGATTTTTCATCAAAAGCTCATGATTTGTTGAGAAAACATCTTCGACCTCGACTAAATAATCATCGACACAGATTTGTGTGTCGCTTAAGTGCGTCATAAGGCATTTATTTAGCTCTTCAGAATTTGAGTTCGAAGAAATCGATAAAGCCATTGATAGACATATTGAAAGGATCATGAAGAATAACATTTTTAGTTAATAAACTATATTCTATAACAAATTAATTTTTATTTAATGAGTATCTGAATGCTTAAACGTCTTTCTATATAATCGCGGGATTCATGTGAATCGATACATAAGTTATTAATTTTTTAACTGTTTCTATTAAACATTGAAATTAGTATCAGATTTTATGTCATAATTGCTTAGCTTATTACGCAACCTATTGCCAAATTGTTGTTACGAAAGTTTGTGCAAAGCTAAACATTCAGATTAAACTTTTTGGTTGAATAGAAACTTGTCTATAAAAAGAGGTAGTTGTTAGTGACTAAACCTCCTGAAATTTCTGTGAAAATCCCTTTGTATTCTTTAGAAATTGTAAGATTTTTCCAAATCCCGGAATCAACTGAATAAAACCTGATCATACTACATACGATCCGTTATAAAGTTGTGATGTGTTGTCTCAGAATTACAATCGAAAGATATTTTCATGCAACATCTGCCTCAAAAGTGAATTCAGGAAAATTTTCATTCAACGTGAGCCGAAAAGTCTGATTCAATTTTTAATCATAACCTAATCCTGATTCCTGGTGGATGAGTAAGAAAATATTATTTATATTCAAGGATATTATTTTTAAGAATGAAGTGATAAATTTTGGGAAAATCTATCTATGGAACATACTTTTCAATTCCCCAATTGATGTGGCATTGAAAAGATTAATATCTTTTTTAAGTAGCATATTATGTTCCAACTTGTAATAACTTTATTTTCAGCTTTAAAAAAATATTGTTTTAATGGACTATATGGAATTATACTCTTTTAAGTACGAAATATATTCATGTTATATAAGTTGGATAATTTTTAGTAAAAGAATTGGTTTATCATTAGCTTATTTGCTGGCATTTGAAGCTTTTGGGAATTTCTTACAGAGCTTGATCAGTGCTATGCTCAATATTATATTTTCTTTTTCTTCAAATAGTCTTCATAATTTTGCATTTAGGTTCAGGACTCTTTAAGATATAACTTCATTGTATTGATATCAATAGCACAACATAAAATCTTTTTCCCAGAATCTGGTAACTAATTAGGATTTTTTATCCATTGTTCACTATTAGATGACATAAGACCTTTGATTTCTTCCAAATAGTCGTCGACAAAAATTTTCGACTCATTTATGTGTGCTTTGGAGCAGTTGTTGAGCTCTTCAGATGGCTTCTCTCCATAATATTTCATAGGAATTGAAAAATCATTGATAGACAAATTGAAAAAGTCACAAAGGATAACATTGTTTGTTAGTTTTGACTAATAAAAGCCTTAATTCTTTACAAAGATAATTTTTACTCGATCAGTTATATAAGTTTTTTTACATATAATTCAGATAAGTATGTGAATCAGCGAACGTGTTTCTAAAAACGAATTCCGATATGACATTGGCTCCAGCCCCATACATGTACAAAATAATTTTCTTCCTAATAATAAATTCAATCTCCTTTTTGAACCTCGGACTATTGTGAATATCATTTAATTGTACCTGATCAAAATTGAAAATAGATTGTATATTAATTTTGATGTCAAAGTCTATAATGTATCATCTGAATTTTCAGAGTTTGAACATTTAGAAATTCATTGCAAGAGAATCATTAATTTTTTTCAACAGAAATTTTGTGTTCGGATAAGATTTTGAAAAAAACTTACCTAGAAAAGATTTCCAACTTTCACCTACGTAAAAATAGATTGCAAATATTTTTTGATAGATCTTCGTCTACTTTTCTATAGCGCCCCAAGAGACTCAACATAGTATTTGAGAAAAACGAGGATCATGAATGTGTAAAACTTATTCTCTAACTTTTGACTTGGGTCTCTTGGGGCACCACATTTAAAAGAATTTTTGAAAATGTATTTTCATTATAAAACCCAGTACAATAGACTAATAAAATAGCTTTTATGACAGAATAATATGTGAACCACAATAAGACCTTTAGTGAAAAGATTTTTTGAAAATCTTCGATGACATTCCAATAATAAAATTTTTAGGATCGCTAAGGGAGGTCAGAGGTCAAGGTCATAAGAGAAACCATATATTATTTTCAGCTTATTAATTAATATAAGAAATTTTAGGTGAATTCATATTAGAGGGCGGAGTTCGACTTGGCTGCGAAACTCCTTTTTCCAGCTTTCAATAAATTTCTAAATATTTTTAAGTTTCAAGTGTTATGTGTTGAGAATTCGCCTTTTGGTCTAAAGATTCTTATATGATAAGACTTATATTAAACTTATAGACTTATGTAAAGACTTTATATTAAATTTCATGAAAGAAAATTAATTTATCTATAAATTGGTAGCTAATTTTTATTATTTAATCGTGATTATTGTTGAGCTACATTAAAACTACAATCAAAAATTTATTAGATGTAATAAGGTATTTAGCCTTACAAAGACAATAAAATTGTTATTAAAGAATGGTCTAGTTTGTACTAAAAAACCTAAACTCAGTTTTCAGTCAGCGAATAAATTCTTGACAAGAATCTAGTATTGAGCTAATCAACTAAGTTTTCTGGATAATATCTCAAGTGTCCATATCATTCTAAAATCTTATAAAATCTTAAGAACCATTAAAAATTTTCTAGTCATTTTATTTTATAGAAGAGAAAGTATTTCTCGATTTCTTATGTATGATACAAGAAACAACTGTTAAGTCGAGTAAAATTTCGTTATATTCTAAGTCAAAGGTCAGGGGATCCAAAAAAAGCTTCTTTATAATAATTAGGGTGACCACCTCTGACTTATCTCATGATAAGACAAAAATATCAAAGGAGCTGTCCTTAGATTTTTAAAAAGAAAATACCGCGATTATTTATCAGTCATTACAAGTATTTAGGTGTCAAACAATACATCCTAATATTAAAAAATTAAAGATTATTAGTCATGATTCGTTTTGAAGGTATATTTTTTTGTTAGAAAAGGCATCTTTCAAAAGTTATTCAAAAGTAAGAAATACTAGTTTATGTCAGATATAAGTCAAGGCAGAAAAAATTCTATAAATTTTGGTTTTAAATCACAGGTGTTCAAAACATTGAACTGGGCTTCTTAATCCCTTATCATTTGTATCATTTGTAAAATAAATTCAATGTTTGAACTTCTAAGAAATATTTTTCTAAACATATTATTCAAAATGAAAGTTGAAAAACGGGCAACTAATTGTCCGTCGAGAGTTTTTGGTCTGACGGGATTTCTGTCTTTTATCTTTAAAAAGATGGGACCAGTGGTCACCCTAATAATAGTGCATCTCATTAGTACGCGATTCTCACTAATAGACTACCTAAAGCCTAACATACAGTAACATCTAACTTATAACTGCAGAAATAACTCTGCAAACTTGGTATTCCAGTGGTTAGCACTATGGGCATACAACCGAGAGACACAAAATTCAAGTTCTGTCCAAGACGTAAAAATATTTTCAGCTTTGAATATGATGAAATTTAATACATTTTATTGATATAAAAATCTATTCTTATGAAACAATTGTTGAACAAATGAAGTTTGCAAAACACAAAGTTAAAGTTAACTTTATGAAAGGCTTATTCTAAAAGATTTAAATTTCTTGGAAAATAGACTCATTATATTAAGATTTATTAACTATTTATTATTCGAATGCTAGTAAAATTTCATAAAATTTATTATTTATTGTCAAAGGAACTTCAATTAAATTCAATAAAACAGATAACAACTCTCAAGCCTTAAAGCAATCAGCTTTAGACATCACAGACAGTGCTTCTTTGATAAATGCCACAAGATTTGGCTAGAGATGGGACCGATCCATGATCTTCTTGCTCAACTTTCTTGAAATATTCTTCAGCTAATGCTTGACAACCAGGTGTAGGACTGATTGCTTTGATATAACACGATTCTAATGTGTAGAAAGCACAACAAGACTTTTTCCCAAGATCTTGTGTTGGTTCAGTATTGATGACTTTTGATTTGGCTATAAAAGCATCAGTACAATTATTCAATTCTGAAATATGCAAAGCATAGCACTTTTTAAGTTCTTCAGAGACTTCCACTTCATAAAATTCAGTAGGAATAGACAAAACCATTGATAGACAAACCGAAAGAGTTATAAAGAATAGCATTTTTAGTGAGTTCTTTTTTAAAAATTATTATTTAACTTCGAAGCGATTGAAAGTTTTTCTACTTACTGAATCAAGTACTCAAACGTTCTATTTATATAATTGAGAATAGTGTGGGAAACAATACACTTGTCATTTATTTCTAAGTGTTTTGAAAGAAAAAATATTAAGATTACTCCTCATTCTACCTCTGTTGATAATTGTGTTGAAATTTCATTTTTCTATGGCACGCGATCGAAGTACCGACAAAGTACCGACAAGATCATAGTACCGACTCTGAATTCTTGAAAGAATCGCCATTCAAAACGAATATAGATCGTTGAATGGGCTCTCATTACAATCCTTAAGCATTGAGCTGCCTCTAAACCTTTGCTTCACTAAAGTCTTGTTGAACTTTAGTTTGAGCTTACAAAATAACCCTATACAGGATTAATTGTGCAATATATCACTGACTTTTATTTAGATATTGATAAGTTTCTTTGAATATGTATTTTCGTTAATTAGAACAATGCTAAAGTAGATGATGAATTCATGCGCCTAATTGAGTCAACAGTTGTTTAGTGTATCTTCCACAGCAAACATTAAGTTTGTCCTGGAAATTATGACCATATGTAGTATATCTTAAATATGATGCGACATTTGTTTCTTCGAAGTCCAGCAAATCAATTATTCTTATTTGGAAATATTTCAAACTATAATAACCGTTTCTCAGTGGTATACAAAGGCAGTCAACAAATGTACGTTCTATTCAATAATGAATGCAACAGGAAGGTCATTAGAGATTCAATCTCCAGATATTTTTTGTAATTACTAATTAAAGCTATTGATTTTTTGTTCATTTTAACTTTGACAGCTTGATTTCAACTTTTAGAAATTATTTTTATTTAATTTGGCTTCAGCTAATGACCTTACTGTTGCATTCATTTTTTAATAGCGTGTACGTCGATTTGGAAAAGTTTACTTCAAAATTAAATTGTTTAAGATTAACTATAAAATAAAAAGATTGAAATCTCTAATCAATTATAGGCTGAACTTTAGAAATAAGAATTAATAAATTCAGATCTCGGTATGTATTGTACGGTAGACTTTGGTCATTAAGTTGATCGCAAACATTAACAGCATAAATAATTAAAACAATAAGTTTTATAATGTGAGTTAAAACCTATTCTAACTACCATCTTGTATGAAAAAATAAAAGTGTGAACTTAAAAAATTATGTTACATTTGTTGAATGCATTCTAATTTTTCATATTATTTATTTGGTAGAATAGCTTTGAAGTCAACTTTAGAAAATCTAATATTAGGGCATCCCATTCAAAGTGACACAGACATACAGCGTTGTACCCCGAAAACCATAAAATAGAACTGGTCGTCATCCCGGACTTGTATTCACCAATTCTCACTTTGTGAAACAACCAACTTTTTCGAACCAACTAAAGACAGACAGGAGTTTGTCAATTCTGTTTTTGATGGACTTCGTTGCTCATAATTATTAATATAGTTAATCAACTATTGGTTTGTTCAATAAATTCGTGGATTTAGCCAAACTAGAATTCTTATTAAAATTCCGATAATGTGCTCTTATTCTCTATCCTTTTTAATGTACATGCGCGAAAACCCTGCTATATTTGCATTATTTGTTTATATTTTTTGATCATTACTATAACACGTCTGATATTTTGATAAAATTTGAAAAAAGAGATCTCCGTGTGCTCATTGCATACAATTTAAAACGAAATTTAAGCCCTGACCAGTGTCTCGAAGAGATCAATGGAGCATTAGGTGAAAAGAACGTTTCCAGAAGTCTTGTATACAAGTGGTATCAAGAGTTAAAAGTGGGCCGAGCATCGTTTGATGAAGACTTAAGATCAGGACGTCCTATAGAGACCACTGATGAAATAAACGTGTCCGCCGTCCGAGACCTTGTGAGAGCGGAGCCATATCTGCCATCCGACAGATTTCTGAACTATTGAAGATCTCAACGGAAAGTGTTCATCAAATTATGCGAAACCGTTTGATGCTGAGGAAGGTTTCAGCTCAATGGGTTCCTCATCTACTGACTCAAAGGAGGATTGGCGGGCAGTCTTTGAGAAATGGCAGAATCGAATGGAGTGATGCATTCAAGCTTTAGGAGACTGTTTTTAAATTTCATGTAACAAAAATTTCAATAAAATTTGTTTAAAACCACTTAATCCACGAACTTATTGAACAAACCAATATTATCTGTTTATAATTGATCCGAAAAAGTTGATTTGGCTAGTTTCATAAATCAAGAGTCAGCAAACACAAATACAAAATGGTGATCAATTCCACCGTGTAGCCACCAAGATATACTGCCACAAGTCTGCTTTACTTTAAATGGGATATCCGAATATATACTTATAAGTGACACTTTCTTCGGTTCATTCAGTTCAAATACTATTTCATAGGTTTAACTTTTATAGTTCACCAAATGTTAATGAAAATAGCTTTTGTATTTATTTTATAAAACATATGTTCTTACTCATTTATGCTGTATTTATGTCTAGCAATAAACTTAATGATCAAAGGAGTTCGTCCAAAATGGCCTAAACACGTCCCTAACTGAACATATCAGATATTATACAGTACCAAGACCTACTTCAGAAATAAAAAGAATTTTGTCAATCGATGAGTCAGTTCAAGAGTTATAGCCAAAAAACAAGTAGATTTCGATAGGATGGGAACGGGCTAGAAATGCGACCGGAGCCACCTCCCCGCGGTGCCGGTGGACAACAGGCCTCGTGAGAGGCCTGGCTAAGTGCTCTTGGTCGCGTTACGCCGACGTGGCATCCGCTAGCGGCAGAGGGTGTCTCGGTTGGTATCCCCAAAACAAATAAAGCCCGCGCTGGAAATTTAGGCAGAGGGTCTTCAACGATAAGTTGATACTGTTTCCCTCTCGGGCTTCGAGCCCATCTGGAGTTGCTACCGGGCTCCAGGAGAGTATGGCTACTGGTATAAAGTACTAATGCGCAGGATGCGACACTAATCTCCAGAAAAAGAGGAAGATGTCGCTTTCCGGTGCAGACAAGGCCGACCTCTTAGCCTTTGTTTAAAAGGCAAGACCAAGCTTCTTGGCAAAGCGAGGTAGACCTGGCCCCGGTGTTCGAAAAATAGGTCCCGGTGACTTTATTGGCGACAGTGTCGGCGGGCATTTTATCGTCTTAGAGAATCCTGAGTGAAATCTGGCAGAATCCTTAGATGAGATTTGTGAGACTTTGGAATCTACTGACAGCGGGCAAGACTGATGAAGTTTGGCATTTTTTACATTTTACTTTAAAATAATTCAACTATAAATTATTTTATAATAACTTATACATTTCTAAGCTTTTATACATATGTTTTTATAATGTGCCTGCAATTGTTTTATATTTTTAAATTAAATTTTTAAGTATTTTCATTAGTGATATTTCATTGGTTTTTAGCCTATAACTTCCTAAGCGATTCGCCGATCAAAAAAAGTTCTTTCGGTTAATTGAATGTCTTGTACTAGGCTACAACTTTGGTGGGTCACCGTTAGGAAGCGTCGATAGGCCAGAGTCTACGGGTTTTGGGCGAACTCCTTTATTAATCCTTATCAAGATCTTTATTACTCATCCCTAAAGTTCAGCCTTAATTAGATTGAGTTTTCTATCCTTTTATTTTGCAATTAATCTGTTTTACTATACTTCAGAACAATTTAATTCTGATGTGAACTTTTGTTAAAATATAAAAATACATTCATTTCTAAAGCTTTGCGGATATGCGGATCTGCGCATATCTCATTCTCAACTAAATTCCACTTTTTCCAACGGTATGGAACAAAACAAAATTGCAAATAAATATAATTGGTTCGAAAAATACTTAAATCAAGCATACAAATTAGAAAATAAGTTCTCAAACCATAGATTATAAATATGGGTCACAGACTTCTCTATGAATAAAATCATATCGACTACTTAGTAAACATTTAATATTATTTTTATCAATAATAGCTTATTTCACACCTGCCTTTCATATTTTAAACTGAGGTCGGAAACTAAACCTGAATGTGAATTTGAATAATTATTCTATATAGTAGTAGATCTTGAGTTCTGGGTACAAGAACACCACTATGAGAGATTTTGGCTCATCTATGATAAGAAAGTCTACAATGGAAGTCTTGGTGAGCCCTGCACTAACCCGAAAGGACCCGTACATATTATTACTGATTCGACTGTTAGGACTTTATAATTATCTTGGCATCATTTTTTATCCATATTATGTTTTCGCCAAGGGATGCCGTGAAAACATACTAAAATATGGATACATCTTTATTAAAGAGCATTTCGTATTGAGAACTATGGATATATCAGAATGGACAATACTAAATGTAACGCATCTCTATTTAGAACAAGTTTCTAAGGTTAAAGTTAAAATAGCAGTCAGTTAAACTCTTTTCATGATTTTCTTTTTACTAAATTTTATTTTTCTATACACTGACAACACGGGGAAATCGTTAAGTTTTGTTTAATAAACCGAGAATATTGTTCTATAGTAAAGACTTACTACCGCTTCTTTAATCAAAATTTTGATTATCTAAAACTCAAAGTTTTTTATCGGTTTTCTAATTTTTTAATAATTCAAAATCTTTCAGTATTATTTATAAAATTTAAAATATTGAAAGGTCAATAATTTTTTATTGAAACTTTCAAAACATGAATTGAGAGTCTATTTTTTAGTACTTATGAGTTCGATAACCTATTCTATTTTTGCAGATTCTAAGTTCTATATATTTCAATTACTAGTCATAATTAATTTAAATCCAGGATCTCTTTCGGTCTATATAGTATTTATCGTAAATTTATTCATCATAAAGAGTTCTATCATATAAAGAAATATAATCTTAAAATAAAAGTCCCTTATTTTCGATAAATTTTTCAAAGATTCTCTTGAAAATATAATTGTTTATATCAGTCAGCCCGTCATCTGAAATGCGACTCGAGTTTAAATTTTCTCATGAAGTTTATTATTTTCAACAAATGATTTATCTATATTGAAAATAGTGATATGCGAAAGTTATGATGGCCAAAACAGTCAGTGACCCTTTTTCGACAATCAGAGTAGTCAAGTCAAAAGTATACAGTGCAGTGACTGCGGGGATATAAAGGTATGTCATAAAACACACATGTACAGACGTAGCAAACTTTATAATTCCTTTATTGTATCATTATATGTTGATATGTCGATTAACCTCTCTTATGTACTTAATTCAAAAATATTCAATTATTCTGACAGAACATATTTTAAATTCTTTAAACACTGAAATTGTAGCAAAAAGTAGAGTTCTAAAAATTGAAAATATTTTTTAGGGCGTGTTTCATATTTTGGTTTAATTCTTCATAGTATTTCCACATAATAGTGTCATTAACAGCACAATTCCTCTTGTCTCCTTTATCACACTTGTTAGGATAATCTTTACTCGCTCTGAAATGCATTAGATAACTATGATTGGTACTGACTACATGTCCATCACAATTATGATATCCGTCTCTTCCTAGACATTTTAATGGAAAATGGTTGTGAACGGCCTCTACGTTTCTGAGAACGTGGAAACATTTGATATTAAAACCAACATGATTGAATCCATCTCTGTAGATATGTCGAATTGTATATAAATATTTAGGTATAGTATTGTCGTCAGTTTCAAGTTTTCCATAAACATAAGTATTAATATTCTCGAAATAACCAATACTTTCAAAATTTATTTTATCAATGGTTGACTAGATAAAGGGGATAAAGAAAGGTTTATCAATGTATGAACTAGTATTAATCATTGAGATAAGGTTTTATCTCGATATCATGATTTATAAAACTATATTAAAATATGAAAAGTTTTGTAACATAGGAATCTGTTGAATTAGCTGACATCCATTACAATTTGAGATTTAAAGTATCAATATTTCTATGTTTATGCAGTTCTAAGAATTTTATCTGAAATAGCAAAACTTTAATTTTTAATTATTTATTCATTCGATATGTATATTGCGTTCGATGCATGCAAAACTTTTACTTCGACATTAAAATCATAATACTAGTAATTGAAGAAAGGCCAATCAAAATTTAGTGATACGGTCTGAAATGACAAGAATTCAAGGGACAAAATGAAAAGGGTTTCATTTCTGAGACTCATCGTGGATTTGGTTTAAGGAAATTTCTTTGATATTCCAATCGGATATAACTTAAGATTGATAATAAAAATCTATGTTAATTCTCCTAACACGACATTACAACGCATAAATTACAGAGCATACAAACACCGCGTACGACGTTACCGCGCAAGTCAATACAACGCAAGCAATACCGCGCGGTAGTCTCATTTGCGCGACAGTGTTGCTTGCGTGATAATGTCATGTAATCGTTGATTCTAGCAAGATGTGAAATGAATTATACAAGTTCTATTTATTATTACTTTTAACTACTATTATCTCTGTCATACGTCTTCATATTAACAAATGAGACAAGTTGTAATCAAAATCGAAAATTTCAAATAGCATCGTAAAAGTTCTGTTTATCAATATGAGTATATGATATGATCACTCAAACTCTCGATGGTTAAGATATGGTTAAGGGTAGTCATCGAAATTTTTCAATCAATATTTGATATATTCAATAAAATTTATTAATTTAAAAATTGGTATATGTTAGTCTACAAAGTTGTTTTTAATTTTATTACCGAATGAATTTGTTTCATCAGCTCTGACCAGGTTCGTGAATTTTTTGGTACAATAATTTCATCAATATCGAAAATAGCCAAATATTCATATCTATACAAATTTTTGTACAGACAATCATTTAGCTCCAGCAATTCTTGGGGCCAAAACTTGGGACCAATTCTCTCAAAGTACCATTGAAACAAATGTCTTATATTCGGCTGTTTGTTCGGTAATGTCAATGTCCTCCAGTCAACGAACTCCTTAAAGTACGAAGTCCTCTTTTATAAATTTGTCACGCTGGCCCTTGCGATTCTGATACATATTCTTAAAGTATATACTGAGATATATCCAAAAATTCTAAAATTATATTGAAGTGCCCAAGGGTTAAGCCATCGTGGGTAATTATCTTTTTAAAAAAATTTTCGTATTTTTGACTAAATTTCAAAGTTGATTCAGATAAATAGCATATCAAACGAGAGAGCATATATCAAGCTAAGTATAACAATATAAAAATAATTGAAATTTATAAATATAGTGAGGAGTTGAATCGGAAAAACTAAAATGAGCACTGTTTTTTAAATTATTTATGGAATTTAGCGTAAAATGTAAGCTATTTTTGATCATCAATTTTCACTCTCTATATAAATTTATAAATTATAAAAACAAATTTTTGAAGATAATATCCACAATATATCAGCATAACATCTATATAATGAGCGAATTACGGAAAAAGTCTACTGGCTACTCGGAGTATGCCACCAGGGTTCCAATGTCTCCTCAGCATATTGTTTTTGAACTGTATTCCAATATGATTTATTTAGGAAAATTTTCTAAAGAATTTCATATATATAAAGTCATGAAAAAATCTAAAGAACTAACTAAATTTGATCTAGTTCCTTATTCTTTAGTTCGATTTTGATTTCAGAAATGTTGTTTGTGAGTAATCATCGAAGGAATAACTTTAAAAAAACTTTCAAAAATTCATCTTGATAATTATTTTACAATAGATATTTTATACCTTGAAGACTACAAGGTATATTTCAGATTTTTCAGTTCTATTTGGTAAAGCTTAGAAAATGAGTCGATACGTGTTTCAGGAAATCTTTGAAAAATTACTCATTTGACCACGATAGTTTGTTAGACATTAATGTAATCAATACAATTCCTACATAACCGCCATTGATTTCTACTCTTTCTAGAAGTTTTTAGTTTAATAAACTTCCCGAGTTTTAACTCTATTGTATTGATTACAATAATGTTTAACAAACTACGATGTTAAATGAGTAATTTTTCAAAATTTCCTGAAACACGTATCGACTCGTTCTCTAGACTTTACAAAATAGAACTGAAAAATCTAAAATATACTTTGTAGTTTTCAAGGTATAAAATATCTGTTGTAAAATATTTACCAGGATGAATTTTTGAATTTTATTTAAAAATTATTCTTTCAATTATTACTCACAAACAATATTTCTGAAATCAAAATCTAACTAATGAATAAGGAACCAGATCAAATTTAGTTGGTACCTTAGATTTTCCGTGACTGTATACATATATATTAGCTTTTCATAAATATCTTTTTATACTTTAATATAATGTTTATAATTATGTTCGATTGCATCCATCCTGTCTATAGTTTTCAAACTACATGCTACATGTATTATTTTATCTTTTAACTTAGTCAAAAATTGTTAAATATTGTTACGGATACAAGTGGTCACTATGGTCAAACCCTTGGGTACTACAATATAACGTTATATATATTTGGTCAGTTTATATCATACCATACCAGAAAATGACCTTAAATCACGAGGACCAGCGAGGTACATATGAGCCAGGTTATTTAATATTTAATTTGGTTTCTGTGAATAAAAATTTTACCTTTTTTGAATAGTAATCTAGGACTTTTTCCATGTTTTCGTGTGCCGAAAATTTATAGAGATATACTTTATCTGCTCCAAGAATTTTCAAAATTTCCAACCATTCTATTAGCCTCACACTATAATCATGAGTCGCAAAGCGGAGAGCCTGAACACAGACTCCGAACTGTTTTTTTACTTCAGGCTTGTTATAAATAACTCGTAGATTATGGTCTAAGTTTTCTTCACATCTATCTTTTTTTATAAGTGTGATCGCTTTCGGAACTAATTCATTTAGCTCGTTTGGTATATCACATGTAATTAGCTTTACACCATGAATACCATCTTTTCGTCCCCATCCCCAATATGTCGGCCAAATCGAATATATTTTAGTAACATTTGACAAAATTGATTTTTTCTGATTATTGAACCACAGCAAACACCTATTTGTAAAAGGGGTCAAGAATTAACTTTTTCTTATTAAGAGAATTATAACGAGAAGGATAATGTTGGATTGGCAAATGCTATTTCTGGTTAAACTAGACCTTACGTAGCTCGAAATTTCAGATACGTTTAACAAAAATCATACATGATGATATAAACTGAATACGAATATGAAGGATATTTTTTGTTACAAAAAGCATTTTTTAAGATATTTGGCTCTATGTAAAGTATCGAAAAGAATTACGAGTAATGGGTAGTGTGAAATACCATCATAAAACTGACGTTAAGTTTATCCATGTAATGATAAATCTAACATAATTATACGATAAACAAACGTATTCTAGACTTGACTAGCTATTCCAAATAAACAAAATGCTTTAGAGAACTTTAAAAACTTTCCGAAAAATTTAAACATTTTCTCCCATGTATAACTGATACAGGGTTGCTAAGACATTCTTAACATGACTTTATTTGTCATGCATTACAGTATTTTTCGAATAAACTATCAAAAAATTTCGTTTTATATGGATGTATAACCTAATGAATGAAGTTTAAAGTGATCTTTTATAATTGATTTGTTGCAATGTATTGCAAGGCTTATTGACCTTAGTATTTGTGAAGGAACTATTTCTTAGCAAGAAGTTATTTGTTTACAATTCTGATTTCAGACTATTTTTCGTTTTTGTATCACTATGTTTTAAACTCCTTAAATTAGTTATATAATTTTCAGTGCATATGAAAATATATTTTATTGCAAGACTGATAATGAAATTATGTGTTATACGTAGAGCATTACGAAATGTAGGTAACAGTTGATGAATCTATTAAATAAGATGAAATGAAAGTACGAGGAGGTTGTAAAAAGATTTTAACTAGAATAAGTTCATGTGTACATTTGTTATTTACTAGAGCTAAATGTCAAAAAGGTTTTCAGTCATTTTTGACCACCTGTATGACTTCTTAAAACTTTGAGTAAATAGAGCCAAACGTAATGTTATTGTTATAAGTTTCAATCAAAATAATAAACAAAAAAGATTCAGCTTCTGAAGTTTTAATCGTTTATTCAAAACTCTATGGCGACCCTTTTCCTTAAAGTAATATAAAAATACTTTTGACTATTTTTAAAATGATAAGTTAGCATTTCACGACAATTTTAAAACTATTGAGGTTAAAATGATCAGTGGATTTCTATAAACCGTCAAGAAATATTTTTACCAGAGTTTCAGTTTGTCGGTGGCTCCTTGATTTTCAGTAACACTTATAACTCTGACTCTCTTTATCTGTTCTCTGTTATCGTAATAAGCATTAAGCAGAAACAACTTTAAACTTTCACTAATAGACATCTCCTGCCAATAGATATTATTGAATTTGATTGATTCTGGTGAAGGAAGAACATTATCACAATACGTAATATTTTTATTTAAATGATTATCATTTTTCTTGTAGTTTATCCATTCCGACCAATATATTAGTGGAAGATTAGATTCTTTCTCAGACTCTTTGATAGTCTCTCTTTCGCTTTTATTTGTATCATTTGAAAAATTAATATTTCGACCTTCTTTTCATCAAACTTGTGCTGATATAGATTCGAAAAATAATGTTCTTTCATTTTCAAATTAGATATTTTATGAAATTCACTCCATTTTGGACCAAATCGGATTAAAACGCATAAAATCAGCAAGACTATCAGTAGAGTCTTCATTTTAACTTGACGAAACTTAGGTCTAATTATTTAATAAATTAATAACTTTTTTTGATAAAGTGTGTTATAATACTCAACTTTATTTGACATATCGTTAAATTATTCGAAAAGTTTGTAAAATTATTTTATTTTACATGGTCTTTGTCACATAATACATCATAATGTAACCTAATACTACTCTCGAATTGCTTGTTTTATTTTGTTATTTCAAACATTTTAGTTACTTTTATAACTGTATATGAGTTTGATTTTATGAGTTAGTGGCAATATATTTGATTATTTTAAAAAGATTGTTGGTCTGGATTATCAAAATCTTTTTAAAAAGCTTAATATTCTTCTGCTATATATCCCCTAGAATTTGAATGTCTATTTTTGTATCTGAACTGGATTATCATAAAGGCTATAACGTGTTAACCCTTCACAGCTGTGGGTAGAATGTTCTCAAGATTTATTTAAAAATCTCACTAAAATCGGCCAAATGTCGGAATTTCTTGAGAATTTTGGTATTCCTCAGTTATATATCTGACTTTTAATGAGAAAGACTTGATTTATATTGACTTATAACTTTATTTTTAAAATATATTTTTCTGCAACATGCCTTTCTAAGGACAGAAATTTTTTCTAACATATCAGTGCTGTGATATCGCCACCAGCAGTGCGAAAAGTGGTGAACCACTGATGACGCTGTAACGGATAATAACCAGAAATTAATTAATGAGTAAATTAAAACTTGGAAAACATGGGATCAAAATGCATTAGAACTCAAAACTGATATAAAAGAGGGAAAATGTGGGGTAACATTTTACCCCACAGTTAATTCTAAGTTTTTGGAAGTTAAAATGTTGTGAAGGGTTAAGCTTCACTATTTGCCCATATAATTGAAATTTTTCATCTAAATGAAGTCTTAATATTTGTGAAACAGATTTTTGCTAGTGATTTTACATTGTAAACTAAACTCATTATTATAGGCTTTGTAAGATTTAAGATGTAAGCCTTGCTCACTTATAAAAACGTCTACAGGATATCTTGACTGAAAATTGATCAAAATTTCCCGATTTAAAATTTTTCATGAATTTTGCAAATTTTAAAATTATTTTCGAAATTATTTTTGATTTCATTTGAGATTATTTGAGAAAAATTAATGAGTACTCTGATTATCATTGAGCTACATACACAAAAAAATTTCTAGAGAAAGATCACCAAAAAATTCACGAGCAAACAAGATTATTTTCCTGTATTTTAAAGAGATCAGTTTAACTAAAGTTTTTGTACCGATTAAGGAGAATAAAGGCATGAGTTTAAAGTTAGATTTATTTCAGTTTAAAAAACTGTTTGGGACATCAGTTGAAAGATCGTTATTTAAAGTTGGTTAATTAAGAAACCATTAAGGCTAAAAGTTCAACCATTAATATATTATATTCATTTTGAAATGTCATTTTGAAATCAAACTATTTCTTTGTTTTGAAATAACTTGTGAATACAGTTTGAACTTCTATTAACACTAATTCGAGAATCACTTTTTGATTTTAGTTCTCTTATTGTCCAGCCTACACGTCCAATAACTTTTCCAATATCACGACTCGATATCTGAACTGTACGCTTTATAAAGCTTCTATTCGAATTTTCACGAAATCTATCACTACTGTTTTCGCTATCGAAGGATCGATTTTCTATATTAATAGTACATATAGTGGTTGTTGGAGTCTTTTCTTCATTGAAGTACTTGCTCTCAACTATTCTCATGAGTAACTCTTTAGGCTTTTGATACGTGATCCCAGTACAGGCCTCGTGTGTCTTTCCTTCTGCTAAAGAAATCAATGTCTCAGCTGACGAATCAATTTGTTTATAGCTCGAATCACATATGTCATAATGTTTGTCCAAATGAGCCATCCTTCTGATAGCTTCTGTGACAAAATTAATTAATAAATTGAGAAATAGTCGGGAAAACTCACGATCGCTCCATTAGTTCCTTTGGTGAAGTCTTGTCTAACTGTTGAATCAAAGCTAAAATAGATGTTTTGGAATCGAATAACAATCTTAAGTCAATCTAATTCTTGTTTTTGCTTTTCATTTCTGGATTTTAACGAAAATAAAATAATAACTATTTTATTCAGGTTACAACTAAAGTGCTTTAAGTGTGACAAATTATATTCAATATATGACTTAATACTTAAGATCTCCTAAAGATATTTGAGTATCAAATAATTGATTAATCCAATAATTACTTAAATTAATTTTCAATTTAAAGTGTTTTTGGAAAGAAGATGCTTTTAAATTACTTAAGAACATTAGTATATAAAGCATTTTTCTCTGGTTCATTCATAAATTACGCTGAAATGTGTTTTAAAAAGCGCTATTTTCACTCCTCATAAAAAGGAATTTCGTTTTATTTTGTTAGTACAATGCTCTCTAAGGATCACTTCAATTAAATTTTTTATAGAAATCTGTAGAAACTATAAAATTTTTTTCTGTTTGTAGCTCGATAATAAGAAAATCTAGAATTTCTCACACTTGAAACAATAATATAAGACTCTCTTTTAACTCAATTAAAACAATTAAATAGAAAATTCGATAGTATTTAAAAATATTGTTTTAAACTATTACTCGATGCTATAGCAATTTTCAAGTTACTAATCATAAAAATTATTAGATTTTGTCAATTTAAAATGTTATAAAAATTTTAAATCTTGCATTTGAATCTATTCCTATTAACAATTAAAATGGGTTTATAGGTGCTACTGAATCGAAAAGTTGTATATTTTTACTTTAAAATATACGTGACTGTGTATCACTTTAATTACTCAAGTGTATAGACTAAACATGCTGTTCAGATAAACAGTTGGAATTTGATTTGTACACATTCAACATATTCGTATCCCTGTGAATGATATGAAACATAATGTTATATTTAAATTGAGTACAGCTCCCAATCAAAATGTTTTTCATGTAGAAAAGTACACACTTTAAGTACTCAACTTTTAGATTTGATAATACAGTTCGATCACGATTATGACAACTCATCACTGCATCAAAATCTTTATCCTATAATCCAAATACCTGTATGAGAAAGAATTTTGAATTAGATTAGCCTTAGTCAGGTATACATAATGAGATTAGAATAGTTTTCTAATAAAAATTTAGTCAAATAAGGATAAGTAAGAAAATGTATAATCATAAATGTTTATTTGCTAAAATTAGGTATTAATAAAACTAGGATGCAATTAGAATAGTATTTGAAATTTTCCAGAAACTTTCTTTTAGGGAAAAATATTTCTAGAAACTTCTTGAGAAACTTTCAAGAAATTTTCTTTATACGACATTAATTTATAATCTATTGCTATTGATATGCGAACGTAAATATTAGAAAACTTTAGACCAGTTTCCTATTATTTTGTGAAAGCTTAAAAACTTTAATATCTTTATAAAATTTTATATTTTGTGTTAAGCTTTAACAATTTTATCAATATGTTTAATGTTTACATTGTTTGATGCGATAATGTGTTAAATACAGATCATATTTTATTTCAAGTTTATTTTTCAGATCTATTTTGTAGTTTAAAAAGTTATACCAAAAAGTTATGTACTATCACATCCAAAAGTGTTTGTAAAGATTCAAATTTCGCGAAAACTTAATGTCAAAATTTTGAGGGAATGCATCAATAAAACTATTTTATGAATGCGTGCTATTCGATACTTTAAAAGGAGTTAGATTTCGTCTAATCGCCCACCAGCCAATACGGGTATCAAGTTAAAGCTTATGAAGAGTAGAATTGAAAGCAAGCAGAATTTTTCAAAAATACGATGGCTGAGAGGAGATATGATTTTTTGAAGATTGACGCCAAAACATTAAAAAATCGACGTCTTGACCATTTTTTAAGATTAAGCAAACCTTGATAGATACTATAAAGTAAAATATAAAGTATTTTGAAGAATTGAATATAGAAACCAGCAAAAAGATTTTCTTCTGATAATGGCTACGCCACCATAGCGGGGAGTTTCGGGTGTTACCCTCTCAAATAAAGCCCGCGCTGGAGACTTATGCAGAGGGTCACCTCCACATGGTGTTCTGTGGGTAATGCTAACGGGCTTTCTGAATGTAATTAATAATTATTAATATTAAATACATTTAAAAATTCGTTTCTCCTCTCAGCCTTCATATTTTTGAAAAATTATTTTTCTTTCAATTCTACTCTTCATAGGCTTTAATTCGATATCAGTATTGGATTGGTGGGTGACCCATATATATATATATATTTCTGACTAACTCATTTTAAAGTTAAAAATTAAAGCTTTATTTTAATATCTCTTTCCTTTAATTTTTAGCGCAGAGTTTAACAAAGACTTTTGGAGGTGATAGTACAGAGAGTCCTTTGGCGGAGGTATTCTTATCATAGCATCACTAAGCCATTTAAAGAATGTTGAAAAGTGTAAAAAATGTAAAATTGTTTAATGAATTTTATAGATCTTTAAAACTTCTAATATGCTCGTATCAGGGAAACTCAATCAAATGTTGTTCTGTATCATAAACTATTTAACTGATGTGATATTCATTCGATTTTAATTCAATTTTTCTCGTATTTTCCTAATAAAATAAGATTGAAATCAAATAAATATTAGTATTATTGCGAATATTATTAATTTTGACTTGACAACTTTAGATAGGTAAGTATTTCTAGCTCTAGTTATTCTTTCTGATTTTAGAGCTCGAACTGTAACGGTATAAAATTATAATTGCGGTTTTGCTGAAATTGAGTTCACATAGACCGAACTTCGACATTATTGACCACACAGAAGCAGACAGATCTTTAAAATCTACTATAAGATCAAGGTTCAACTCTATCCAAGTTGTCATAATCGGAGCTAGAATATGTAAAGCTTTTTAATACCTTTCTCAATGATGAATTGAATAGCATAAATTTTTTGTTGTTTCTTTTAACAAAGAAAACTGTTTTCATTAATATGAAAAATTATTGACTATTCTGAGCTATTATAGCTAACTATAATGTTAATAAGCATAACAGTGAATATACAATTATCAATATTCATTTTGAATAATATGAAGATTGATTGAGAGAAACAAAGGGGAATAGATAAGACAGATAAGGAGAAAGCAAGAAAAAATATATTCGTTGTTTCAAAAAATAAGTTAAAAATTCATTTGATATCTAGTAATAGTTTCAAAGAAAGGATATTTTTATTTTGTTCTATTATAAAAGGAAATAATATTTTACTGTTAATTTTGATCTATTTTTGACGATCCTTCACTTAACCAAACCTAACAGTCGATGACTGTTTTTGTTCTCCAAAGCCCCTTTTCTCCAGCCATACTGTGCCTTAATTGAACAATGTTTCCAATTTCTACACCAAAAGTATGATTCAATTAGATTGTATCTTAAAATTTAATTTTGTATAAGAATCAGTCTACAACAGAAACGAAAGGTGCATCTAGAGATCGATAATCTAAGGCAGGGTTCGGTATTGTTATTATTAATTCATATTCTACGAAATATTACTGACTCGTCAAAATAGTTTATTAGTATGAAACATATATTTTTAACTTTATGACTCTTAGCTTCATGGCTGACTTTATCATCTCTTATATAATTACTATAATAAAATATGAACTAAAATAAATAAAACTAAATAGCTTTAATGATAGTTTAAAAGACAGTATTTTTCATTATTTGACATTGTGATGAGGCATCGAAGTCAAATCTTGATATTTCTCACTAATTCATCTATTTATTGAGTCTAGAAATAAATATGACGAATTGTCTGAACAAGAATTTTTCGAGGTCTGCCTACAATGCAATAAACTTTTGACCTATAATCTTGGGCAAATAATCTGCGATATAATCTGAATATAATTTTCAACAATTAAATCAACTCTTTATAATGCATCCTATCATTTGATTGGAAATATATCGAAACATTAGATTCTTGAGAAATAATTCATCTAATGATATTTTGATATTCATAAATTTATTAAGAAATATAAGGGTGATGCATAAATATCCGCGTTTATAGACACGTTACTTTTAAACAGTTTAACAAACACTTTTGCATCTGTTTACAATTCGATTCGATTTGCAGTTCAATACATCCATTAATTAGCTTCAATTGTGAATTCAAAGTAATTTGAAATTATTCAAATTTATTGATATCTGCCATGTCTTCAGATGAGACACATTATAGGCATTGTATGCTCTATGAGTTCCATCAGGGCAGTAACGTTATGGTGGCCACCAAAAACATTTGTTCAATTTATGGTGATGTCATTAGTGTCCGCCAATGTCAGGAATGGTTCGCCAGATTCAGATCAGGTGAGTAATCTGAAAGACCACCCGAGATCTGGTCGGCCCTCAGAGTTGGACAATGATGTTCTGGCATCACTGGTTGAGTCTGATCCGCGACTTTTGCGCGAAAGATGGTCGACAGTCATCGAAAATGATGGCAATTATATAATAGATTAAAGTTATTAAACATTTTGTAAATTATGCATCACCCTTATAAATCTGTGTAAGATCTAAATGTAACCTAAGCTTTTCTGAAAAAATTCGAAAAGATATCTTTTAATTAATAAAAAACGAAAATTTTTCATTAATGTTTGATCCAATTGTTAATTCACTCAGATGTAAAGAAACTCAAGTGTAATCTTGAAAGGTGTATCGAAACATTCAAACAAAATAATCATTCAAAACAGAATTATTTATTAATTCTGAAGATAGCCATTTAATCATTATTATGATGAATATAATCAAAATTTTGATCAAATTCGCTTCTTAAAATAAAGATAAAATATTTAGGCTATGGACAATTTAAGAGCTATCTTGATGAATGTGATCAGAAATATTTCACGAGAATAATTTTAAAACATATTAGTATTAAATATACAAATGAAAAACCGTTAAAATGTAATTTGAAAGGCTAAAACAAGAGGTTTGCTCAATTAAATCGAGTGAAATCATATTTAAGTCTCACAACAAATAAAAAATTCTCAAACGATGACCAAGAGCTTAATAACTTTTATTATCAGAATCCCCAAAAATATATTTAAGTTTTCCTAATTCTATTTCTTAAGTCATCAGGATTCCAATCAATAAACTTATTGAACACAAACTCTTTATTTAAATATATTTTAAGCAAATTCTCAGATAAAGCATTCTAATCACGAAAACCTGCTCTTGATTAATGTTCTATAAAATATGCTTGCTTTTAGATGCTGAAATAAAATGAATGTTATAAACTGCAATAATTAAATTGTTTACAAGAAGAATTAGAGTTCACATGAGAGTCATACTCAGAAAAAATATTGATATTGAAGATTTTGTTATTAATAATGAGTCCATCCCAAAAAAAGTGTTCTCATAAGCATTTAGGTATTATAATTAATGAAAATTTAAGTTTTAACGAACAAGGCGATAGAGTATTCAATTCTTGTATGAAGTAATGGAATTTTCTGAGATTTTGTACGTTTGAAAATTATATTGTTCTTCTAAGACTTTATAAAATATATGCATTATCTCTTCTGGAATATGAAAACATAAGTTGGGTTCCGAGTAGTACACAGGTCGATAAATTGAATCAGTTCAGAGACACATAACTAAATCTATTTGTTTCAAAAATAGTATATTTAATATGACTTACCAACAGATATTATAATATCTTAATCTAGAATCCCTCCAATTAAGAAGAGAAATTAGAGGTTTGATTATTGTATTTGAGTGTATACATGATTTTACAGATGTTCCCGATTTATGGAAAGAGAATTTCATAGTAAAGTATATCAGAAATGACATTAAATTAGGTAAAAAAACTAGGTTGAAATTCTGTGATAATTTTTTTGTTTTTTTTATTAGGGTCTAATTCATTACCTATTTTTATCCGAAACGAAAGAGAACTCATGTTTTATTCAAAATGTAAAAGAACTCAAGAAAAATTGTATCTAAATAATGTTCTTAATATACATATTATGATTGAACGAATTAATTCGATAAGCTAAAGAGATAGAAATAATCACTTATGCTGTCTTTCAGCTAATGATCTAATTATTTATAAATCTGTCAATGCTTAAGTACTCAGAATAGCTAATACCAGGTCGTTCAGAAAGTTTTAAAGTGCAAGCGTCTTATCAAAGAAAAATTGATCTCGAGTCGGTCATTGAATTAGTTATTATTTCAAACCTAAAACCTATTATTTTCATCAACGTCGAATTAATAGTTTTTATTTTTTAACAATTTAAACTTCAACTCAACATAACTTTCCAAATATTTTAATGGATCTCAGTCGAGAGTATGTTCGGAAAATTGTTGAGTCGAAGTTCAAATTGTTAAAAAAATAAAAACTATTAATTCGACGTTGATGAAAATAATAGGTTTTAGGTTTGAAATAATAACTAATTCAATGACCGACTCGAGATCAATTTTTCTTTGATAAGACGCTTGCACTTTAAAACTTTCTGAACGACCTGGTATTAATAGATCAACGTTTTAGGAAAATTCAAGCTTAACTATTTGAAAGCTTGTGTAAGCTTCAATTCAAAGTTGAAGGCTAGAAGTTTGCTTTACAATTAATCTATATCTTCGTACTTTTATCTACCGATAATTACATTAAACTTTCAAATAAAACACCATAATCTTTTTCTAATTCGAGATCTCTTTTTCCTATTAGTTCAATTTTAGACTACCCTTTATTTTGCTAATGTTCTCTTTTCTGCTACGTTAGTGGTTAAATAAAACCTGATTTTATAAGCCCGAAAAATTCGCTGATTTTAGCATAAAATAAAACCTGAAAACAGTGATCGCTAATGATGCAGGACATAAAAGTAAAGATTTCTCATAGATTTTTAAAGACTTAATTTTACCTCAATATTAATTTTCACGCATTCAAGCTTTTGTGTGCAATTAATTTTTAAAAATGATTTGCACCTTACTCATCTATGTCAAAACTTATACCTTTTGTCTGGTTTTGCAGCATTAAATAAAATATCATAATATCATTTTAAACAATATCACAATATTCAGAGCAGGATATGAAAAAAATCTTGCATTTGATTCTACTTCAAGTAAATTTATATTCATTATAATTAGATCACTTGTGCATAAATTATCCATAACATTAAAAATTCTCCCTAATGTAATCATTAGCCATCTTAATCGATGTTACTAAATTTATTTCGATTATGTTTAGGTAGCGCTCAGCACAAATCGAGTTTGAGTCGAATCGAAGCAGATTTGAATTCGAGTTGACTCTCCATTCAACTCAAATCTGTTCAACTGCAATTTGATTTTGAACCCTCTCAAGCTTACCCGAAGACTCAAATTTACTGCAATTAATCAATGAATTAAATTTTTAAGTTGCTTTTTAAATTTGCATAGTGGATCCCCTTTATACCAAAGTTCGTTTTCTACATAGTTACTAAATTTTCTATGACATTATAGAATATTCTTGAAATTTTCAGAATAACTCATAGGCTTTTAGTGCGTTGTAGAAAATTCTAGAATATTATATGGGGTTCTAGAATTTTCTAGAATTCTCCAAAACTTTCTATAAAGTATTAAAAGATTTTTAAACATTTTCACATAATATAAATTCTCTTAAATCTATTTGAGTCCTATCCGGACTCTATTTGGAATCGAGTCGACTGAGTTCGAGTCAAATCTTTTAGAGGTTTATACTCGAAAGTTTGACTATTTGTGAAATCGCTCAAATCGATTTGACTCGATTCGTGCGAAGCACTAAATTTATATTTACAAAATTTAAACTTTTAACCCTTTAATAGAACCTTAACTGAAAAAACTGCCATTTGAACTTTGAAATTTTATTAAAAATCCTAGGTTCGCGTCACATTAGAAAAATTTTAGATGTTCCTCAGAAATTTCTGGATATTGAATAGCGCAGTTAATTTTTAAAATTCAATTTAACTAGTTTTTAATTAATCTTAAGCTAACTACACCTAAAATTTTTCAGATATAATCCCAAATACGCCAGTATTTTCGTATACATTACAGTAACATTTCAGCGCTTTCCTTCAGGCCAAGTTCTAGCGAGAGGTTTGCTTTTCACTCATCGTATGCTGCAGCAAAACTTGCGAATTAGGGGTTTACTACGTCACGGTTCACCGACAAATGTTCGCGGACAAATTTTGCAGACAAATGCTTGCAAGTGAAAAGTTCGCAAGTAAAAATGTTCGCGGGCAAGAGCTTGCATTGTTTGTAAGTAAAATATGAGATACAGAATGTGCTATTTACATAAGTTTTATCTCAAACAATATAAGATATAACTCGATAGGTTACCAAAAATTTGAAATTATAAAATGGATATATACATAATTAAACTTATAAACTAATGTTATGAGCAATTCCTCGCAAGTAATTCAATACATTAATATTGCCGTATTCTTCAACAATATTTTTGATACGTTTAGCATAATCACGATAAATCATTTTCCTGGAGGTGGAGGTTATAATATGGATCTCTTATAAATTATGAAAAATAATTGGATTACCAGTATTCTTAATCAATAAATATTTAGCCAAGGAACATATGTCCATGAACTTATATCGCGCGAACATCTGTCCGCTAACTTTTGTCGCGACACGCTACGTCACTATTCCTATATCAAACATAACACAAGCCTTCGATATTGACAGCTTATACCAACGGTTAAAATAGTGGCTGAAAATTCAGACAAACTATAAACCTTTTCAGTTATAAAGTGTGACGGGTGAATAGTAGGACAGTTTCAAACGCTTAGAACTGATAGGTCCGATACTTATTATGAGAATAATATAGCTTAAATGCGAGCTCAGCCTCCAATTAGCACACAACTGTTGATTGAATAACTTTAAGGTATTCAATATAAAAATCTTTATTAAACATTACACATTTATATTAATACCTGCGCACAAAGTAAAGTAAGTGCGATGTAAGCAAGAGTTGTGAAAAACATGAGAGTTAACACTGATCTGCCTCTCAAAACATTGTTAAGCATTTCTCTTATGTATAAATTTAGTACACGTATCATAAGAAGTTTGTAGAAAAATCTATGACATGTATCGATAAGATTCATATGCAAATTAAGGGTCGATTTGTAGTACAAGTTGTATATAAGTTCAATAATGAAATGTATGATAAAACAAAGAGACAATCATGACTGTCACAAAGAATAAACTATAAGGTAACTATTGCTGATGCATTTCCTGCGTAAAAGTCTATAATGGTGTGACTATTGACTGATTAGTTTATATGTGCAAAGATTTTAAGCTCTCTATATAAACCATGTCATATGAATTTTACAATTTCATAAATTTTTTGTATACATAGAACACGAAATAAATTTTAAGTTCTCTTATACTATATATAATTACAATAACGATTGTCAAATTATTTTTGAAAAGTAATTAATTAAATTACAAGCTACTTCAAAATAGTAAGGAATTATGTAATTGGTTACATTTTTCAGTTACTTTTGGAAAAGTAATTGATTAATGTGTTTAATTACACTTCAATTACTATTTTATTCTTTATTTTTAATATTTAATCAGATAAGTGTCACATAATCGTTTCGATACGTATTTTCTGACATTTAATTCAAAAAACTTGCTGTTAACTTAATAAAGGCAGGTTTCAAATAAATCAACGGACAACCGATTTCTTCTCTTCGTAAGAATGATAGAGGCTGTACTGAAGAGACATTCTACCGGTGCACTTGATGATATGGCAGTATTATATTGAATAAACAACTGTTTGATGATAGGATAACGATCTAACATTTTAAAATCGTGTTCTCTATCGGAAAGATATTGTATGCATTTATCCATATTGACTGAATCATTTTGGCTAAATGACAAAATGTCATCATCAGAATCATGTTCTGTCTTCTCAATTAGATGTTGTTGGTTCTTGATCTTTAACTGATGAGTACAATAGCTCGAATACTTTGGCTTTTAATGTCGCATCACTAATCCATGATAAGTTGAACTTCGGATGTTACCGCTGCTAAGATAAACTCGCGGTCTTTGAAATACTTACTAAATCTTGTTTCAATTCTTGTCAAAAGCACACATTTTAGAGGTGCAGCGACTATAGAGGAGTTTCCACTCAAAGTTTCTTTAATTTTGATGATAGTTGGGATAATCACTTCTGAATAGCAGTTCTTCTCGCCTCCTAAAACTGTTATTGCAGTAGCTATTGGGTGCATGATTTTGATGTATTCTTTTAAATATTGAATTTCTTGTTGTTAAAACTGTGGCAAACTTAAGGTTTTACATACATCATTTAATTCACCTTATATTAATACCAATTTCTTGACTGCTTCATAATAGGAATCCATCGGTTGGACATGGAATAACTAAGTGACCATTAATAGTTTCTGGAACAATATCTGCATTTTGGTGCTAAAACTAACTTTGATCCATAATGCTTGACATTTAGACATTGTTTTTGATGAATGGCTTTACTTATCGTTCCATCTTTCACAATAGTTGTGGCAATCAAACTGAGCGTATATCTGCAACATCTCTGATCAGGTAGAGACATTTCATTTTTCTCCCATCTTTTTCAGGAATATCAGTACAACTGGTTACTTCTGAGTTATTATCATGAGCATCGCTTATTTCTTATCTTGTTTCATCTTCATCTGTTTCACTACCATATTCAAATTCTTCATTCTTATGCATCTTGAATGCTTTTACAAAGCTCGAGGCATTATCTGTTGTGGTTTTTAAGACACTGCTTTCTATTTTAAATTGTGCATGAATACTGTTAATTGTTTCAGCAATATGATCATTATTTAAATTTTCATCAACAGGTAATTTTTAAAAAATTCATTTAAATTGCAGCATTCCTAAAAAATACATGCTTAACAAAATTAATATTAAAAAATTTCAAAATAAAGTATTTAATAAAATTCAACTCATTATTTTGATTAAATGTGTTTTCTTGATATCCCGTAGGGATTTTATTTATATAATTCTTATGAATACTATTTATAAACTAAATCTGATAAGAATAAAATTTTTAGTATTAAAGTTGATAAATTGCAGAACAAAAGTGCCCTACAGATTACCATAGAAGGACTGTCCCTCACGGTTGACATGTAATCACTTGGTATAAGCTCCCATGGTTGCTCAGAAAAAATACTCTGATTTTTTATATTTAACTCAATTTATAGCTTATAAATCGAATGACTGATTGATTAACAGGAAAGAGACATGCAGTCATGGAAAAATCTAAAGTATCAACTAAATTTAATCTAGTTCCTTATTCTTGAAATTCGGTTTTGATTTCAGAAATATTGTTTGTGAGTAATCATGGAAGGAATGATTTTTAAAAAATTAAATTCATCCTGATGAATAACTTAAAACAGTATTTTTAGAACCTAAAAAATACAAGGTCGTTTTCAGATTTTTCAGTTATATTCAGTAAAGCTCAAAAATGAGTCGATACGTGTTTCATGAAATTTTTGAAAAAATACTCATTTGACATGGTAGTTTTTTAAACATTAATGTGATCAATACAATAGAGTTAGAGATCACTGTTTACGGGTTTTATTTTATGCTAAAATCAGCGAGTTTTTCGGGCTTTATTTTGCAGTAAAAATTTTGGATTAAATCGGGTTTTATTTAACCACTAAATTAACAAATCACATCATTTAAAATGTCCTTCAATATCACTATTAAGATATAGTATTGTGTTTAAATTCAAACTATTCTGTGAGAGTCTAGTTCTTTTCTTGAAATTGTATCACGAAACTTACCGATTGATCTTTCAACGTTTAGGCTACCGCAGGAAACATTTCTTATTTCTTCCCATCTCTATTGCTCATCTTAATAAAAGTAAACAGAAAACTGTTTTCTAATGGACGAAAACGTGTATTGAGTGCAGAGTAAATTAAAATCAAGTTTGTGGAGGTGCGAGGTTTTTCGGGTTTAACCCGAAAACAGTGATCTATAAATAGAGTTAAAGTTTCAGAAATTTATAAATTAAGAGCTTCTGGAAAAAGTCAAGAAGAACGATTAAATAGAAATTATATTGATTACATTAACGCTTCGTCACAACTGTGGAGTCAAATGTTCCCGTTTGAGTTTAAAAATCTCTCTAAAATCAACAGAATGTCGTCATTTCTTGAAAATTCAGCTATTCCTCAGTCATATATCTTACTTTGATTGACAAAAATCATGATTAATTGAGACTTATAACTTTATTTCTATAAAATTTTTTCTGGCAATATGTCTCTCTAAGGACAGAAATTCCTTTAACATTGCAGTGCTTCGTGTTTACAATGTGTGTCGTAGCGCTATAATGTCACTACTAGCAATTTGAACCACCGATGACGCTGTAGCAGATAACAACTAGAAATTAATTAATTAGTTAACTAAAACTTCAAAAGCAAGGGCTAACCTTCATTGTGATTGCATTCGGCTCATCCTGGAACAGATATAAAGCGAACATTTAACCCCCTGTAAATTTTACGTTTACGGATGTTAAGTTGATACAAAGGGTTAATGTTTAACAAATTACCATGTCAAATAAGTGATTCTTGAAAATTTCCTGAAACAAGTATCGACTCATTTTGTAAGCTTTACTAAATTAGAATTAAAAAATCTGTTGTAAATAATTTACCAGGATGAATTTTTAAAATTTTTAAAAATTATTTCTTCCGTGATTACTCACAAATAATATTTCTGAAATCAAAATCAAATTAAAGAATAAGAAACTAGATCAAATTTAGTTGGTACTTTAGATTTTTCCGTGACTGTATGTCTACATTCTATATATCAAGCATAAAAGTCGAAAAGTACTTCTATACTTGTTTGCAAAAGCAAAAGGGCTTATAATTACATTTTAAACTTTATTCAGCGCTTGACTAAATACAAAGTTAACCGAATACTGACTTCACTTTAATTATTCCATATTTATCAAAGTTGACACATTACAAGTTTATATCATTGAGTTTTGAGTTTAAGAAATATTTATTGAGTTAATAAGTAGGAAACTTCATATTTACTGCGCATTAAATATAATCAAAAAATTTTTTCTCAAAAATCACAAACTTATACATTTGATATTATCAAATGCTAATTAAATTGCTTTAAAATTAAGAATAATGACTGTTTCTATTGTTGAAAAGGATTTTAAAGTTTTATGAGATATTAAATACTGAGTTTAATATAATTTAGTCTTACAAAGTCATTAAATATTTTCTATGAATTTTTTTCAAGTGATAAAAATAGTCTGAAGCATTTATAATTTCCAAGTTTCAATTAATTCAGTAAAATTTTTTTAATCCAATCGTATTTTCGAGATTTATTCAAATTATATTTCATTCAATACAATTTTATAGAATTTAAAATTGAGTTGAATTGACAGATTTTTCACAAGTAGTCAAAGATTTAGGGAATTTGATACAAAAACTTTCCATTGATTGATGCAATGCTAGAGTTGGACCTTCTTTTTCCAATTTGGGCAGAAATTGTTCGAGTGCTACTTTACAACCAGGTGTAGTGCTCACAACTTTTAGAACACATGATTCCCATGAATAGAAACCACAACAAAGTGGTTTTCTCAAAGAATCAGATAATGAGTCTGGATTTGTCTTCAATATATTAATGTCGGCGCCTAACGTACCTTCAATTATAGCGACCCAAGCATCAGAACATTTTTCCCATTCATGAGAATGTATTGACATACATTTCGTCAATTCTTCTGATGGCTTCAGTTCGAAATAATCAGAAGGAATCGATAATACCATTGACAGACAGATCGAAAGAGTAATAAAAAACAACATTTTAGGTTAATTCTAATTTAATTAACTTTATTACAAGTCAATCGAAATATTTTTTCTTGAATGAGTTTTAAACACTCAAATTCTGTCTTTATATTATAGAAAACGTGAGATGTTAAACATGTGTTATTAATCTTTTAGATATTTCCACTAAATTTTGCAATTCTTCTATGACTTCATCATAAAAAATGCCTATTCATTCATTGATTACTATTAATATTGAAATATCAGACATTTAGTTCTATAATTTTATGATAACCACAAATCCTTCAGATTATGATTAGTGGTAGGAAAAACTCCAAATTCAAGACAATTCTCTATTTTATTGCTAACGTTCATATACAATACATACAACGATATACTGAAATACAATAAATTGAAGCTTAAGCAAGTCTGAGACGCAAATTAATTAAAAAAGAATTTTAATTTTTTGTCAGAAATGAGTGACGATCACCTCAATAAGGTATATCCCATAAAATGAAGAGCTTATTTCGAAAAAGGTTTAAGTGTCTATATTATAAGGTACGTTATTTTGAGTGCTCATTATAATCTTTACGGACTTTATAATATAGTCACTTAAATCCTTTTAGAAATAAGCTCTTCAAATCAAAAGTTGAGAATTAATTTTTCAAATCACAGATTAATCTTTCCATTGAATCCAGTGATAAGTCCATCAGTCTTAACAATTATAAATCTTACGGACGCGAGTGAGATCGGAATTGGAGCAATGCTAACACAAGACGGACATCCGATCTCATACTATTCAAGACGACTCACAAAAGAAGAAGAAAAGTATGCTTCGTATGAACGCGAATGTCTAGCAATCTTTAACTCAATCGAACACTTTGATAAATACTTCAACGGTTATCACTGTTGTCTCCGATTGCTCATCACTTCAATGGTTGTTTAATTTCAAGAACCCTAGAGGAAGAGTACATCGATGGGCAATATGTCTATCAGTTTATGACTTCATTGTAAAACAGACCCGGAGCGCGGATGTCACACGTTGACGCTATATCGCTTGCACCTGTAAACTTTCTCATCGCTAACACGGCAATACTAGAAGCACAACGTAAAGCAGATCTGAAGCCAATAAATAAGCAAATCATTCATAACGACATTATTTGTTATCAACGAAAAGGGATCAAGCGACCCGTCGTTCCCAAACAACTCATTCCTCAAGTACTCAAGTCATGCCACGAAGAGCTGGGACATTCTGGTATACAATCATCTCTTCAATATGTAACGAAACGATTCTATTGGTCAACGCTTAATTCAGATGTTAAACAACATGTATGTACATTCCATCAGTGTCAACTCGTCAAACCAGCACTTCATGTAACATATGGTCAACTCAAACCTCTCAAAACGCCAGATGAAACGATGCGATTGCTGGTAATGGACACGATCGTTATGGGATCGATCGCAGAAACATCAAAGGCTAAGTATATTCAGGTTTTGATCGACCATCACTCACGTTACGTCTGGGCTCAGGCAACACCGACTAACACAGCCGCAGCTGCTATCAATGTATTGAAGAATGCGTTTGCAACACTCGCACCACCTACTAATTCAAGACTTATCACCGACAATGGAACAAATTTTATTAGTAAAGTGTTCAATCGATTCCTCGAACAGCACATTCGACATTCCTATAGATCAGCCTATCATCCACAGACTAATGGACTAAATGAAAAAGTCAATCACATTATTATTACTCGACTCAAAATTTTAATCAATGAGAAGCCAAAACGTTAATGGTCGACACTATTACCAGAAGTGATTCATAGTTACGATTCAACTATCCATTCAGTCACTGGCCTCACACCGAAATATCTACTATTTGGAATCACAGATAACGTTCAAGTCGAAAGTGGTTGAAGACCGCAAACTCGCGATTAAACGTACTGAAGCATTCAAACAGAAGAAAATGTTAATGTATGATAAAATTCATAAATACATAAACATAGAAGTCGAGTCACTAGTGAAAAGATTCCCTCAAATCATCAGACAAATAACTTACTCCAGCGTACACAGAGCCGTACCGAGTCGTTTCCAAACAATCTGATCATAGTTACGAAATCAAGAGTCTGGAAAGCATCGCAAATGGTATCAGAGTTCACATTTCACAACTGGAGTCTTATTTTTCAAGAAATAGTAGCGCTTTAGGTCGCGGGGAATGAAATAATTATTATAATTTTGATTTTGGCGCTACATTGACAAATTATTGTTATAGAAACATGTTATGCATTTTTTATTTCCTTTACCTTGGGAGAAATTATCACAAAAGATGATGCAAAATCGAGAGATTTATGCGCTTTTTAGTTAAAAACCTTAGGATTTGAAGAAACTTTTTCGGTGATCTCGAAAGAGTTTCGAACATTGGAAAAATTGTTGCTTGTATACGATGGCTTCCGACACTCCCTATAGATTTTAAGTGCATCTAAAGCTGATTCTGCTGGAATTCGATACTTATCAAAGATTAATTGAAAGAAATAATGGATAGCTATAGTTTATACATTTTTATTATTAAAAATTGGATTAGTATGACTTAATAGAAGCTAGCACGACATTACCGCGCAAATGACACTACCGCACAAACGACACTACCGCACACGACAATACCGCGCGGTAGTCTCATTTGCGCGCTAATGTCATGTAATCATGACTAAATTAATTACAACACGTGTCAATAATTAAATGTGAATTCAGTTAAATTTGGTACACAATACGTGGCAAAATTCTGACATTGTTTTTTCAAAAGTATATCCACATGAACTAATTGTTGTAGTATAAAGTAATTTAAACTAAGAAGAAATTCATGTAATGTTTCTATTCTCTAATGAAATTTCTGTAGATATTTATGAATAATCTAGAACTTTCACTGTATACCAAAGTTATTATGAAAAACAAATTTAATGAATAGATAAATTATAAAAATCTAAGTTAATATACGGCTTGAGTAATGAAATATCTTGAAAAACTCTAGAATATTGTTTGATATCATGCAGACGCCTAATGAGTATCGTCCAGGTAATTTTTAACATTCCTTTCAGAGATTAGATATCATTTTGTTCAATAATTTCTAAATAAAACTCAACTTTCGTGTGATGTATTAAATCTGCTAATAAACTTGTCTCTGATGATAGTGTTTCAAACAACTTTTGAAAAGGAATACTAAAAATATTCGCAGATGTGAAGCTATAAAAAATCAAACCCGAGAAAAATTGAATTCATTTCTTGTTAATTTAACCTAAAATTAATTTGTATTACTGTTGTTCTCGATGAAAAGTGTATTAATATAATGTTTAAACAGAACCGAACTACGAACAAAAATAAACGGACATTTACTCGAAAATATTTGTTAAAGCCTGGATCAAACTTTTGAATTTGACACAAATTCACTTGAAGCATCATGCTCCGTTTAAGAATATGATAACTCAAGCTTAGATAATAAATACTGGGGAAATCCTGAACTTTCCCGACAGAGAATTTTAATAAAACTTCACATACAGGAACACATTAATTAAAAAACTTATATGCAAAGGAAGATAATATTTTTGGGCTCAGCTGATTTAGGTTTCCTTGGATAGATCTCACCCTGAGTCAAAATATATATACAACTTATAGTCTATCTCATTCCGTTTCCGAGTTATAAGCTCCAAAAGGTATGGGACGGTTATTACAAATTCAGGCATTATAAGATCAAAACCTTTATAATATATATTTATCTTTAAAAAGGTCTTGTCAAGCAGAATTAGATGCTCATCATAGAGAAAGCCTCTAGGGGCCTACTGACTTTCTAAATCTGGCAAAGTGCTTCCAGTAATGATTCGCAAAGGGATCGGGGCAGGCCGACACCCCTCTAAGGGGTCGGTTCTGTGACCTGGGCTGGGTCTACCCGGTCAGGTGGGCCACACCCTCCCTGGAGGGTATGATAGCCACCACCCTACCTAGTAGGGGTGTGGCACTACCTGGTACGGATGCCCCAGTGCCGGGGTCTTGTTCCCAGGAGAGCCCATTCCTCCGGGGTAGGGTAGGGTAGGGTGGCTATTCGCTGAAAGGCCTAGTCATCCTGTGAACAAGGCCGGCCTCTGACCAGCTGCTGACTTACCTAGGGTTTAGTAGATAAGAAAATGTCCGGAACCGATGCAATAATTGAATACTGTTGTCAGTGCAAAAATGGCCTCAGAACTGTCGGGTGCTGTGCACATATAATGACAGTTCTGTGGTATCTCGGATATGGCAGGTACCTATCCGAGATTACGTCACCGGTGGACAATTTGATGACTTTTTTAAGCATTCTGTCTATCCGGATAGCACTGACACAGATTAATTATTTTAACCTCTTAGTTTGTATTTTATTTATAGTGCTGGTTTTAGTTTTATGCTTTTTTCGGGTTTACCTCCACGTGGTAGGGAGCGGGCAACACAAAATTTATATTTTTGTGGCTAAAAATCCGAAAATCGATTTTTAACATAAGGCGGTTTTCTCCTCATAACTCGAAAACTATTGATTTTGGTAGAAAGCGCCTAAAGACTTGTGTTCAGCATTAAAAGACCTTTCAAATGATATGCCACTCATCGAAATCGGACTGAGCCCAGGCATCCAAAGAAAAATATTATCCTCCTTTACGGAAATGTTTCGATTAAGTTATTGATAAAATTCGGATTATCAAACGAGTATTGCTTTAAAAAGCATAAAGAGGAATAATATTAAGCAGAAATGAGAGAAATAGATCATTACAGGCGCCGATTTCATGCTGCCATAGATATTCACACAGATGAATATCCAATGTTTTGTGAAGAATACCTCCCAAAAAAATTTGCGCCTCATTGCCCTCCGTTCTGATTAAATGCATTGAGTATGGGCCCAAGTTTCTAGATCTGAAAAAGAAATAATGTAAAATAATTATTTTAATTGTGTGAAAGTCGCACCTAACCGGCGCCAATCGGTGCAACCTAACTTAACTTAACCAAACCTAATATAATCAAATTGTACTAAAACCTACCGACGAAATTGTAGATTAAATACTTGACCATTGAAACAGACCTCGTTAAAGAGGCGCGCTAAATTAAACATATTAATTTTCATCACTCACACGAATGAGCAGAAAGCTCAAAAAGAAGAATACTTAATCTTTCAGTGTCTAAAAGGAGTCGAATAAACTAAACTTACACCTCAATGGCCAATAATCCTAGTGACAAACATATGTGATTAACTTCATCAAATCTCAAGAACTAAGCATTTGCCTAAATTTTTCCATAATGTGTCACTCCTCTCTTTAAGATCTATCAACATTCTCTGCCAGGAAGGTTCGGAACTATGCTCTAAACATTAAATTTTGTTTATGCAATGGAACTTCCGGTTGTAGTTCATTACCAGATAAACGAAAAAATAGGTTAAAAAAGTTAAGTTAAGAAATAGAGAAACTAACCCTTATATTAATTGCTGAACTTGCATTAATAAGTAATCAAATAAGTAATTGTCGATTACCTCTTGAATTAATTCAAACTTTTGAATGCTTTACTAATGCCTGAGTGGTGCATTGAAATCTGAGTATTGGCTCATATATTAAAAGTAATGATTCACTTTAATCAGTTGATTATCTTTTTGATAAAATCTTCGACAATTACTTATGGGGTTTTTTTCACAAAGTTTAGCTCATTTTTAACCTATTTTTTGTTTATCTGGTAATGAACTACAACCGGAAGTTCCATTGAATAAACAAAATTTGATTTTAGAGCATAGTTCCGAACCTTCCTGGCAGAGAATGTTGATAGATCTTAATGAGAGGAGTGACACATTATGGACTAATAATATTCAAGAGTTTAGATCTAAAATTCGAGATAATTTGAACAGATTTTAAACAAAGTAGTGTGAATAAGGCAGGAAAGCGTTCTTAACTAAACAATTTATCAACATGTTAGATTTGAATTGAACTCTTCTCAAAATATTTTTTAGTTTTTTATATTTGACTTTTATGACATTCAATCATTATGACTTCAATTCCAAAATAATATTTTTACCTTTGGGTCATTAAAGTTTTTAGCTTTGCAAAAGATCTTCAAAATAAAACTTGAATACAAATGCTTGAGAGTAAAAAATTTCACTTATCTAAAAGTTTTATTCAATAGTAGCTGAAGCAGTACTATATTATTGAGAGAAGTCATCACAATTATTAATTTAAAAACAATTTCTCAAACGATTTGCAAAGATTTCACATTCAGTTTTAGAGTAAATTATCGACTTCATAGATGGATAAGCATTCGAGTTAGGGCGATCAAGTCTTATCAAGCCTAAGTAGTGTTGTAAAAAGAAAGTTCTAAGAAATTTTCCCGAGGAACTTTCTAAAAAGTTTCTATAAAACTTTCTCGAAAGATAAAATTAAGATAAGAGAAATTATTTCTCTTCAATAATCGAGAAATTTTCTCTTTATGAACTTACTATTAAGTAATAGCAAATTATTTATTATTAACGATTATTCACTCATTAATTGATATTCAGATTCACTAACTTACATTTCATGATTATCTTAAGAATTACAGATAGTTATCAAACAGTAATCACTATTTATATAAAAATTTCTAGTTTGCGGTATAATTTAATTTTTGAAGTTATTTTATCTAAAAATGCTTACATGGTCTTATTCATAAGAGCATAAAAATAGCTATTGAAACATTCTCCTTTTTCATTAATCCGAGGCACAGTATATTTTATTGGGAGGAAATTTCTATACCCTAGAAATAATTCTAGAAATGTTTCTAGAGACTTCCTAAGAAGTTTCTCGTCAAAAGTTAATTACTAGAAATTTTCCAACACTAAGCCTAAGCCTGAACTAAAAATCAAAAGTTCTCCTTTTGAGATTTTTCTTAAAATCTTAAAATTTACGGTACTCAATGAATATAGAAAGTCACAAAATTTCAAATGTGAAAAATAATCTTATTTCTTTTATGAATTCGCAGCACTGAGTATTTAAAGTTATTTTCGAAGTTCCGAACAAGATATCAGAGATGAAGAGTTACAAAAGATTAAATATTTTACCTTAGAATAAATATTCACTTAATTGCTAATAAAATGAAGTATCTGTGGCAAATTTTGTCTATTTATTCTGCTAAAATCTGAACAAAATGCGTCCAAATTAGAGACTACTCTGGATTTGTTAAGCTGAAATCTGGACGCTTGGTTATCCTAATTCGAATACTAACTGCAGTAAAACCTCTAGAAGTTGAACAAGATTTCTGAACATTTTTTATAGATCATAATGTTAAAAAGCCTTTATAACTTGAACACCTCTATAAGTTAGATAGAACTTACTGATTCCAAATGTGTTCAACTTATAGAGGTTTTACTTAGTGTTTGATATGAATTCCTATTCCTGCAGGAACTCCTGTCCTGTCCTGTTCCTGGTCAGGAATTTACAGGAATGGGAAAGGCTATCATAACTACAGGACAGGACAGGAATTCCTGTTCGATTCTAAATTCCTGTAAATTTCCTGTAAAATGGAAACTGGACATAAGTTTGGCATAAATTCTTCATTACTCGGATATTGGGAACAAAATAGAAGTTGTTATCCCCGACTCTATCGGTTGGCTATTCGTTTGCTGTCTATCCCTGCGACCAAGCTTTCAAGCGAAAGGAATTTCAGTGCCGCTGTTCTAATACTCACTGACCATCTTTCAAGACTTAGTTCACAGAACGTAAATGAATTGCTTTTTATTAGATCTAACTCTGATTTGTATTGAATATGCATTCCTTGATTGTATTTTCATTTGATTTTTTTGAACAAATAATTTTTCAAACACATTGAATATCAGGAAAACAGGAAAACCGGACAGGAATGAAAATTTAGGGCTCAGGACAGGACAGGAATTCCCTTTTAGTACTTTGTCGATCACTAGTTTTACTGTACTATGGAAAAATATAGTATGAAGTTTTGGTTTATTGATTTGTGTTTAATCAAAAAATTCTGACTCCTTTCAGAATTATTCAAATTTATTTCTCTTTTGCTGATTTCTATCTTTGAAAATTCGGAAGTTATTTGTGTCTGTTTACTCTCATATTTATAATCGATACTATAAGTATATTGTCGAATAATATCCTAATTAGTTCACATGTTTTACTACCATGTATTTTTGAAATATTGAGTCCATATTGAATATAAGCTAAATTTTTTTATTAAACAGTTGCATGAGTCTATCTTAAGATTAGAGTATTAAACCTAAGAATTGGTTTTATTTCTCTGCTATTATGTTACGCAGCGGCATAACTTTAAGTAATTTGAATCGAGATTTTGCATATTTTATAGAAAACACATTCAAACTAGTACCAAGTTATTTAACACTCTTGTTTTTCAATTTCACATGACTAATATGCGTTATTATTATAAGACATGACATAAACTACAGTATATTTAACTATATAAGCTAAAGTTTTATTTTTCTGAGCGAGACTCAGCTCTCCGAGACCAAACATCATAAAAGGATCCTAAGGTCTCAATCTTTTTGTATGTGTAAATTCTAATTTCAAAGTTATGTCGTTATGTATACGTTTTAATGTTTTCCAAATAAAAAATTGAAAAAATATTCTAACGATTAATCTCCGACAACACAATTGACAAAGGCGTAACAGTTAATCTGTTTTCCTAAACTCTTATTTTCAATACTTCGTCTTATTTCTAGTGTTTATCACAATTAAACTGTGAATAATAGCATAAACTATTCAAAGATATAATAATGATTTATTATTCATAATCAATATTCATGAAATAGTCAATCTATGAATAATAATAATATATTGAAGTTAGTTTTATAAATTTACAGGTTCTATGGTTATTTTCAGGTTTTTTAGTAAAGTATCAATATAATCATTCATATCAATGTCAGCGAATTCGACTTCATTCTCGGCATTAGGGAATCCATAAAAGAATTCTATTGCTCTTCGAGGACTTCTCAGATATGTTTCTATCAATTTTTCAATAGTTCTATTGTTATATTTGGTCGAGCAATAAACGTTAAAACATGAATAAAGTCACAAGGATATATAGTAATAATAAATAGTAAATACTGTCATCAGTTGTATGAATAAATGCAGAAACGGTTTGAAGGAAAATCATCTGTCTTAAATTTTTTAGCTTTGAAAACGAATAAACTGTTTTATCTGTCAGCATCACAATAACAACCAAATACAAAAGTTTAATGAATTTACTTTTTTAAAGTATAGACTCGAGTGAGTCTTTCTTTATAGTCATATATCCAGAGCCAGCTGCAGGACCAGAAGCGAAATCTGTTATGACCACAGGTTTCAATAACATATTTAAGTTATATTTGTCTTCAAATATGATTTCATTTCTGTTTAGATATAGTTCTGTTTGTTTATTATAGATAGTTCGTAGCCATTGCTTAGAAACTGTTTCTAATAAAACTTTAACACTGAAAGACAGGTATTGTAAAATATCTTCAATCAAATTGTCATCGAATTTATTGAAAGACTTTATTAAAAACTTAGTCCTTGATAATCAGGAACTGGTTCCCTCTCCAAAGTTTTCACTTGAACTGAGTTTTAAATTATCAAAATTTTCAAGTTTATCGTCATTTGTGTGATGCCAAAGATTTGTTGAGATATTATTCCACTCATTTTTCAAGTTGTTTAACAAAAGGTTTTGCACTCAATTAAATACACTTAATGAAAAATAAGTCATTATAGCCAAAGCTTGAGCCCCAATGTTTTGTATGCGTTAACTTATAATTAAGTAATACAAAACATATATTATAAAGCGTATGCGCAACATTTCATATTAATCATTTAATAACAACATATCTTACCACTGATAACAAGAGTTCAAGTCTAATTCTTTTACACTTAATAGCGAAAATTTTGCAAACGCCTCTGTATTGAAGATCTTCAGAAAAAATGTAAATACTCAAAATATTAGTTTTTATTAGAATCTTTAAAATATCGTTTATTGTTGCAAAATAAGATCATAACCAATATGTTGATCGACAACTAGTGTTGTTGGAGAAATTTCTCCAAATTTTCCTTCGATTCGAATGTAATGAAACTCAGATTTATGAGAAAATAAAATATGTTTTAATACCCATTTTTAAGTCTTAATAAATAAAGTTACTTTTTAATGTTTTAAAAATAAAATAATTTCAAAAATTACATTATATCGCAGACCAGAAAATTTTTATTTGGAAAATGAATATTTATTTTGTTAAATAGCAATTACTGTTTGATAAGCATCTGTAACTTCTAAAGTAATCATGACTAATAGGTCAACAAATTTGAATTTCATTTAATGAAACATAAATTTTTAATAATATAAATCATCTGCGATTACATAAATTTGTTCGAATAGAAGGTTCACGTTATGCTATGAGTAGTATTGCAAAAGAAAGCTTCTAAGAAACTTTCTCGAGAGAAACTTCTCTGATTTGTGAAATAATTTAATTTTGAAATGATCTTATATTCATAACGTTTTAAAAATAGCTATTAAAACATATTCTACTTTTTCATTAATCCGAGGTGAATTACATTCCAATGGGAAGAAAATTTCTATGCCCTAGAAATAATTTTAGAAATATTTCTGAAACTTTCTAGAAAGTTTGTCGTCAAAAGATAATTTCCAGAAAATTTTCAACACTAGCTATTAGGGATCCATATTTTCCAACGGAAGGTTCATCAAGATGTTCTCGATTTTTGAAGAGAAATTATCTCTGATGAATGTTTCTAGAAATCTTCTAGAAAGTTTCTTGAGAAACTTTATTTCTACAACACTGTCGATAACTAATCAATAAAAACATAGACTAGATTTTATCTTTTAAATTTTTGATAAGGGATAATGGGCTCAGTATAAAAAATATGAGCGCTCAATACTAAACAAGTATTGGTATGTATAAAAATAAATACAAAATAATATTATAAAATTGGTTACTTTAAGTATTTAAATTATAATACATTTTATTTCTAATATTTTTTCTATTGCCTTTAAGATGATAATTTTGTGTTAATATTAAATTGTGATTTATTAATAACAGAAAATTTTGCGAAGTTTTCATTTTTAATTAATTTACTTCTCTTTATGTATTGACTAATTAACTAATTTTTAGCTCAATATTGATCCTAACGTTTGTGTGAATAAATTGCGCGAATATTTATATGAATAGGTCGATAAGTAATTCTTCATTAAGAATCTTAAAGTTCTGTTGACTTCTAAAATAATGACCACACTATGAATGAAAAAATATCTTTAAAAAGTATAGTTTTATCAAGTAGATATCAAATCAGGATTCGTTCGGTTATTTTTTCGTTCTAATCAATTGGTTGAGTCTCTTGAAAACTGGTCTTTATGAGCCGTAACTTATTTCTTCTCATACAAGCTCATTAATATCGTTAACTTTATTATTGATCTTCATGTTTTGTTTGACATAATTGATAATAGTACTGCTCATGTTTTTAAGCAATTATTTGAAATGTTTTGTCTCATCAAAATGATTTCATAAGTTCACAAGTTTTACAGAACATTTCAATTATCTCTTCTGTGAAGATCTATATGTCAAATGAAGTTTAATTTCAGAATTTATAGAGTAACAAATCTCGAATGTTTACAAAAACAAGTCGACCTGTTTTAGTATAAATTCACTATAAACTCACATTAAAGGCGTTTGAACTATAAGATTATTCGCACAATTCCATAGCAATTCATAACAAAAACGACAAAAAATTTAATGTATATAAATTTCAAACGCTTCAAATTCTCACGTAACCCTTAAAAATGAGTTTGTTGTTCACATAATCAGGATTCAGCATAAAATTATTTTTGTTTCATTTTCAATGTATTTATCTGAAAATCTTAAGCACAAACAGTTATATTTTTGTGAAATTATGAGCAAAATATCATTCTTTAATTCCATGCTTACTTGAGTTATATTAATATATTCTTTGGCCAACTTTTCACATCCAACTGTTGTCTTAACTAATTCCATAGACCATTTTTCAGATTGATAGAATGCACATCAATATAGCTCTTATAAGAATCTGGAACCAAAATCTTATTTTTCTTTGCACTTTCGCCCAAATTCAAATTAATCATTCTTCAAGTCTTATAGAGCTTTATCAAAACTTCTCGAAAACTTTTTGTGAGTATCGAAACAGTTTTGTACTTTTGATATTTTGTTACGAAAAATTCATTTAAAAGTGATTGAAACCATTGTTAGATAGACAGTTAAACCCAAAACAGCTATCGTTTTGTAATCAAAAGTTAGTAATCAAAACGATACTTTTTATAAAGAAATGTTATGATTCTTTTATAGATTAATTAAGAGTATTTTATAATCTATATAATTAATCGAGATGTGAAAAAATACATGTGTTCTTTATATCGATCTAATGTGAAACTGTTTTTATTTTGCATTTTTTAGATTCAAGCTGTGCTACTTTTCAATCGAAACAGTCAAATATTACTTCATTCAATATTTCAAAACTAGTATAGATTAAATTATGGTTTAACTTTTTTAAGAGTTAAGGTAAAATACTTTTTTGTTTGCGGTCTTCGCTGCTTTCATTAGCGAATATAAATCGATTCTCTCATAAAAATAATAATTAGTTTACTTGAAATGCATTAAATGAATAAATGACAAAGCTTGACTATTATCGATTTTGATCATTATGCTATTAGATATAAAAAGTAACGATTCATATTAAACTAGAAATACATCAATCAACTATTAGATAATTATGCGCATGAAACACAGTAAATATTCTTTGTATGGTTAGAATCTCACTTCAAGAAAAAGTTATACGCAAATAACTTCAAGTAAAACTTATATGTTGACTAAAAACTTAAATTACTATAGTTCTTCAATTTATGAAAGCTTATTTAATCACTTATATCTATAAGCTTAGAAAATGTTCAAGTAATAGTTCATTTAATGTGCAGCAGAGTAAAGAATAAACAGTGTTTCAGGTTTTGACGATCACACAACTGCTATGTCAACTAATCTTTAGAAATCAGTTGTGTATGAAAAATACGATTTGACTAAAAGTAATAAAAGTCAGAAAGGGAGTTTTTACTCTAATTTTCATGGATTAGGCAATATAATTAAAAAGAATATAGCCTAAAAGATTATTTTGAATGAGAAAAAATTGAAAATGCATCTGAGGATTGTTGCAGAATCAGTAAGTTGTCACTATATATTAGTTATAATTAAATCAATTTTTGACTATTTCATTAGTATTTGACTATGACTTATGTGGAAAACGTATCAGGAAATTATGTAATAAAAGGCTTGTCGGGAGAACTAATAAAGGAAGCGGCGAAAAGAATGAATTTCAGGTCCGACTACTTACATGTTACTCCATTCATTTCATTATGAAACTTAATTAAATTTCAGTTATTCAGTGACCAAGACAGCTGATGGAACTTGGGGCTCACCGATGGGTGATGGATCGTGGAGTGGAATGATTGGAATGATTATCAGAAATGTAAAGAAATGATTTTGTAATTGGAATTTATTGATCTTATAAAATATTTTCTATCAAAGGAGTCCGACTTTTCTCCAGGACCTTTTGCTATAATTAATGAAAGAATTAATGTATTTGACTATTCTCGACAATTGGCACGATTTCATGCCTCTATTCAGACAGTTATTAATCCAAAATCTATGGTTAGAAATGATCTCTTGTATATGAAAACTGTTGATCCTATTATTTGGATTCTATTAATTATTTCAACAATTCAAATATCACTTATCGCCAGCTTTTCTCATAGATTCGGATTTAGAAAAATTGTTAAAAATTTATTTTCCGGAATCGAAGCTTTTCTACATGGAGGTATTCTATCATAACAGTTATCTGAGTAAAATCTAATATATTTTTAACTAAGAATTTAGTTTCGATTATTCTCCGAATTTAATCATAAAAACTTGTTTATACTTGTTTTTATTGATGACAAATGTATTGAGGATTAGTATAAATAACTTATACAACGCCGATCTGGTTGTGTCTGAATCTCATAATGGTATTAATAGTCTTGAAGAATTAGCAAAAAGTCAATCAATAATTCCTGTTATTATGAAAAAGTCATCATTTGAGTTGTTTTTTAAGGTAATAATGAATGAATCCATAATTAAGCTCAAAGTCTGATCAATAATTCACAGAAAGGAGAATCAAACGTACAACAAATATTATGGAATAAAATGCTATCAAATGCTGAACAAAGTTTTGTCATAAATGCTGTTGAATCGCAGAATTTTATGGCATCTATGATTGAAGGAAAGCTTGCATATATTGATAACACAATCGCTTTCAGAACACTTTCGGCCTCGATTTGCAATCGTGACTCAAGTGCTTTGATTTATGTGGCGAAAAATTTATTTAGAGATTCAATGATATCATTTGCTTTCAGAAAAGGATTTAATAAGAAATTTCAGAAAAATTTTAACAATTTGTAAGTATAGAATCAGTATATTTTACTTGTGTTTAGTGTTTAAGCCCTTTCTGTTATTTATTTTGTTAGAATATTAAGACTTCAAGAAAACGGTGTTTTATCACATTGGTTTAAAACTGAGTTAATAGAAAATGACAAGAAAAGATTTGGAAAGAGTTCTCGCATTCATCAGTGTATTAGTCGGTCGTGGAACACGAATGAAAGAACTGTTATATCAAACAATTTTGAAAGTTTGTCGATTGAAGGAATTCGTTATGCTTTTATTTCTGCATCGTTTGGATTTCTAATTGCAGTAATAGTTTTCATTATCGAGTTGTCAATTAGTAAGTCGTTTAAAATTAACCGTAATATACTCTGGAAAAAGCAAATCAATAAAATTTTCACTTTTAAGTTATGAAGAAACAAAAAAGTTTTCGATTTAACCAAAATCAATGCCATTTCCACAACTTTTGAACTACTGATTGATTTCGCCGTGCGAAAGACATTAAATTTAAAAATATTTATTAGTACTAATACTAGTAAAGATATATGTTTGATAGATTTATTATTTTATTCGAATATCCGTTTATATGAGATGTATACTTTAGATCATCAAGATTTTGACTTCAAATTATAGGCGTATGGGTTATGAGTTTATGCGACCAGATCCGGACCGCGAACCGCTTATTTTTAAATATTAGACCCGACCCAAACTGCGCTTACCCGTGGATCGAGCCGTTATAATTATACAATTTTGAAACTTTAGAACAGACTTATGAAACATTAATTTACATTGAAATAATTAATAGCTTTGATGAATAACCATGTATTCATTTAGTTATTTATCTTAATTACACTTTAATTTTCAATTATTTTTGAAGTTTTCATACTTTTTAAACAATGATTTGAAGCTTAAAGTATTGTAAACGGCAGTTAAACGTAAAGCAATACATTCCGTAATACGATATTAACATAAACAGAATCTATTCATTCAATGAATCATATATTTGGATATATTATCGTTTGTTTAAAGTCTCTTTACAAATCCTATAAATATGCCGCCCTTTGTGGGTAACCCGCAGGTCTAAGAAATAGACCCGACCCGAACCGCGGTTCACCCGTGGACATATACTTCAAATATAAAATCATGATACTAAGGTTACCCAACAATTTTTCCTTGCCATTCGAATGATCAATTGTTAATGATTAAAACTTTTTTAATAGAAAACAATAAAAATAAAATCTTAGTAAATAACATTCGTCTAGATCAGATTGATGATCATACTGAATAAAGGATAAGATCTTATGTACGGGGTTGGGCATAAGTTACGCAACATATGAAATTTTAATTACAAAAAAACTACAGAAGATATTAGAATGAAATAAATTGCATTTTATTCACAAAAGTATGCGGTTTAATAAATTAAGTTTTCTAAATGTCTACCCTCAATGGCTGCCAGGTGCTGGAGCCGAGTCTGAAGTTGGTCACTGCACGCTGTCTGATGTCTTCGGAGAGTGACTGAATGACTTCTGTGATGCGTTCTTGGAGTTGCTCGAGGTTCTGTATAGTTGTCTCATACACTTTATCGTTAGTACAGCTCCAAAGAAAGAAGTCACAAACTGTAACGTCCGGAGAATATGAGGGCCAATCAATACCCCTTCCAGTGTGTTATTCGGCGTCCAATCCGATCAGACAGCATGCAGCAATCAACTTTCAGACTCGGCTCCAGCACTTGGGAGCCATTGAGGATAGATATTTTGAAAGGTCAATTAATTAAACCGCATACTTTTGTGAATAAAATACAATTTATTTCATTCTGATATCTTCTGTAGTTTTTTTGTAATTAAAATTTCATATGTTGCGTAACTTATGCCCAACCCTGTATAAACATAATATACTTGTCTTGGATGTAATTGACAGTTGACCCTTTCATATATATTAATACTTCACTTCATCAGTTTAGCCCTTATATTAGGTCAGCTGAAAAGTAATTGCACATTCATATCTTCTTATCAAAAACAGATATAAAAATGATATTTTGGTATTATATAATGTAGTCGCCTTCAAGCTTTATGACAACTTCCCAATGCTTTGGTAGCCTTGATATTCCAATGGCAACATTTTTAAAAATTAATTTCACGAATAACTTCTTCATAAGCAGCTCCCAAAGCAAGTTCATTTGAAAATCTTTTACCCTTATTTGGCCTCTTAATTCTAGAGATGCTATCATAATCACATGGGTACAAATCAGGGCTATAGGGGGTGTTTTAGTTCCTCCCATCGATGTCTAGTGAAGAAATCTTTGACATTCTGATGTTTATGGGGTGTTGCATTATCGTGCAATATTATGGGATGTCGAATTCGATGTTTTTGTAGGTGAGGGAGTGTTGCTCTTTCCAAAAATTGAGCATATACATCATTGTTTATAGTTTGATATTTCGCAAGAATTTGATAACCCAACGCCCAATTTTGATAAAAAGCTACTATCATCATCTGCTTCCAATCCTTCAACGCTGCCTTTACTTTCGTTGGCCTGAAATTAATTTCAAGGTCATTTGCATAAATTTAAAAATTTCAATTTTTTGAAAATCAAACTTACGGCTCCTCTCCAGGATATCTATATTCTTTAGACTGTGAAGCATCTTTGGGGTCATAACTTTTTATCCGCGTTTCATCTATAGCTATAATTCTATTTATGAACTCGGAATCATGATGATGTCTTTCAAGGTGTTCTATTGATATATTTACTCGAAGTTCTTTCTGTTCATCTGTAAGACTGTATGGCACCCAACGTGATGACACTTTGTGCACATTTAGTTTCTTCAGAATCTGTTGAACACTGTACCTACTGGTGCCTAACCGAAAAGCTGAATCTTCTGTGGTCCAACTTCTTTGTTTTTCTAAGAGTCTTTCAAGTGAATGTTGATGTTCTTCATCTGTTGCTACGCAAGGTCTCCCACTACATGGCTCGTGTTGGCATGATGTACGCCCTTCATCCAGAAATTGATGGTAAAGATTATATATCCGTCTCATCTTAATTGCATTACGACCGGCTATTTTAGTTAGTATTTTGGAAATTTCAGGGACAGTAGAGCACAGTAATACATGGTGCTTCATAAACGCCCTCTGTTCTTGATTGGTAACACTGGCCCGAAAAGGGTCAGTAGTTGGGGCCATTACAATATCACTAATAATAAGCAGTAAAATCAAAGTGGTCTGCAACGTGAAGCTGCAAATTAACGACTGTGCAGTAATTTTTAGTAATCATATTTACAACTTTATGATAATGTATGAAATTTTTACCCACATCAGAATTTCCGAGTTTTTTTCTGGCTCTTACTTTTTCTCGATTTTTGTAAAAAAAAATTTGGACGTGATTCTTTTGAGTATAAGCTAAATACAAATTTGGCAGCTGTTTTATATAACTATTTGAAGCATTGACTGCAGATACAGCATCTCTTTTTATCTTCTAAACTGGTATATTGAACTCGATTTTTCTTTAATATCACGCATTAATGAGATGGAACTTATGAATAAACTTTGAAATAAATCGAACAGAAGACTGTACCTTAATCATGTTTTGTTCAAAAACACTTTTTAGTGTCAGAAGTAGTGTTTAAGATAAAAGTAGTCTTTGTTTATGAAATTTATTCATTAACTAACTAATGTGACCAAGAAGATAACTTCTGAAATTCTATTAAAGGTTCAGACAATATGATTAAAAGAGTTAAACCTTGTTTATAAAATAATTGACATTTTCAACATATATTATAAATAGAGCCTTCAGGTTCGTAAAGTGGAATGGTAAATCTGGGAAGGATATGGGTGCTTAGAGAGCATATATTAGAAATAATATCAGGTTGGCCGATAAGTCCTTGTCACTTATTTCGTGTATCCTCCCTTATAAATTTCTTAGAAGTTGAAAATATTCTATGAATCTATGTTATGTAACTGAGTTCGATAGAAACTATTAACTATTGTTCAAAGAGTACGACTTTTGTGTTTTAAAATTTTTTTTTTATCAATAAAGTTCGAATAGTGGTAAAGACTCATGGGTCAACATAATATTTAAAGCATAATCTGGTTCAAATGGAGCATAATTCTAACCTCTTAACTCGTTTTCCTGAGGGTTAAAATCTTTTTTCTTTTCTACTTTTCCCGACTGAGGACTCTGTTTATAAAGTATTGGATTTTGACCTATTTCGGCATAATAGACTGTTTAAAATCCCATTCTGCGAAACTAACAATCACTATACAAGCTTGTAGAGCTCAAATCTCAACAAAATATTGCAAAGTCTGGAACCTTTTATAGGAGCGTGTAAGGGATCAACAAAAACTTAAAATATAATCACTTTATTAAACACAGTAATAAACCACAATACAAACTTCATAAGGTTTCACAGGATTTTGAACACAGAAGAAAGAGCCATAAAATTCAGGAAAAACACAACGTTTTAAAGGGAAAATAGGCGAGCTGAATAGGAAGATACTTTACAATAATAGGCTAAATTTTATAAGGTCGCTAACACATTTAACTAAAGTTGGGAGATTGTATAACTGGGACGTACTTAGGCAGGTTTTAGGAGTTGAGATATGATTATTACCAGCTGTCTTCATAATTTGTACAGTTTAGACAAACATTTAAAGATTTCTTTGGTAATACCGAAAAGCAATCTTTAAATTAGAAATAATTTGTGACATACAGCGATTTATGAAAATAAAAGTTTAGAAGTATAGGTTGTTCCATGAATATTACAGTATATGTTCAAATAAGAAACTTAGACGTTATTAAAATATATCGAAAGGTCTCCCCTTTGAGATTTTCTTAAAGTTTTAAAATTTAAAGTATTCAACGAATATAAAGTGCTACAAAATATCAACTGTGAAATAGATTATATTTCCTCTGAGATTTCACAGCATTGAGTAGCTTGAGTTATATTTAGCATAATTGTAAAGCTCTGAACACGAAATTAAAGACGAAAAATTTCAATAGATTAAAATTAGTTGTCTCTATTTTCCAGAATTACGAGATTTTTCGAAAGTATCGAGATTATCGATCAAGATCTAAAGTCATTTCAAGACCCGAAAAGTCTCGGAAACTTTGTTATGCATTTTCGTTCAACCAATTTTTCACTAATTAAGATATTTATTATTACTAAAAACCCGTATATTGATTGAATTTTTGTTATTGTTTCACAACCAAATGGATGAATGTCTCAATCATCTGAGTAATACTTAAAACATGTGTTTCAAAGTACAGTTATTTTACAGATTTGAATAACATGACTGACATTGCTTTCAAAGGAGTAATATTTTATTTAAATTGAATGCATATATATTATCTGTTTAATAGTTTTTTAATGCCTAAGTATCTGTAGACTTCTAGACTTAAAAATTTTATTCAGTGCTTCCGAGTCACGCAGGAGTCTTGATTGCTTTCAACAGGGATTGAGAGTAGAAATTATCGCGCTAGATCGAGACTCTCGAAGTCTCGTACCAACCACTAATTAAAGTAAGTCAGCTTAGAATAAATACACACTGAATTGCTAATCAGACAAAGCATTTGTGATAGAAGTGTGTACAGTTCACATCTGAACAAAATGCGTCCAGGTTGTGGTTCACTCTGGAATCTGGAATAGTTAAATTGAAATATCGACTGTCCAGCTCAAATCTGAATGCTTAGTCACCCTAGTTCAATATTTCTTTGTATTCAAAATGCAATTTTTTCAAGAAAAATAATTTCAAAACTGCTTACAGATCTTTTAAGTTTTGGGTTTCAACTTCATTGTTGAAATACTTTCACAATTTTTAAAAGTATTTTTTCTCGTCCCTGTTAACTCATTTTAATGATTGACTCTAAGAGACCAATAGACAACAAAATACATATCCGGATATTGAATAATTTAGGATTTTAATGCGAATCAAGCTATCAGTAGCAGCTATACAACAAGTTTGACTAACATAATATATATGGCAATATCTGAAACATTTGTAAAGAAAATTTTCAAAATGATTGTTATTCTATTTATCAGTCCACTAATTTCTAGGTTTCCTCGGTTTTCTTACAGAATACGAAGAAAACCATATTTTCTGGATACATATTTCAACAACCGAATACTCGTAGAAAATTTCTTGCTATTTGATTCGTACATACTCAAAATTGTAAACTAATTTCCGAAAACGTAATAATATATTTTCAAAATTTTTTTCCACTTGTCGAAATATAAAAAATTGATCAAGTAATATACATTTCTGGTGGAAAACTTCCCAGCTCTCGTTCAGCGTAGTTAAAAGATCTGCCGCTTATTATCTAATTGCAGTTTCCTAAATCGATAAAAGTTCACTAATCCTTGAAATTCATTTAGTCTAATTTAAGACAATAACTTTCTGTAGTACAGGATTGCCACGAACCTTTTACCCGGGGGTTACATAGAAAACCATAAAGGGTACATATATGAATTATATATAAAATTAATTGATTTTTAAAACGGAATTGAAGGGTGTAAACGTTTTCTTTAGAAACTTCTATCGATGGGATTTAGTGGCGCCATACAGTGGCCTGGAAATTCCCCAGATATGAACGCTGCAGAGCATTTTGGAGCTATAATTAAAGATGAAGTTGAGAAGGAAATGTTGGATGAGCCTGGTTCTAACAGATTTTCTGCTGAAGTCTTGAAAAATCACATTACAGAAGTTTTAACTTCAATGGAAAGAGATACTGAACTTTTATGCTCACATCATTCAAGAATTCTAGGATTGATCTTTAAAACTGAACATAAACCAAGTTAAATTTGGGCCCATTTTACACATATAAGTTTGTTTGACCAATTCTCTAGAGACTAGAGATAAAGATTGAAGTTTAGATCTCATTTCGAGTTTTGATCAATGATTTCTTTAAAGTATGTTTTCTCAGTGAACAAAACTTTGTATGAATGACATTTTGATTATATTTATTTTGATATTTTAAGGTTAGTTTTTACATTCTAATGAATTACATAAACAGTTTTCATTACAATTTTGGCCAACTTTTTTACAATCACACAAACGAACGCATTTAGCTTTACAGCTACAATAAAATTGATTATTACTTTCTAACAAAAGCTGAATTTTTGATTTACTATTAGAAACTTTTTGATCTGAATTTGAATAAAATAAAATACCATAAAATTTAACATTTTTCGGTATCAAAACATATTTCAGTAAACTTTTTTATATCGTCAGATCCTTCAATTCCGAATAAATGTCTTCTTTTTTTAGCAAAAGGCATACTTTAAACTAATTAAATTATTTTATTTTACACTTAAATGTTTTATTTATACTATATTGTTAACCCTTTGAAAACTATAACATCAAACTTTTGAAAGTATTTAAAATTAACTTTTTTGGCCTTAATAAATCACTTAAAATCAAAAATATCTCAAACTATCTTAAACAAAGTCAAAATCAAGTGAAATCAAGTTTAGATATTTTGAAATAAAAGTGTTGAAGCTTAATGTTAAACATGTATGATTTGTACGCCTGAAACTTTAAGAACTTAATCCTTAACGTCTAGTCATGATGTCGTGAAACAAACCTTTTGGGAATTCATTGATATCTTTTTCACTTTCTATAGTTTGGGTCTAGTTTTCATTTGGTTTATGTTCAGTTTTAAAGATCAATCCTAGAATTACTGCTGTAATAGCTGCTAATGGAAAACATACTGACTATTGACTAAATAAATTATTTCCATTTTAAAAAACTAACATTTTAATATATTATTCATATTTGTATCTCTAGTGGTTTTCTCTGTAACCCCCGGGTAAAAGGTTCGTGGCAACCCTTTATTTAAATACTATTTCGTAAAGTAATGCTTTCACTGAATCGTTTTCATTAAGTATATCAGAATAATTTTCATCAAATTCAATCTCTGAATAAATTTCTAGAAGTTTGGCATCTATAGAGATGGTTTTATTAAAAGTAATGTTGCGATAAGTTCCAGTTCGGTTTTGGTTTTAAAGAGAATTTTCCAGTTTGGTTCTATTTAATTTTTGAAAACCATTTTTTTATTTATCAGATAGAAAAGTCTTGAATTTTGAAAAGTTATCTAAAACCGTAAGCATATACGTGAAAAAAGCATAGAACTCAATCATTAGCATAACAAGTTATTTTGATAAAAAATTCGGACTCTTCATCTGTATATCATGTCGAGATCAGATGAAGAAAATATAAAATAAAGGACTTCAATTCTCAGTAGACTAAATATATTCAATAAAGTGGATTTGAGTTTCATTTGAATTAATGTTTTTATTGAAAATACATTTAAAAACAAACTATATTTTGCTATAATTATAGCAAGTTAAAAATCATCAAATTTTGATTAAAAATACATCTTATTTTATCGAAAAATAAAGTTTATTTAATGTTATAAAACAATCTTCAATTGAGATCAAGATGTGAATTGAGTCTATGTAAGGCCACTATGTCTTTAGTTGTGAAATCATTAAAAGAATAGATTATTTTAGCTCAAAAAGTATTACTTTAATTAAAAATTACATGTATTTTGATAAATAAAAATTTGTATCTATTTTTTGTTTGGTTTTGGGTTTGGTTCAGTTTGGGCTTTGATTAAATGATCACAGTTTGGTTTGATTTAGGTCGCAATTTGATGATTTGGGTTCAGTTAGGTTTGGGTTGAGTATCGAGAACTAGCCGCAAATAGCCGGTCCAAATGCAATTAAGATGAGTCAATTATAATCCTTACCGTCAATTTGTAGTAAACATGTTACTTTATTCATTGATAAGATATACAACTGCTTTTCAGCAGACCTAATATATAGTGTAGGGGTTAAAAATGTAGCCAGAGGTCTGAAGTCGACGGTCACCTGTCGGCAAACCTGAGGTTAGAGGTCGTCATGTGTGGTATCGTTGAACTAAGTTTATCGAAACCTTTCCAACGATATATATGTTGTAAAGGTTAAAATTGTAGCCAGAGGTTAGAAGTCAAAGGTCACCCGTCGGTAAACCCGAGGTCATAGGTCATCATGTGTGGTATCGTTGAACTCAGCTTGATGAGACCTCTCCAACGACATAACTCTTTGCATAGGCCATTAGAAACATCACGAGTAGGGAATACTAAGATTCACCCTACGAATTAGATGATTTTCTACATTATAGTACTCTTTGAGTTTACGTAAGTTTTCGTAAGTTTTCGTCAAGTCTTCATGAGTATTAACAAATCTTAATTTAACTAAAATATGAGAGTGATTTGCAGCAATAATTTTGGGCTATTCTTCATTAATGTTTATTATTCTCAATAATTTGTTTTTCGGGTTGAAAATCAGCTGTGAATAGTTTAGAGTATTTTCAAGGTCTCCATAATTTACTTGAATTTGAAAAATGAATATATTATTAATATTGATCTGACACGAATTTATTTTCAATCTGTTGACTTTTAATCAGAAAATAAATATTGATTATTTCATAGAAATATTAGTATTGATTTTTCTAAAGAAAGCATTACATATTCAAATTACATAAAATAGCTTTATTATTCTCAAGTATATTACCATTCAACACGTGCCGTAAACAGGAATCTGAGCATTTTTGAGGCTAAGAATACAAAATTGATTGAAATATAATTGTAATTTTGCTGAAAATAAGACAATTTCTTCTTTTAAAGTAATTTTAACCCGACCCATTTGAGACCAAGTAAATTATAGAAATTTCTAATTATCTTTACGATTAGTCAAATTAATCAAAGACTATAAAATCTATAGTAGTGATGTGTGTAGTCCTAGTTACGGCCCTATACTAAAATTAAAATATAACGATGTGTGTAATATAAACACAAATAATCTGTATGTATGTCAACCATTATATAGCTAATGATCCACAAATCACGCGGGCCTAGGAGTCGTATTATTGAAATAAAGACGACTTATGGACTCGAATTGGACTATTTAAAAAACCGAATAGTGGCCACTGATCACTTCGATAATCGAAAATTAATTTTAGACATTTTCTCAATATTTTACCCTAAAATTAATTTCGCTTAAATGAATACTAGCACCATATTTCATTATAAAAATGTGGTACAACCTGCAAATGATAGAGATTTCAGGTAGTTAATACTAACAAGGAGAGTAGGGGCCGTAGAAGTTTTTATTTTAATGAAGCTCTTTTCTTTATAAAATAAGAATTATATACTTAGAAATTACAAGGTATTCATTTCTGATTAAAGTGGTTTTTATGACTATAAGGACACTTAAAGTACTAGATGTCATACATAGACAAATGCGTTCCATCATTACAATTGAAATTACAAATTGAGTACATTATATAGACACAAAATTATTATGAAAAATGTTTGTAGATGACCAAATTCTGTACACCTTTGAGATTGCATAGTATTCATACACTACTTGCAAAATAATATATTGTATATGAGCACATGAATACTATGTGGTCTAAAAGACGTACAGAAATAAATCTTCCACAAACTTTTCTCATAATAAATCTCAATTTTTAGTGACGAAACGCATTTGTTTCTGTATGACTTCTAACACTTTGAGTGTCTCTATCGTTATAGAACTAACTCTAAGCAGAAATGAATACGTTATAAGTTTAAGCATATAATCCGTATTTTATAAAAGGATTCGTTAAAATCAAGACTTCTGCAGTTCTCTACTCTACCTCGTAGAGCCGAAATATGTTAAGTCAATATCTACATTATACATATAAACATAATTATATTAATGTTGAATGAATATTTAATAGAAACTTGGATGATAAACATTGAATATATTGATTCTGACGTTCATAAAAAAATCAGTTTACTAGTTGTTTCTCACTTAAAAGGTTTGTCTAAATACTTAAACTTATCTTAATTCAACTAAACAACAAGAAAATTCAGTGAAGAACTTCAATCATTCGAGAGTGAGACAACGAAGTCAAGTATAAAATTCTAATGAATTGACTTTCTCTCAAATGCATCTAAGGATAGCTGCAGATTCAGTAAGCTATTTATTAAGACATGTTAGTACTTACTTAACTATAGACTATTTCACAAGTATTTAGCGATGAGTTACGTGGAAAAAATATCAGGAAATTATACAATTAGAGGCTTTTCGGGAAAATTTATTGATGAAGCGGTTAAAAGAATGAATTTCAGGTTCAAATAATTTATTTTAAAAGATTATTAAACAATTTCCATCAAAAATCTTATTAAATTTCAGCTATTCAGTTGCAAAACCTACTGACGGGACGTCGGGTTCACCGATGAGTGATGGATCGTGGAGTGGAATGATTGGAATGATTGTCAGAAATGTAAAGAAATGATTTTGTAATTGAAATTTATTGATCTTATAAAATATTTTCTATCAAAGGAGTCCGACTTTTCTCCAGGACCTTTTGCTATAATTAATGAAAGAATTAATGTAATTGACTATTCTCGACAATTGGCACGATTTCATGCCTCTATTCAGACAGTTATTAATCCAAAATCTATGGTTAGAAATGATCTCTTGTATATGCGAACTGTTGATCCTATTATTTGGATTCTATTAATTATTTCAACAATTCAAATATCACTTATCGCCAGCTTTTCTCATAGATTCGGATTTAGAAAAATTGTTAAAAATTTATTTTCAGGAATCGAAGCTTTTCTACATGGAGGTATTCTATCATAACAGTTATCTGAGTAAAATCTAATATATTTTTAACTAAGAATTTAGTTTCGATTATTCTCCGAATTTAATCATAACAACTTGTTTATACTTGTTTTTATTGATGACAAATGTATTGAGGATTAGTATAAATAACTTATACAACGCCGATCTGGTTGTGTCTGAATCTCATAATGGTATTAATAGTCTTGAAGAATTAGCAGAAAGCCAATCAATAATTCCCGTTATCAGGAAAAAGTCATCATTTGAGTTGTATTTCAAGGTAATAATGAATGAATCCATAATTAAGCTCAAAGTCTGATCAATAATTCACAGAAAGGAGAATCAAACGTACAACAAATATTATGGAATAAAATGCTATCAAATGCTGAACAAAGTTTTGTCATAAATGATGCTGAATCATCGAAATTTACGAGATCAATGATTGAGAAAAAACTCGCGTTTATTGATTATATAATCGTTTTGAGAGCCTTTTCGACATCGATTTGCAATCGTGACTCAAGAGTTTTGATTTATGTGGCGAAAAATTTATTTAGAGATTCAATGATATCATTTGCTTTCAGAAAAGGATTTAATAAGAAATTTCAGAAAAATTTTAACAATTTGTAAGTATAGAATCAGTATATTTTACTTGTGTTTAGTGTTTAAGCCCTTTCTGTTATTTATTTTGTTAGAATATTAAGACTTCAAGAAAACGGTGTTTTATCACATTGGCTTAAAACTGAGTTAATAGAAAATGACAAGAAAAGATTTGGAAAGAGTTCTCGCATTCATCAGTGTATTAGTCGGTCGTGGAACACGAATGAAAGAACTGTTATATCAAACAATTTTGAAAGTTTGTCGATTGAAGGAATTCGTTATGCTTTTATTTCTGTATCATTTGGATTCGTAATCGTATTAATAGTTTTTGCTATTGAATTGATAGTCAAAGAGTTGTTAGACATTAGCGTTGCCAGACGTCCCGAAATGGCCAATACAGTATCGGATTTGACCTCTGAGTCCCAGTCAGAGGAAAGAGCCGTTCCTTGATATAAAAACATCCTGGAATATAGTTTATGATAATGTTGAAGAATTCCATAAAAATAATGAAAAATCGTTGAATAATTTATGATGCAGCAACAATGATTGAGAATACTTCTAAACATAAAAACTTCACATAAGTTGTCAACAGCTGTAACAAAATTGAAGTTTCCATAACAATTATCCAATGATTTCAAAACATTTGTTTCAAATAATAATAATCAATTAGATTCTCATAAAGAAGTAGAATGTACAATATTAATAAATAACGTGTAGTCTTTCGTTTGTAAAAAAAATAAAACTATTTCGTTCTATTAAATTTTTTTGTTCCGGAAAGTACCAAAAAAATTTGAGGGATATGCTGAAAAGTTAAGTAACCACATACAAAAGATCTGGTAAAGCTATTGAACATAAAGTATGAAAACGAAGTAAGAACGAGTTAGAAAACGTGAAAAGTTCGCAACTGAATTAAAGCAGAATTCATTTAACTACTTTTAAGTTTATCATTAATTTAAACATAAGAAAATCGAATCAATAGAATATCTGTTAATATTAGTATAAATTTTTAATTGAACTTTTGTTTCACATAAGCGTAGTTTATACACTAATAAAATTATCAATTGATTTTTGCCATACTTTCTAATTACTTTGCTTACTCGAATAATAATTACTGTATGTAAAAATGAAAGTTAATAGCTTTTTAATTATTAGACCGATTTTAAAAAAATTTTGTTTGTTTAAAAGTAGAATAATGAGAGTTTTTTTCAGCTTTGGAATTTTTATGATTCTAGCACCCATTTCATTTATATTCGTGAAATATTTAACATTACAGTCTATGGGGAAAATTTTAAATTTGAATATCTTGAAAACGCGAGCGGATATCGACACCATTTTTACAAAATATATTTATTATATCATTATAGTCAACTTTATCAAATTTGACAACCATTGGTCAAGAACTTTAAAAGTTATGGGTATTTTTCATATTTTCATGCAGAATGTAGAGGATATAAAATAATAGACTCGGTAAAAGTGAAAGTTAATAACTTTTAATCTGCTTTATTTAGTAAAGTGAAATTTAAGTGAAAGTAAAGTTAAAATGCTTAGTTTCAAAACTTAAAGACTTGAAATAAAAAAAGCTATAAAGAAATACTTTTAAGGAGTTCAATATTCTACATTCTGTATAAAAATATGAAAAACAGCCATAACTTTTAAAGTTCTTGACCAATGGTTGTCAAATTTGATAAGGTTGACTATAATGGTATAATAAATATATTTTGCAAAAATGGTGTCGATATCGGCTCGCGTTTTCAAGATATTCAAATTTAAATTTTTTCCCATAGACTGTAATGTTAACTATTTCACGAATATAAATGAAATGGGTGCTAGAATCATAAAAATTCCAAAGCTGAAAAAAACTCTCATTATTCTACTTTTAAACAAACAAAATTTTTTTTAAATCGGTCTAATAATTAAAAAGCTATTAATTTTCATTTTTACGGAGTCTTTTCTTTTACACCCTGTATTTTAATAGTAGTAACACAAATATTATCTATGTGAAAATGAAACTGATTTCATCAAAATTTTTGACCGAATTACTTAAATAACTTTAGTTATTCGAATTTCGATTTTGGTCATTTAAATATTAGAAAATCAGAGACCAAATTCGCTCATATTCGGACGTCATATTCAGTTACAAAAAAGTTAAAAACAACTATCCAAATCAATCAACAAGTAGGTTTATGTGTACCATAAAATATATAATCATTTTCATCTAAAGTATTTTAATATTCAAGCGGCATCTCATTGAGTCTTGAATATAATAAAGTTTAGTAAAAGATCATTAGACGTTTAGAATATTATTTGCGATACATTATTGCTCAACTGCATTAACTAATAAATAGTGAATAAGTAAAATGAATAGTGTTAGTTAAGTTTAGAAATTTAAACACTAAAATGCTACAATAAAATGTTTTTGGTCAAGTTCGGTCACTGGCCGGAATCGAAAAACTGTACTTATAGTCGATACTAACTTATTAAGTAGTATTGTTAAACCATAACAATTATTAATAATAATTAGTTCTATATTTATAAATTAATTCAAATGACATTTTCCATACTTTGTGTCTGCTAAAAATGCATTTATAATAAATGATAAAAATACTTTTAATGTTATTAATATAAGCTTTCAGATCCATAAACTTCTCTCGCGATTTCATATTTAATAAATGAGAAAAAGTACTGAACCAATATAATTTTTTGAGAATTAATTTGTTCAAATATTTTTAAAATTTAATCACTAGTTCACTACAGAGGAAATAAATTGGCAACATTCACTAAAAACAAAATTTTCCAAGGCCAGATTGGTTCATTAGTTTCTTAATATACACTTATAAACTTAATAATCGTTGATGGAACCAGAAATGATGTTTGTGATGGCATGTTTCTCATCTGACTATTATAAAGAGAATAAGAAGCGCATAGAATACTTAGTATCGTGAGAGAAGCTGATCATAAATGAAATTTGGTGACAAACTAGTGCGTATAATAAGACGCTGACTTTTTTGTTGCTGTCTCCGATTATAAAGCTTCTAATGTACTGTATGTCTGATGACTTAAACATTCAATGCGTTTCTAATTATATAAAGTTTTACAATCATATAATTAAACTATTACGGAATTTGATTAAATAAAGAATCATTTTCAATATAATTCTCTAATTAGGGAAATACAAATGAGGCCTGTTTTTGAAGAAATGCCTTAACAAATAGGCCTTTAACCATGCATTAAAATTCTTTCTACATTAAATTCAATGTAGAAAGTACTGTATTTTTAATGCATATAAAAGGCCTATTCGCAAAGGTATTTTTCAAAAACAGGTTTCAAATACTGAGCTTTATATCGCGTTTTAAAGATTTATAATTGTTAAAACTGATGGACTTATCACTGGATCCAATGGAAAGGTTAATTTGTGATTTGAAAAATTAATTCTCAACTTTTGATTTGAAGAGCTTATTTCTAAAAGGATTTAAGTGACTATATTATAAAGTCCGTAAAGATTATAATGAGTGCTCAAAGTAACGGATCTTATAATATAGGCACTTAAGCACTTTTCGAAATAAGCTCTTCATTTTATGGGATATACCTTATTGAGGTGATCGTCACTCATTTCTGACAAAAAATTAAAATATTTTTTTAATTAATTTGCGTCTCAGACTTGCTTAAACTTCAATTTATTGTATTTCAGTGAACGTTAGCAATAAAATAGAGAATTGTTTTGGATTTGGAGTTTTTCCTACCACTAATCATAATCTGAAGGATTTGTGGTTATCATAAAATGATAGAACTAAAAGTCTAATATTTCAATATTAATAGTAATCAATGAATGTATAGGCATTTTCGGTGACGAAATCATAGAAAAATTGCAAAATTTATTGAAAATAACTTGAAGATTAAAAACACATGTTTAATATCTCACGTTTTCTCTAATATAAAGACAGAATTTGAGTGTTTAAAACTCATTCAAGAAAAAATATTTCGATTGACTTGTAATAAAGTTAATTAAATTAGAATTAACCTAAAATGTTGCTTTTTATGACTCTTTCTATCTGTCTGTCAATGGTATTATCGATTCCTTCTGATTATTTCGAACTGAAGCCATCAGAAGAATTGACGAAATGTATGTCAATACATTCTCATGAATGGGAAAAATGTTCTGATGCTTGGGTCGCTATAATTGAAGGTACATTAGGCGCCGACATTAATATATTGAAGACAAATCCAGACTCATTATCTGATTCTTTGAGAAAACCACTTTGTTGTGGTTTCTATTCATGGGAATCATGTGTTCTAAAAGTTGTGAGCACTACACCTGGTTGTAAAGTAGCACTCGAACAATTTCTGCCCAAATTGGAAAAAGAAGGTTCAACTCAAGGATTGCAACAATCAATGGAAAGTTTTTGTATCAAATTTCCTAAATCATTGACTACTTGTGAAAAATCTGTCAATTCAACTCAATTTTAACTTAAAAATAAAATAATTTTTAATTTTATAAAATTGTATTGAATGAGATATAATTTGAATAAATCTAGAAAATATGAATAGATTAAAAAAATTTTGCTGAATTAATTGAAACTTGGAAATTATAAATGCTTCAGACTATTTTTATCACTTTCATAAAAAAATTCATAGTAAATATTTAATGACTTTGTGAGACTGAATTATATTAAACTCAGTATTTAATATCTCATAAAACTTTAAGAACTCCTTTTCAACAATAGTAATAGTCATTATTCTTGATTTTAAAGCAATTTAATTAGCATTTAATATGCAATAATAAAATTTTCTTAGTTCCTTCAGTCTGTTTATCAATCGTATTATCAATTCCTTCGGTCTACTTCGAACTGAAGGATTCAGAAGTCGCAAGATGCATTTAAACACATTCTCATGAACGGGAAAAATATTTTGATGCTTGGGTCACTATAGTCAAAGATACATTAGGTGCTAATATTGATGTATTAATGACAAATGCTCATGGAATATTCTATTCTGTGAGAAAAACAATATGTTGTGGTTTCTATGGATGAGAATCATCATCTCTCAAAGCTTCCAGCACTGCATTCGGTTGTTAAACACTATTAGAAGAATTCTAGTTGACAGTAGAAAAAGAAGCCACTTTTCAGGGAGTATCAATAGATAAGTATTGTTTGAAATTTTCGAAAGACTTGGATGCAAGTCAATAAGATTTCAGATTAGTTTATCATAACTTTTAAAATTCAGTTTTAGATAGTCATAACTTATATTGAGCAAAAAATGGATTGATAGATCTAGGCATTAAATATCTATCGAATACAGAATGCTGAACCTCAAAAATAAAGCGATTTTCAACGTAGTTTATGGGAAAAATGTTGGAAAATAAATTTTCGAAATTGCATTAAATCGAGGCTCATTATTATTTCGATTTGATATATTACTCGATAAGCAGAGAACACTTATTTAAAAAATATTAACTATTAGAAACAAATTCTAGATATTTCTAACATTGTCAAATAGAGAAAATTCTGGACTTCTGACGAATCCAAATTATAGAATAAATTATATCTTAGTTACTTTCCACTGATGCCTAGATATTTAATATTATTCTTGCCAGAATTTTTTATGCATTTATAATGTATTTGGTGACCAAGCGTCCAGATTTGAACTGGACAGTCTAGATTTCGGGTTAACCAGTCCAGAGTGAATCCCAACCTTGCTCTGTTCATCGACAGCCAGTTCACCGACAAAAGTCTATTTTATAATATTCATCAAATTTTACATTTAATCGTTTTTTGTGTTATGTTATGTTAGGTTAGGTCGGGTTACATTATGTTGTTATGTCAAGCCATGTTAGTTTAGGTTGTTATGCTTATTAGGCTAGGCTGCCCTATGTTTGATTGTAAATAAAAAGCTTCTTTTAGTTTTTAAGATGTCGGTGAGTATAGTATCGGTGAACAGGTTGTCAATCAACAGAGCAGGATCTACTAGCTACTATTGCCTAACATTACTTTGTAACCTTTTCATCACGACATTAAGTCCTGTTAACCATTAATTTCTTACAATTTCAAGTTCTGTCTAATTTAGGCATTATTAAGTAATTTAAATAAGTTTTGTAAAAATGAGTGTGATCTTCAGACTTCATCTGTACAGCAAGATCGGCAGATTCAGATATATTCTGTTGAAACTATAAATCATTTACCATCATAATAGTACTTTTGGTCTCTTAGTAAGTGAAATACTTTCCAAATTACTTCCCTATCTCCTTGAAAATTTTATTATCCGTGCTCTTATCTATAGATATCGATTACTTCTCAGTCAGGTCTCAAACTTATAAAGTGAGCTGAAGTGTCATTAAAAGAACAAGTTAAAAGCTTAATGATAGATTCAATTAATGTTTATTGAACTAGTGGTCAAAGAAATTGACAAAAGTCCTACCCAGCTTCACGATATAGATCAAATCTATGTGGGGGCTCGAATATCTTCACTGATTTATTTTCAGAAGTTTTGATGGGTAATAGTTTAATTAATTGATATATAAATCCAGCTTCATTTCGCTCGATTTGACCGAAATATTCATTTCAATTACAAGTAACATTCCTTATAGAAGATTGAATAATTTATTAATAGAATTTTAAAGTTATAACTGAGTTCATTATACGATGTTTTATGCCAACATATTATTTATGGCAATGATTTGTATATTACAGTTCAGTATTACAATCGACACAATTGAGAAGATGTAATGCAAAGTTACAGTTCTATTATAAAGAGTAGTTACGGTCACTAAAAACAAATTAAACGTTTTTAACTATAAAAAAATTTTAAGCTATATCTCGTTAAAATTAATGTTATGGATTATTTTGTACTACGAACTCTTAAACTTCTGCGGATCATTTTTTGGACGCCGCAGACCAACTTTGATCCGCCTAACCGAGTTTAAGAAGCACTGATCTAAGCAGGGTGACCAGGTTTTACTGAGCCATTTCCTGGACTTTGAAAGTATAATGGGGAACCAAGTTACATTAGAGGAAAATTTCAAAAATTAAAGTGTTATTTCGGGAATAGCAGCAATTTCTTTAATCAAAATTCCAATTACTGCTCCTGTATGAGAAATATGACAGAAATGAAATTATTGAAGAAATTTAAATCAAATTTTTGAATATATATCATTAGATTTAGCATCTTTAAGTAGTTTAGGGTTTTGAGATGCGAAAACTTTAAATTCATTGCATGCCATTGAAAAATTGACTTTAGAACAAATTTCAGCCTTAACCATTCAAACATTCAAACGATTTCTTTCATGAGTCCAGATATTCTTCATTAAGCTGAAAACTCGTTCTATGAAATCATTCTCAACAGAGATTGCCATAACAGTTTCGATAATTTTCAGTAGATTTGGTTTGTTATAATTTTTTAATAATTATTCAAAAGAGAATAGACTCGCTGCAGGAGCACTATTGAACTGATTTATTGCTATTTACGGTATTTACCTAATTAATGATTGAATAAAGTAAAGTTCATAATAACATAAAAGAATTCTTATATTTTGAAAAAATATTTCCATTCCTGGACATCTCAATGTCAAGGAACGATATTGCCCTGGAAACAGGACAGCGGTCTCCACTCCTGGATTGTTCTGTCCATTTCTGGACGCCTGGTCACCCTGGATCTAAGTGATCTGTACTTCTTTAATCAATCAATAATTTAACTCTTCTTAGTGAAAACTTTTAACTAAATTAATTGACTATGTATTTAGAGCCCTTTCACTTCAACAGAAGTCTGTGCTGTAGAACTGGTCAAGAATGTAAATAAAACTAAATGTTTAAAAAATTAATGTCTAAATGTTTTACAACAATAAAAATATTGCTTACTTTTCTATGATAGTATTTGAGGCTCAATCCTAGAAAACAGCATATCTCAGGCAAACACAGAATGTATAAAATAATGCCAATCACCGACTTCGTGGCACTTTCTCGATAGGTTTAATGTGAACCCTCTTATCAGTTTTGGGGCATTAAAGGATTTTAATCTAATTCACATATCATTGATAAAGGATTAAATTTTTCAAACTTAAGCTCATAAATAGCTTGCTCTCAAATTGATGGATCATTGTGACCACTGCTTATTCTAATAACAAACTTTTTCACTCAGTATTAGAGGTTTCTTTTGTCTAATATTGAAAATTTCAGAACTGCACAACTTTTAAATCATCGTAGATGTAAAGGAAATTGTATCAAAAATTCTATTTGCAAACTTAATAATAAGTTATGCACAGATTTTTGTTCATGTGACTCTCAAAAATGCAATAAGTTTGTTTAATATTATATCTCAACATAAACATTGCTTTTCTTATGTTTAGCACATTTATCATAAAATATTTTATATTTCTACTAATTTTATTTTTTAAAAAAGCTATACAAAGACTAATAAACAAATAAAAGTTTGATTAAGACCTTATTTACATTCAATAGCATTCTCATTTTCTATCATTGAGTTCAATCTACTTGTATAGAAAATGTTTTGAAATTTTTAAAAGCATTGGTATATGATTTAAAGTAATATTTGGTTTGATGGCTAATCTTCTGATTCGTCAAAACTGATAAGAGGGTCGCATTAAACTTATCGAGAAAATGCCGTGAAGCCCATGATTAGAATTGTTTTATACATTTTTACGTTTGCCTGAGATACACTGTTTTACAGGATTAAGCCTCATATATATCATAGAATCGATTTCGATACTTTGCTATATTATGTATAATGAAGAGCGTAGGCTCAGGCTATCGAGCCTGAAATGTATTGCAAGAAAAATAATGATGAAATAGTGGCTTGAACTCTATCATTAGATTTAGTTTTAGAGTATTCATATGTTCATCAAATATTTCCCTGGGCAACTTTTCAATACATTTCAGACTCGATAGTCTGAGCCTGTAGGCTCGAAAAGTTTCTCTAGTCGAGCTTAGAGCCTAGGCTAGCCTAGGCTTAGCTTGAGCCTATGCTCTTCATTATACACTATATAGCAAAGTATCGAAATCGATTCTATGCTATATATGAGGCTTAATCGGTGATTGGCATTATTTTATACATTCTGTGTTTGCCTGAGATATGCTGTTTTCTAGGATTGAGCCTCAATTTTTTATAACAATTCTATAAAAGTACTGAGAATGAACGTGACATTTGCGTTCAAGCTTGAATATCATAGTACAAACGTCTCTATACTACAATAATACAATTTAATGAAACTACTAACCTAATTAAATCTCAGAATACTTCCTCTTCGAGTAAAATTTAGACCAATAACGAGCCGAAGATTGATATGAAGTTTGCACTGATCTATTTCATGTTCTTCATTCAAATTTTCGACAAAACCTCCAAAGAAATTTCAAACTAGTCTAAATAAACCATCAATATGTTAATATGTGCAATAATCTATTAATAATATGTTTGATATTTTATTATATTATCAGTTTACCCGAATCTAAGAAGAAATAACTCTCGTAGTTATAATATTTATCAAAGATCGAAAAAATATGCGATAAAACGCTGTTAAATTATATAAGTACTTATTTGACAAAAATATTAACTTATTTGAGTAAAGATTGAGATCATTCGACATTTGATAATTATTTAACTAATATTTAGCAACCAATATGTAAACTGACCAGATATCCAACCCTCTATCCCAGGACATAGGTATTAAGGGGGATCCTTACTTTTGAAAAAATTATTCGAGTTTTTGTTTTTATCCTTTAAAATTAATTATTTACACTAATAAACGAAGAATTAATTCTTATTCAAAAATGAATGTTTTGCAATGAATTTTTCAGAGTTCAGTACTTTTTAATTTTTAAACTTTTGTGCGAATTTCTGCATCTAAATATTAAGTTAAAATATGAGAAAGGTTATCAGAGCACAATAAATTCAATTAAGTTTATAACATCTAAAACCTAGGACAGAACCCTCAAACCCAGAATTGTTCTTCCCAATCCAGGACGTTTGGTCAGTCTACCAATATGTATAATTAATTTTATTTTTAAAATAATTGTACAGAAACCAATTAAAGAGAGAATAAAACGCCTATTTAGAAAACAGTAACTTATAAATTAATATCATTAACATGTTATGGGAACATACCAAATTTCTAAGTTCGTCTTCTCTGTACATCGGTTTGTACATACTGTACTGTTTGTACAGTTTGCATTTAGGAAACCAGAGGATGTATATTATACTAAAATTATTGCCAAAAAACTTAATTTCTATAATAGTTGAATGCTTTGAAAAACTGCCATTGCTCAAGGTATGAAATATTTATGAATTTCAAAATTTTCTGAAGCACTGAACTCTATTTACTATTTCAACATGATTGTAAGGATAATTAATTTTTCTCAATCAAAAGATGGGAAATTAATTGTGAAAAGAATACAGGTTTTCATTCAAGTGCTTCATCAATCTAATTAAGTTGCTTTTCAAACGGGTGTGATGTTATTCTAAAAGAATTCATTAATACTATTTTCTAAGTAGGTGTGACATAGTTTTTGTTGATATCTCTTCATAAAAGTCTGCAATTCTGATCAGAATGTTTTTTATTATAGTCATCTCATACTGGATTACCGAACTGATTAGATCGAAGATTATTTCAATTGAAATTTAAAGTGTGTTTACATGAACTATTAGCAACTTTTCATCAAGATGTTTAGAAAATATAATTTTGAAAACTTTAATTTAATCTTCACTCATTAGTTCGTTCATTCATTCATTTTCGCACTACCAACTCCCTTTCGGGAGACTCACTCGAGCCCTGTTACAGAGTGAGTTTTTCGCCAAGGGCGGTCGGTCGGGGCATATATTCAGTTTTCATAAAGCTTATCACGATTCAATTGGATTCATTTAAATGAGAACAATGAAAAACCTAAAAATTCTTTTCGTTATAAAGCTGACTATTCAAATATGCTGCCTTTTTATATTCCTCTATCAGTTTATTGATATAACTCAGTTATATCTCAGTTTTCCATATGAAATGAAATTAGATCTCGAAGATGGAGAATCATTCGAAATACCATCAATTACTCTCTGCTTAAGACGAAGTTCAGGCAAGTTTGAAATTGAAAATAAAGAGTCAATAAATATTTCAAATTCATCGAACTCAAAATGTGTTGGCGAAGAATGTGTCGAATATTTCCATCAACTTTTCACATCAGCAGTAAATCTTACTGAGCACTACGAGTGTTTTATTGAATCAACTTATGATGGGAAGAAGCAACACTCTTTTGACTGTAAACAATATGCAAAAGTTATCGAATACTTGAGCAGAAATGTAAATTTTAAAAAATGCTTCACTTATTTGAACACAAATCAAAGATACAACAAATCGAATAATTTTAAAATGGATAAAACAAGTCTTATCAAGTTTGTTATCACTACAGCAAAACTTGAAATATTTTCAGATCCCGGTAGTGAACTTGGGAAAATTCAAATTTATTTTGGCATTAATCCGTCTTATTCATTATTGAGTTCAGACATACTGCATACAATAAATTATGTTACAAGCGATTCAACGAGTTTAGAGTATGAGTTCAAGATTTCTAGAACAATAGTCAAAACTCTTAGATGGCCTTATGATACGGATTGTGCGGACATTAATAGAATATCAACATTCGAGAACATTGTGAAAAGTTACCCGTTTGAAGAATGCGTTGATTCTTGTATTTTAGATGAAATTATCCGTAAGCTCAAATGTATTCCTCTAATTGAAAACTTGGGTATTGACATAACTCTGGATAATGAAACTAAAAATCTGAAAATTTGTAATAAGAGCATAAATGCTAAATCCGTTGCCATATTTAAGCATAGGAAATGTTCAAGAGCTTGTCAGCAGAATTGCATTACAGAATTTATAAGTAGCCATTTCTCAAATAAATATCATGGAGAGAATTCTGAACATTCGATCTCGATAAGATCTGCAAATGTCCATGAAATTAACTATGAATTATATCCAAAATTTTCAATTAATGACTATGCTTCAAATATTGGTTCGATTATATCAATATGGTTTGGAGTAGCAGTGGTTGATTTACATAAATTTTTTAAATATTTATTCAGATTAGTGGTCTATTTATCTCAAAAATTCACTTCAATAATGAACTATTCAGAAGTTTTAAGAATGATTTCAAAATGTAGATGGATTACTCCACTGGTCATTCTGAATAATTATTTGACTCCATTATTCTAGAGAATGATGAAAGCCAATTGGAAGTTAATCTTTAAAGTTATCTGTATTATTTGTTTTACATATCAAATGGTTGGGATGATGTATGAATATTTTGAATTCAAAGTATCAGTCAGTGCTGAATGGAATGATTATTTAACAAACGGAAGCTATGATAATTTGCCAGCTATTACCTTTTGTAGAAATATCAAGCATATTGATGAAGGATATTTCTTCAAAATCAATACTGATGAGACTTTCACTTTACTTGATCGAATAGATTTTGATCAAACCTCTAATGAAACAAATTCGCCCAAAATCATAGCATTGAATACTTTCAGCAAAAACAAATATATTATTCGTTCATTAAAACTTTGCGCAAATAAATCAATCCACAAAGAATTATATTGCTTGTTGACACCTATTGATTATTTGAAAACCTTGTCTAATCAAACAATGCTTTCGGAATATTTGAAAATTCTCGATTTGAGCCTTGACGTTATCAAATGTCCGATTAATCATGTCATAGATAATTGTTCTTTTTTGACTGATGTTGTGATGAGTCATTCAGATGATATGAATTGTCACACAATTATGAGCAAATTGAATTTCAGATTTAACCGAGAATTTCGTGTAAATTCTCTTGATATTTGGAATGAATATCCAGGCCAAGCAGACACTTTTTATGTTCATGATGCGAATCAGGTTTCTTCGTTCGCGTCAAGTAAATTACCTTCAATAAGTATATCTCAGTTTGACTCTAAATTACCTTACAAACAGGATTTGCGCCACAGTCAGGATAAAAGAATTTTTGAGAAAATAGCATTCAAACGATTGCCAGCCCCTTATGAAACTAATTGTCAAAAATATGATGGTTTGATTAAATCTCAAGCAGAATGTATTAATGATATCCACATAAGAAGTGCTATTAAAAATGATTGTTTGCCTCTCAAGTCACAATTAATAACTTATGTTGTTAGAAATTATGATTACAGTCCGTTTGAGCGTAAGATCTGCAATAAATCAAATGCTACTTCGGAGAGAAGCCTAAAAAATACAAATTGTCACAAACCTTGTGAAGAAGAGTTGTATGAAATCTGGAAAGATAATAATTTTTTCAAAAACGATGAAAATTTTAAAAACTATGGAAGAAAGTATATATCATTTGTTTATAGTCCATCGGTTGGATTTATCGAGTTTCTAGTTAGTTGTGGAGGATTATTAGGCCTCTGGAATGGAATTTCATTCATTGATTTGAAGAATACTATTGAAAAAATAATGCATAAAAATTTCTTAGTAAATATGAAATTTAATATGACCGCCTTTGCCGTTCGAATTTTGTAACAAATTTTGCGAAATACTTTAATCTTAAGTCCATCGGTTGGATTTATCGAGTTTCTGGTTAGAAGTAGTCAAGTGTGGTATTAAAATGTTCAGCTCGACGAACTGAATCCAATGATATATTACACATGGAGGTGGGGCGTCGGGAACCCCTTTAGACCCATTAGCCCGGATTTACCCATTAATAATATCAGCTAGAAATATTGTAGAATTCAATTACTAGTAAGAAATAAGATTTATTGTAGTACTTGTTTGATATGATTCCAGAAACATTAGTCTAAAAAATTTCTTTAATATAATTTTCTTATTATTTCTTTTACTATTCCTAATATTTTGAAACTTTTCTGTCACGAATTCTAACCGTGATTTCTCAAATTTGCCAGACTAGCCTGTTAATCTGTTGCTCTGTTCTACTGGTTGTTGAATCTTTCAAAGCGACTACAAACTACCTTTGTTTTAACACAGTGATCAGAATGATACAAGTGAATCCCTATTTTGATAAAATTGAAGTTCCACTAATATCATTAGGTTTAGGTAGCTCAAGTCGATTTAAGTATTTAATACATGAAAGCAAAAGAAATTATACAAAAAGAGATTTAGGTAAGTAATTGAAGAATTTTTGTAAGAGTTTAACAATCCATTTGACCATAAGCTATTTTTAATGTAAAGCGAATATATCAGGAATATTCAAGTGCGGAATCATAAACAATGGGCTGTACGAAAGTTGTGATCTTAATTCAAATTATATTGAAGAAATAATTCTCCAAAAGCCACTAACTAATTATCAGGAGTTCAATTTGTTTCTCAAAGAGAATCGCAACAGAAGTTATGATGATATAATAACAAATTTCAGAAAAAAAGAAAAACATTTCTATCCAGCATTGTATTATTATATATTCACCAAAGAAGGAGAAATTTCAAATGGAATTAAAAACATTTCTTCCCTAAAAACCACAATAAGGGAGAAGAAATTTCTAAAATTTTCATTAGAGGTGAAAACAATGCAAGCTTATGATTATCTATTTATGCTTGTTCAAATGTATACAACAAAATTATTTACAACACAAACTCATAATGGACTTGATCTGATGAAAAGCAATGAATGGTTGATTGCTAGAAAGTCGTTTAGCTACTTAGGCTATCCATACAAATCCAATTGTTATCATAACGAAGAAATGAAAAACTTCTACAAATCTTCATCACATAACCACTGTGTTCGACAGTGTGTTAGATATCATTGTGAAATCAAATTGAAATGTTCTTGCTTTTTACTATCGAACAAAACGAGTCAATTGGATGTTGGATATGACGGCTTAGACTCATGTCCACAAGAAATCAATACTTTTATTGATCATAAAACAAATACATGCAGGAATTTATGCCCTATTGATTGCATCGATCATCAATATATTATAACTAACAGAAAATCAGAAGCTAATCAAGAAATTAATTCTAAAAAGATTTGGTATTTCAGTTGGGATGAAAGTAAGCCATTCATCAATTATGTTGAGACACCAGTCATGACGTTTAATGACTTCTTCTGTTATGTTGGGGGCTTATTCGGAATGTGGTTCGGAATAAGCGCTAATCAAATGTATTATCACTTTATGGAAAGAAGTATTCTCTCTCATCAAATGATTATTATTCTGGAAATTTTCCACAATATATTGGTTTATATAGCAAGGCTGTCTGAGCGAAAACTCATGCAACTTAAGTATAATGTGTGAAATTATAACATTTGGAGCATAGTTAATGCGAATGAGATTTACATTTCGATTCAATTCAACTTTTAATCACAGGTCTTCAAGTATACGTTGTTAGAATAATGTCTTTATGGCTTGTTACACAATGACATACTTCATCAAAACTTTTTTCTAATGTCAACAAATAGTGAGAAATAATAATCGAAGTTATATAATGTATGAAAAAGTCCAGAAAATTCATTTTGTATTTCTATACCCAAAAAATCAAATAGGAATGCTTAATTTCTCAAAAGTCTCTCTACTAATCACATTGGATAGTTTATTTCTTCACACGCTTGCAGAAGTTTATGTACTATTAATATTATTGTTATTATAGAAGTTCAGTTTAAATTATAAACCATTAAGTTTATCGCTAATTAATATCATATCAGATATGAGTTCATTTTCAACTGTCTTATGCCAAAAATTACTTAAAATAACTTGCAAAATCTTTTACTTCTTCGAAGATAAGAACCCCAGGTTTTAATTTCATTTTTACCCTCTTTTATCACTTAGAGTGTCGCACTAATTATACAAATATAAAATGCATCTTTTAGATAACATCTTGATGATCTGACTTCAATTGACCTAATTATTTAGTCAAAGCATGATTCACAAAGTACTATTGAAACAGATCTTTGAAATCTATGTTAGATAATAATATGGGAATTATCTCACATTTAGCTTTTTTACTAAGTGGTCACTTAAAGCCTTTGTGAACTTATCTGTACAATAGATTTTCATTAGACTTAATTATTTTAATTATTTAAAAATTTTCTTAAAATTGCATTACTTTCAATACACTAGATATTGCTGTTTTTGTTCATTTTACGACAAACTGTTTTTGTCTTTAAATAAAGAGTTTTGATTATTTAGCTCCCTATTGGTGTAAGTTTATTGATATTGTTTAGTATCTATTTGGGCACCATTTCACATCCAAACATTTGTTTCTTGAGTGGCGTTGTTCCCGCTTCGGGGGAATAACGTCACAGCTTGGGTATTCTTTTTAATCATAACAATGAAGGTTTTTTTCAATTTTATCAGAAAAAACGCAATACAATTTTAATTCCTTTATAACTCTAAACGAAAATACTTACTGAGAATAGATTATTATTTTTATATATGTTTATAAATAAATTCTGAAGTTACTTAACTTTTAGAAAAATAAAACTTTTCTACGATTTCTAGAAAATTCGCGTAAATCATTCTTCATAAGTAGAGTGACCACCACAAGTAGAGCTTGTCTCATGACGGTAAAAATATATTAAAGGGGGGACTCTTACATTTTTAAAAAGAAAAATGCCGCTTTTATTAGTTATTACAAATATTTAGTTGTCAAACAATACATCCTAATATTAAAACATTGAAAATTATTAGTGATGGTTGATTTCAAAGGTGTGTTTATTGTTAGATATGGCATCTTTCAAAAGTTATTCAAAAGTAAGAAATACTGTACCGTTTGGTTTTAAACCACAGTTGTTCAATACATTAAACTGGGTTTCTTAATCCCTTATCATTTGTAAAATAAATTCAATGTTTGAATTTCTAAGAAGTATTTTTCAAAGCACATTTTTCAAAACGAAAGTTGAAAAACGGGACAACTAATTTTCCCGTCTAGAGTTTTTGATCTGACGGGATTTCTGTCCTTTATCTTTAAAAAACCAGGACTGTCCCGTCACAAACGGGACAGGTGGTCACCCTATTCATAAGATTTGTCGGCATTCTTTACACTTAAAAGAGAAAGCGCTAATCATATAACTACCTGAAAAAGAAAGCGTTACTATTGAAAAGAAAACTTAGTTACAATGAGTATATCAGAAAATTTACTGCATCAAAGGTGTTGCGAGTAATTAATCTTGCATCAAAAATAGCAAGACCGATTTTTTTCAATTCTCTCAATGTAGCTCATCAACTGACAGAAAGTGTAAACAGGAATCAGTTCTAATATTTAACAAAATAGCATATTTCTTGTGACTAAATTGTTCATATTCAAATACAATTCGGGTTCCCGGTTATCGGTTTTAATCGATTCTGACCGGTAAAACCGCCGAATCCATTGATGACCGATTCGGTTAAAACGGTCAAAATCGGTCTTCAAAATGGCTGAATTATTGTATTAAATTAAAATTTTTATAAATTTAAAGTTAAAACTAAGTCGTTTTAAGAACTGTAATGTCATATAGAGTAAATTACTTTTCAAACAATAAGTCTGATCTTTAATTTACTTTAAATTGAAATATTGTATTGAAAACATTTATTTGGTTCTCGCAAATTATTTTATTTTAGAGCAATTTTTTTACAAATTAATGTGAAATCGAATCATTTACTGAATTAATAATGTTCAAAGATCATAATTTTCGGATAAAACCCGGATTTTCTTGATAATTCCTGCCGATCTTAGCTAATATTATTTTGGGTGAAATTCGAGAATATCCGAAAGTTCCTGACTTATATAAATATGAAATCCCTAACTTATAAATAAAAAATCCCTCAAAAGTAATTTATTATGCATTACATTTGAAAATTTAAATGCTGAAAGACCTTTTATCAAATTTAGTAATGATTCAACTTTTAAGCTTAGTAAACTTAATCTCGAAAACCTCAAAACAGCTGCTATATCTCAATGGCGATATAGAACGTCATTTCTCTAATTATTAGTCAAGCTAATTGTACATGTGGTTATAATTGAATCAATAAAATCTTTTTTTTATAAAATCCTAAAACTCGAAATTTACTTTAAAATTTAATAACAAAAAAGATCCGCCGCATTTCTTTAAGAATAACTCCTGAAAATCGTGGTCTCTAATAATATTATAAAAGTTAAGTTGTAATCACTAATAATGGTGGTAGAGAGGAAAACATTGTAGGAATAGGTTAAAAGATACGAAAATTTAGTTTATTTAATCAAATTTTAACCAAATTTTTCAAAAATTGAAAAACCGAATTTCGGCTAAAATAATTTCGCCGATTTTAACCGCCGAATCAGAGGATTTATTTCAACCGAAATCCGGGAACCCGAGTTATATAGGGCTTTCCTACATTTAAGGACTTATTCATTATTCAAATGAATTACTGATAAGTAAAACTGAAAAATACTAACTTTTGAATACATACATGAGTATGAGTGTTTAATTATGGAAAGTATAAATAAATTTTGTCATTAATTATATCAACGTTACAGCATTTGATCACACTAGTAAAGTCAGTGCAGGTAAAAACGATCACTTTTCAAATCATATCGTCTAACATTCTATATTTCTGTTTCAAGATTTTTTTCAAAATTAAAGTATGTTCGTCAGAGATTACATGAGAGCAAAAGAAAAAATTGCTAATGCTTTCCTTTTGTTTAAACGATAATAGAAATTACAGAATTAAAAATTAATTTGCATAAAACAATCATGCTTAAATAAAAAGCAGTAAAAATGATTTAATTTGAATATTGTGTGTTCTTTAAGATACTTACACCTTTTAATCATCAGCACGACAATGTAATCATAATAATCAATGAAGTTATAGTTCAAAATACACTGTAAGTTTTCTAAAGAGATCATGTTTTAAAAAGTGAACAGCAATATCGCAAAATATGGCAAAAAGGTTTTCATTTCATTAGAGCTTCGATTTAGACATTGGCTGATGGCTTCAGATTTCGAGAAAGTTAGTCGAGAAGAAAAATTGCATGATTTTCAAATTGATAATATAAATTCAAGCACAATATCTCATTAAGAGAGCTTTTCAAGTTTTGCAGACTTCAAATCAAATGCAATTGAAAAGAAGATGTAACCGAGTATCTATTATTAGTTTTAAGGTTTGTATGATCTTTCAATTTTTCATTTTTAATGCTGACAAATTTCAAGTTTTTAGAACAATCTATTCAAATTTAGATCAAATTCCATCTGAATAAGAAACTTATGATTTGTCATTTGGTTGAAAATAATTTAACTATAAAGAACGATGAAAATAAGTCTATGGGATTCTGGCTATCCATACACCCGGGATCTCATGATATATTTTAATAGAGGTCATCATCCTGACCAAAATTGTCAATGGACCCACCTCTGTATAACTTATATTAATAGTTTATCCGCTAGATGTCCTTAAAGTAAACGTTTAAAATGAATCTTCGATTTTCTCTAAGGATATTATAGATATCGAAAAACGGATTTCATAATTGTAATCAGCGTTAAATTCTATATCGAAATCATACATCATATAATAAAAAATCTTAAAGTGGAAAAATTCGATATAAAATATTTAAAGTCGAACATCTCGAAAAGTACTCTATATAAAAAATTTGGATTTCATATTCGGAATCAGTGTTTAAAAATGCATATAGATCAGTTGAAAGGTCAATTTATAAAATAATGAATTTCATCCTGCCATCCATACGGGGGATGAAGCTAAAAATCTGCTGTTATGAAATCACGGCTCAACCAAGCGAACCCACTCGCGTCATTTGTCGCAGCCGAAAACCTCAATCGCAAATCTTTTAGGGGTGTTGAGTGGGGCAGAGGGTGGGGTCCCCACCTATGCATTAATAATAACAAATAATTATATCTTATACAGGACTGTTTTTATATACCTGGACATACGAGAACGATATGAATGGCTGAACTCATTTCTTATATATATTTATTGAGTACAGGGTGATCTTTTAAAATAGAAAAATTTGACAACTAAATTGATACCCTATTTATTGCTTTACTACAAGTGTGCATAATTACAGATGTGCATATTTTTGTTTTAATCTTTTGTTTAATCCTCAACTTATTAAAAAAAAGATTAAAATTTATCATTATTTTATTTACCAAAACAAAAGATTTATATTTAACTTAATTTTATTAGTCAAATATTCATTCACTTTTACAAGTACACTCTGTACAAAATATATATATAAAACATCAATACTATTAACCTATCATTGACTAATTAATTAATAGTAGGAGGAGTGCCTATCCAGTTATTTAAAAACAGCCCTGTATAATTGATAGCCAGGGTTTGTCAAACTTCTTTGCAATAATTGTTATACACTTTCTGGTATTGAACCAAACTTTGCCAACGGCCCGGGAAGAATGTTCTTTCATAAAATCTTCGAATTTATAGGGAAAGGCGTTAAAACTCATTGGATTTAAGCGGCGAAGTTTCAAATTTTTTCGAAATTTTGGTGTCTGACTTTGAAAATTTTCTCGAAATTCTAGAATTATTGACTAAAAAAGATCTTTAAATTTGAAATTTTATTGTTATTTTTGCCTAGTATTGATTCCGTTCCTAATTTGTATTTCTATTCTCGTTCCTAATATTTTTTTACATTTATCTCTATTCCTATTCCATTCCTAAATTTTTTTATTTCTATTTCTGTTTCCTTTCCTAAATCTATTTTCATTTTTATTTTCGTTCCAAGAATAGGAACGAGAATAGTAATATCAATTTCTATTCTTATCCATATTCTTGGAACAGAATCTACACTATTTTTGCCTAAAAACCATTGTTTTAGTCTATTTTGCATTGAAAAGTCAATTTACGTTGATAGATTTGATCTAGATCAAAATTTTCCCAAAAACATAAACACACATTTATAATTTGGGCAAAATTTCAAAGGGATTCTATTTCAATTCTAGTATTGAAATCGTTGGGCTATACATCCCACTTACACCTCTTTGGCAAATACTAGTACTAAATGGTATTATTATTGAAAATAGAACAGAATCGAAATAAAAGGTACGCGAAACAATTGGATATTATTTTCGATAATTCTCAAATATTTTAACGATACTAGTCTGACACTATTTAAGTCATTGAATAGTTTATAATTCCGTTTTAAATCATTCGATGACAATATAAGCATTAAGCTTTCTTTAAGAATGACTAAAAAGGTTTTATCTTAGAGAGCTTCTAAGTTTAATCCAGTTGGACTGTGCATCGTTTCTCCAGTATCTGTACTGCAATTTTTTTAATATTTAGTATTAATTCCGAAATTTATTTATTTTTTGAATAGACACACTTCGAACATAAAGTAATTATCTTGAAGAACTGAACTTTTAAGATTTAATTATGAATCTGAAAGGATGGATCAAATGTAGCTAGGGTGACCAAGTCAAAAGCTGTTAAATACGGGACAAAAAAATTTGGCCTCTTATAAAATATTTTTAAAAAGTTTTAATCTGATTGAAGTTTGAAATAGCAATTATTTGAACTATGTTAACTAAAGAATTGATTGAGAAATGCACTTTATAAGAGTTACATATGATGTGAATGAAAACAAGGTATCTGATAAACGGATTAAAATTCTTTTTATCTAAAGACTTACACATATTTTAAGATAAGAAACTTGCTGACATCAAAACTGTATTCTTTACATTGAACAAAACATACAGTGGAAATTGTTTAAAATAAATCTTAAAATGTATGATATTTTCCATCCCGCAAAAGGTGCATACAGGATGCGGGACACAACTCTTAAATGCGGGACGCTTGGTCACTCTAAATGTAGCGCTTCATTAACTATTGTATTCTCCTTTTCTTGTCTTAAAGCATTCATCATTTTGAGCCCACTTTTCTCAGCACTCAATCTAGTCCTTTCTCGTACTAATAAATCCTTTCCTCCAATATTCAGTCTGAGTGAAATCTCAGATCTTTTCGTTGTGCAAAATCTCTAATCTGAAAGGAATTTCTAAATAATAAATTTACAAAATTTCTATAAGATTCTACTGTAATTTATATACACGGCTCGTACAAGAAATAACTATATTATCAAAGTATTAAAGTATAAGAATATAAGAATTTAGTTTTAATTCAAATAAAATTCTGCAAAAGTTAAAGATTAAGAAAATCATTTAATGCTTTAATACAAAGTGTGAATAAATCTTCTATAATAAATTTGATTGAAAACGTAAAAGGTAGTGAAAACTTTGCTGTTGAAAGAGGAGAAACAAAAAATCAGTAGAGTTATTGTAACGTATTATCTCAGTCTTTTTCTCTATTACCTTTGTGAAAAATCTGTGAAGCGTTAAGATATAAGCATTTAAGGGACTCAATGATTCGACACTTACAAGTTAAATTCAATAAATCTTTTATCACATTTTTTGCCAACACTTTCATTCATTTATATTCAAATGTTAACACAATTTCAAAATTTCAATTCATTCTTCTCGAGTTGAAATAGACTTAAATCTGTTATTTCAGTACTTCCATCAAAAGATGTTTTATGTGGCAAGAAAAATTAATTTTGTAAAACAGTTGTAAAAAGGGCAATATTTTGAAAAATTAAAAGGCATGGCTGGAACAGAGATGAGTTGAAACTGTTATCATCCGGAGCTCATTAAACACTTGTTTTCCCTCTCAATTTACTACAAAAAGGTGTTCTTAACGGTAAATCAATGACGACGTGGCTTGTGTGTACAGACATTATATAAAATACACAAAAATTGTGTTCTTTCCTCATTTAAATCTATTTTGATCTGGTTAAGAATTAGCAGAAACACTCGAATTCTTAATTCGATTCTATTCCTGAACATATTAGTTTTTCTAGAATTCATAAGTTAACTGTATTAAGATTTAGTTAAGATTCTTAATGCTTCAAAAGTTTTTCGGATTCAAAACGTCAGTTATATAACTTATAAACGTGTAAACACATAAACAAATAAGCGTTCAAATATTGAAACTAATGTTTTCTCTTAATCAAATTTGATGACATAATGCTTAATGTCTCTTAAACCAATAAATCACATAAGTTTTAATGTTGAATAAACTAAGATAATTACTTAGTCAGAAGAGAAACTAGTTTCTATTAAGCTTAGAATTAATGGTCTTAATACAATTACCAGCATGACTATTCATGGCTTCTTATGTTGACTTCATTTTTGTGTTTAGTTCACTGTCTCTCTTTGACAGTCTATTATTTAGAGATTGATTGAAACCATGAAAATTTGATGAGTCAAGAAAGCTGATGCAAATATTCAATTTTAAAAACATATCGAAACCATTTTTATTGCGAACAAATCTTTTGTCAAAAGTTTCAGCTTTGCCTCAACTCAAATGTCAGTTGCTATATGAGTATTGGTTTTGAGCTATATTTCCTTTATATCGCATTTTGATTTGATGCCAAAATAGGAATCATTTTGAGAAGTGATATGTAAATGTTGACGATCGACCTCCAAACTATTTTTGTGTTCCTACTTAATTTTGAAATTCTTAAAGTTTGTGTTCTCTCGTTCCTCCTCGCGCAAACTCTTGTAATTTCGACCGAAACTGTAACGCATAAGAGAAAATAGTTTCGAAGTAGTTTTGAAGCAATGCTTTTTCTTAACTCTCAGTCTTTCAATGCATTGAATCGAGGTACAATGCAAACCCATAGCTTATATGACGACCCGATTGACTAAAATTAATTATTATAGTATAGCTGCCAGACTGAGGAAGAGTGTCAATAATAACAGACATTTTTGATCACTAGTGAAAAAGTTGTAAGAAAGTCTAAAATGAAGCGGTTTTGGTCTATTAATTCAACAAATTTCTATTCCCTTTACTTTACATTTACGTTTCTGTCAATTTTTTGCACTTCTAGTAAGTGTCTTATATTTATTTACCTTTACTTTTGTCCAACTATTCACCTAAACTTCATGAAATAGTTTGAGATCAATGAAAAGTTTTTTTCAATTTAAACAATGTTTAATTGCGAATTATAGTTGTGTTGGACGAGCCCAAGTTCATCGTCGAGCCCCCGAATCGCGTCGATTTTTTCAATACAATGCAAGCTGTAATTCAATGCACAGCTTCGAACAATTCTACAATTAGTTGGTACCAAAACGACGGTATCAAATGGTCACCTGTCAATAATATCACGGAATTAAGAATAATCCGTCCCAATGATAGTTCTTTGGTGTTCTCTTCATTTCAATCCAGTGATTATAATCCTTCTGTCCACTCATCGGTCTATAGATGTTTTGCCAGCAACTCATACGGAACTATTGCTAGTAGAAATGTCTTCGTTCGAGGAGGTATGAGATTATTGAGTTAATGATTCACATCGTCGACTCAATATTCCACTATATGACCAAAATATAAAGAACAAACCTATCATTTTGACGTTTAAAAAAGAGAAGCCTTATCTCATATCATATAATAAAGTTAATCAGATTTCATCATTCTTAATGATTAATAATAATCTTTAAGGCCGATATGCACAAGTCGAGACTCAACTAAAACTGTTTTAAACATTAGTTATGTAATGAGTTTTAAAACGCGTTTCATGCTTTAAGTCGGTCTTAAGACTTAAAACCGTTTTAAATAGAGTTGTACATACAGGTCTAAGTTTTCTATTTTTATTAAGACTAATATATATAGTCTATACAACTCAATTCAATATATATAGAGTGAATGAGGTGAGTGAGTGAGCGAGAGAGCAGAGCAGAGTTGACTATAGTCTGCAGTAAATACAGGTATCAAAGTCTCAATGTAGAGTTCAATAGTTTCTTCTCTAGTAATCATACAGACTTTTCTCATCTGTAGACCACTGATAAGAAATGCATTTGGGGCACAACTGAAAAAAGAGAATGGCATTGATTTGATGAGTTTGAGCTTTGCTTTTTTGGTAATAACAGTAAAAATACATTAAAAGAGAGATAGTCTGTGGAATGGTGTCCAGAGCTTAATCGCCAGTTTGAATGTAATTTGTCATTTAATACAATTGGTTTAGTTGTGACAAATGGCTGCTTCCCTTTTAAAGCTTCTGTTTTGAGTTAAAGATAAATAAGTTTAGGATCAAAACTTTATTTTGTCACATATAGTTTCCGTTTACTACACCCATAAACAATCTGTTAGTCTAGAAAACCGATAATTAATTAGATCAGACTGAATATAAGGTAAACTAAACCGACTTCACATTTGATAGGTTTTTCATTACAAGTAATTTTGCATTGATTATCATCAACCCTATGACTAATGCTACATATTTTCTTCCGCAAATGACTATCTTTCAAAGTGTAACCAAACTAAACTTAAAACTGTAAATTTTTTTCACATGAATAAATAAAAAGTTAATTGACTTAAGCATTGTTTAGAACTTGAAAAAAAAGCTCTATAAAGAATTACTGAAGTAAAGGAATTTCATTCTCTCATTTAATTGATAAATTTGAGATAACTTATAAAGATTTTTTTATAACTAACACTTTGTGTAATTTTGCTCATCATTTTGTGTTAAATATAATGATTGGAGCCGTAAAGGCTTTATTGAAGTTTTTATTTGGGAGTAAGTGAAGCGTAAATTATATTAGAATATTGTTCATATTCGATCGTAATGAACAATACAATTATAATCTTTTTTCGCGCAGCTAATGCACGTCCCCAAATTAATAGTTGGTTCCGCCACTGTATTTGATCGCAATAAGGGCTTTATGTTGGTCAATGATAGAGATAAACAAGCTTTGCTTCTAATCGATCAAAGAATCATTTATATGATTGTTCAAACGAATGACTGCTTCAAATTTCTGTTATACTCGTATGCTTTCAAATAGTAAACTGAGAGAGAGAATTGCCTTTGTTTCTATTTAAAAATCATTTCAATCAAAATAATTCATATTTATGATAATCTGAAAACTACAAAACTTTCATAATTGTTTAGAGAACTTTATACGAATTGAGAGATAGTTCAATAGTAGTTGTCTTGGTTAGTTTGGAATAGCATTTAATAGAAGCAACTTTTAGGACTTTAATCGTCACATTTATAGTATCACATTCTCCTCTGCTTTAATGGGAATCTTCATAGAATTATGAGCATTATTCTGATGTGGGCTCAGTTATGAGTCAAACACGAGTTGTATCTGACCATGAGGTTAAGATATGATCTCTAAAAATAAGACCTTAAAAAGAGTATCAAGAAATGCATGTTTTGTCTTTTGGCCTGTACTGATAGGATTCGCGTGCTTTACATGTTTTCTTGTTGTAAAGTAGTTTCTGTGTTTTATTTTAATAAAATAATTGAAAATTGTGATTGCAAACACTCATTAAACATACTCAAGTACTTCAATTCTTGAAATTCTCTGCGAATGCATAACTAAAGCCTAATACTGACTCTCATTGGGATTTTTGCAATGAGCTGAGATGAGAGAAAACACGTTATTTGCACAAAATCTGCTCAGTTTGGCAGCTGTTGTTTGATCTCAGAAGCCGTCATCCAAACATATTTGCATTTCAATCAAACTATATCAAGCACAATCTGATCAGCTTATCCTTTACTTTATTTAACGTCACAGCTATTGCTTGCTGTTGTTGGGTCCGAAAAGTTCGAGACTATTTGAGGGTAGCGGCCAATTATTGCGTAATTAAGTTTAACAATACGGTTAATCATTGGTTTAACCCTTCAAAGCTCCATATTATGTCATAAACTCATATCTATGACGCTTCAATCAGCCAAACCAATCGTTTCGTTTACTCGAAACAATTTGAATCATAACTGTTATGATCACTATGACCCTATGACCGTTATGACCTCTGATTCAATTTGTTACGAGTAAACGATATGATTGGTTTGACTGGTTGAAGCGTCATATAAATCATTTGATGACAGAATGCAACTGTAAATATGTTAAACCAATCTATATAATAAGAGGCAAACGATGTCTGTCTGCCCTTTTATGCATTCGAACTGTGGGCAATTTAGACTTGAACTAATTACATATTTGTGATCAGTATAACCAGGAGGTACAGCAGTGGCTATTTATTTTTCAAAAAAGTAAAAAAGAAAATTTTTATTATTAGAAAAAATAACTATGCGCTGCCTGGAATCGAACCTGGAACTATCTATATAATAGAGAACCCAATTAACTGATTCAACTTTTTTCGAATAACTATGCACACTAACTTTTCTAAGTGGGAAATTTTACTAAAAAGCCATTTCAATTTTTTAAAGTTGCTGAGAAGGTTCTTGAACGTAAGTTAGATGTTTATGTTATGAGCTTTTGTTGTCTTTTGTTTTGTCTATTGAAATCTTTATTAAATTGTTTGGTGGGATTTTCTAATGTAAATTATAATAAATATCTACCAAATATTAATTTTATAAAGATCTATTTGTAACATTCATAATAAATAAGAAATTATCGGTTGAGGATTGGGTTAAGTTACATCGTGGTTTAAGTTTAAGCGCGTACTATAATTTCTTTATGAATTAGCTTTTAATCATAAAATCAAATTTAACCAGTTTTTTGGCATTATTTTTTATACCAATTAAACATTAGTTTTAGGGGAAAAAATGAAACCAGCTTTATGGTATCTCTAATGTAAGGGGCAGATATTAGACGTCTGTCCTTCTATACATTCGAACGGTGGGTACTTTAGGCCCGAATCAATTACATATTTGTGACCAGAATGACTAGGAGGTGCAGGACTGGCTATCTGCTTTCCAAAAAACCAAATAAGGAAGATTTTTACTTATAGAAAAAATAACTACATCTGCCAGGAATCTAAACCATAGTCATATAGATATTTGAGTAGAACGTCTTTAAATTCAACACATTTACAGGGTGCCTAACAAATAACTGCATGGTTTCAAACTAATATTTTCAAATTTATTCGGATTTTCCAATGAAATATTTACAATATGTGAAAAATAATAAGAATTTGTGATAAAATGTGTTCAAATTGTGTGGTTAGTTGGCGGCTCTTTCTCTGAACTGTTATTGGACTTTTTGGTTTAAATTACTGTATATTCACGATAAAAATTCCTTCTTCAGCATTGAAAGTCATGATTGAGTGCGAAAAGTAAATAAAAAATTGAAGTAATAGGAAGAGATCCTCATTATTAATGAAGTTGAAATGCGTTGAGTTTCAAAATTTTACTTCAAATAAAAGTTATAATTAAAATAATGAAATGAAATCACTTAGTTATTTGTCAAATACCCCGTACTTCCAACGTATTTACTTCCAATTTTTTGAATATATAACCTTTCAAGTAATCCTAAACTGAATTAAATAGAATAGAAACGAAAGTGGTATAAATAAACTGAATTTATTGGATTTTAAGTGAATTTCAGAGATGTACAGTATTCAACTGAATATTATCCAATGAAAACTAATATTAATAAAGTTATGCAGAGTTGTTCTGAATTAAGTTATTTCTAGCTGAATTCTGTAGAATCATACCGTATTAATGCGAACTATACAAAATTGAGCTGAACTCTTTATAATTCGTTAACTCGGTTCGATCGGACAGAATTAAGCTAGATATAATTTAATTCAGAACAACGCTCATAATTTATTTTGAATTAGCTTTAATAGAGTGAAATTCAGTTCATTTCTATTACTATTGTTTTGATTCTATTCCATTCAGTTTGAGATTACTTAACAGTTTACACTATAATCTTTCAATGTAAAGTTTGAAGTCGTTAGAAGTAAAGAAGTCGGAAGTAAATATGTTGGTAGTAAAGACATGAACCCAGATGGGTTGCATGCTGTTCACTGACAATTATTTTCATAAAACTCATCAGTTTTTTCCATTTCTCAAGAATTCTTTAGAGATTTCAATGGTTTTTTCAGATCGTATTAGGTTGTGTTGGGCCTGATTTTTTTCGGCTGGGTTAGGTTAAATTAGATTAAGTTAGGTTAGATTGGGTTATATACAGGTATAAATAAATATTTATAAGGTTCTTAATTTTTAAGTTTATATTCACTGCAGGATTTTTTAACTTTGTAAGAAATTGTTGAAAAGAAATTTTTCAAGACTATTGTTGAACTGGCTGGTGGTAAACAGGGCCAGACCCGAACTAGATGTTTCCCGTTCTTCTGAACGGGCTTTATAGCTTGTAATTTATAAGATATAGCTTAATTATGCAATAATTGGTCGCTTCCCCAAACTTTTAGTTACTGAAGTTTCCGTTTTAAGACAATGTCAGCACCTCCTGGTTGCCGGCATTCGCTGTAACGTGTAATCAATTTATAATTATGTAATTTATTTTATTGAATTTCTATCGTATATTTATAAAATTGGCAAAGAAATTTCTATTCAATAATTCTAATGGGTATTAAAAATAATTAAAGCTTGAGGAAAGTTCAAATCGTTTCGATATTGGATGCAATCGAAAACAGATTCATGTGACATCTTTTGATTACAAATAAGTTATGTTTTCTATTTGACACGTATATATTTTTATCATGTCAAGGTTAATGAATCAATAAAATATTTTATATGATGTCATATCTATTTGCTGCATCTCTTAACCCATTCTCAGTACACATATTGATGTAATAAAAGTTGACGTATTATTCTATTTTTGCATCATGTACAAACTATGAAATATTCTATTTACTTATTTTAACTTTTGATTTTTGTTTCGTTCAATCGTCGCAGGCTTGAGCTAAAGTTTGTACGCGTAAATATTATACTAATTGCTTTTTCGTGACAGCTTTTTGGCACTTTTCTTTCAATTACGCCCTTTTCAGATATTTTAAGATTTTATAGCTCTTGCGAAGCAAAATCTTCAAAATAGATATTATGTAGCTCAAAAGTTTTGGTTCTGATGAATAAGTTTAAAATCTAAATTAAAGTTGATAGGCATCGAGATTTAAGTTTGGCGTTCACTTTACTCTTTCTCTTCATGAAAACAAATTCTCATTAATAATTTCTATTTTCACATCTTAGCAATTATTCCGAAATTGTTTGATTCTATGTTCAGTAATTCTTTATATGAGGACTATAATGCAAAAGGGAAATTCTATTCAGTTTTAAGCTGAAGTAAAAGGCTTGAAACGATTTTATTTACTCTATAAGTTGAAAGTGTTTGGTCATTACAATTTTGATTCAGATAAAAATTACTCCGATGTGGCATTTGCTGTAAGTTTTTGTTTTTGGTAAGATATGTTTTAAATGTTTGGTAATTATTAAAGATTTTAAGTTTTTGGTCCCATAAAGGCTGAAATACAATTTCTAAAACGTAATAATCAATTCACATTTAGGAATTTTCTCTCAAGTTCTGAGTTTACTATAATTAAAACCAAGTTTGATCCATTCAAGTTTTTACGCAGTCATCAAAATCTAAATCTGTTAATGTTCAAATAATTTTAAGCAATCCTTTAGAATAATTTACTATAAAATGTTAAATCCAATTAATATTATTAATGAATTTTATAAAGATGCTCATAAAAATATAACGAATTAACCCAAATATCAAAAATAAAAATCAATAGCAAATGATTCATTGAAATATTTCGATATTATCTTTGAAAATTATGAATACGGAGAATATTCTCATTATCAGATATTTCTAAATATTCATCGTATTCATAATTTTCAAAGATAATGAGCGCTATTCACAAACATCGCCTAAGCGAAGATTTTACTATTCACAAACTCATCTTCTCTTCTCTTACAACTTCACTTAAGCGAAGTCCCATAATATGTATTGAAAAGTCTAAAGGAGGGTTGAGGCTCCTTTAGAATGGATAATCGAATGTAATGCAAAAAAAATAAAACATTCGATTTTAAGCAAAGAGAAGTCATAAGAGAAGAGAAGTTTGTGAATAGCACACAATATCGAAATATTTCAATGAATCATTTGCTATTGATTTTTATTTTTTTATATTTGGGTTAATTCGTTATATTTTTGATGAGCATCTTTATAAAATTCATTAATAATATTAATTGGATTTAACATTTTATAGTAAATTATTCTAAAGGATTGCCTAAAATTATTTGAACATTAACAGATTTAGATTTTGATGACTGCGTAAAAACTTGAATGGATCAAACTTGGTTTTAATTATAGTAAACTCAGAACTTGAGAGGGAATTCCTAAATTTGAGTTGATTATTATGTTTCAGAAATTGCATTTCAGCCTTTATGGGACCAAAAACTTAAAATCTTTAATAATTATCTATCATTTAAAACATATTTTACCAAAAACAAAAATTTACAGCAAATGCAGCTTCCGAGTTAGTGTTATTCAACTTCAGTATATTTTAATAAATGATTTTTACATACAAAAGTATAGGTCATGTAAATGTTGATCAATAGTTAAAGAGTATAATCGACTATAATTGTGATTAATAGAGAACATTAATATAAATTGGGCATTTTTTATTCAAACACTAATATAGAAAAATTTCTCTTTTTCATTAAAGTCGTCACATATATATTTTATTTTCGATATATTCAAAGTATTTTCGTTTTTGATGTATGAAAGAAAATATTTGCCAATGAATCTTAAGGCATCAGTTTCGTGACAGGATCCGCAAGAGTTTTGTGTTGCATTACGTGCATTAGACATTCGTCATGTTAGACATAATTCAAAGTCTTCAATAGAGCTTTTGAAGAATAAATTGTTTTTTAACCCTTAAACAGTTAAACAATTTTGATTAACGATTTCAGTAAAATAGGGTCTTTTTGACCCATCGATTCATTTGGAAAAGTATGTTATCGTAAGGGTTAGTGTGTATAACAGTTAGCGTGTTTTTTACTTTATTAGTGTCGTCATCGTTGACGTAAGCAGTTTAAGGTTTGAGTGAAAACTAATTTCATATACAAATTTATGGCCTAAACTCAAATAGAACTAACTTTAAAAACGATTCAATTTAAATATAAAATTTGTAAATAATTAATTTATTGCTTAATACGATCTAAATATACTCATTTGAAAGTACTATCAGTTTTATTAACATTGGAAATTGCATTAAATAATTATAACAGTTTTTATAGACCTTTTGATCATTTTGACCCATGAAATACTGTTCTATGGTTAATCGCTTTATCATACTACTTTCATGGGTATCATTTGAAAAAATTTGACAATTAATGGCTGGATTAATTAATTGCGAGAAGATAGACTGAATCGTTTTTCTTATGATGTTTTACTCAATTATTTGAAAGAAGTTTTAATTTGATTTGAAAAAATACTGATTCATTTGAATATTTATTGTTAACTTATCCTGAAAGATTAACTACTGTAATTCAAGCTCAAGGCTCTCATACTGACTTTTAAAATAAATTCTTTTTAATGTAATTTCTTAACGAAGAATCAGAATATACAACCGATTTTGATCTAACTATAATAGTGATATGTTCTATACTCTATTGTTATTTTATTAAAACATAGCGCTAGCACACACAAAATTACACTCTTTTTGAAACTTTTAGTACTATGCCTTTTATAATATAGTTAGGAGTCATGAGTATGATATATAAAAATAACTCGAACTCTGAAAATTTAGTTTATGAATAAGTTGAACTTTTATGAGTCGCATCATTCTCCGGCATCTGAAACGGTTTCTAATCGTTGAAAATACGATTCCAGCTGGGATACATGTGCATTGATTTTAGACGAGTCATCTCCCAGTTTTATAATTTCATAATTCACAGGTGAAACCTGAGAAACAACTTTGAAGACTGCCTCGTATTTAAGTGTGAGTTTAGTATTAGACGGATGGTTCGAAGGAATACGTTTCTTAACTGAGTCTCCAGGTTTTAGAAGTAGCGGTTTATGAATTCGGTCGTACGCAGCTTTAGTTTTTACTTTAAATTCGTCACTGCGTTTCTTCGCTTGAAGTCTAGCTTCATCTAAGGGTGTATTTGTGTTAATCTTATCTTTACTAAACATTAGAAATGAGGGCGTGAATCCTGTAGTACTATGAATAGTATTGTTGTAATTGTCAACTACTCGTGCGAGAAGTGTAGACCACTTAAGCTTCGGATTCTCTTGAATCGCTAGACGCAACCCATTTACAATAGTATGATTTGCCTTTTCATTTGCGCCATTAGTTTGCGGGTGATATGTGATAGTGCGCGATGAGTGTATATTGTTTTTGTTTAAGTAATTCTTGAATACGCGGCTAGTAAAGTTAGTTCCATTATCCGTGAGAATACGTTCGCGATAACCAAAATTTTTGAAAATGTTGTTAAGGGTCTCTATAACGGCTTGAGTTGTGTTCGAACGCGTCGCCTTTGCCCAAACATAGCGTGAGTGGTGGTCAATAACCACTTGAATGTATTTGGCCTTAGTTGCGTTCGCTGACGCGCCCATGACTACAGTATCCATTGCTATCAAGTCCATAGGTTTTGCAAGTGTAGGCAATGGCTGCTGTTCTCCATATGTTGGGTGAGAAGGGGACTTGACTAATTGGCATGTATGACAAGTTTTTACATACTGCCTGATATCCCGATGCATAGTTGACCACCAGTATACTCGGGTTGAGTGGCTTATGCATTTGTTCTGACCTGGATGTCCTGCCTCATTGTGAAAACGTTTAAGCAGGTCATTAATGAACGATTTTGGTACGACATGTCGGGTTACGCCACGAACATTAACAGATATGAGACCCTCTCTAACAAATTGGCTGCCTTGCGGTATAAGCTTGGATGCCTGTTGAGCAGCAATTAAGTCATTCCTAGAGATTAAAAGTGCAACTGGAGCTCTTGATAGCGCATCTACATGTTGCATATCCTTCCCTGGACGATGGACTACATCAAAAGTGTATGTCGAAAGATCTTTTGACCAGCGATAAAGCCTCCGCTTAGAGTTACTGAACTTAATAAGCCATTGTAGTGTGGAGTGGTCAGTGATCACTGAGAACGGGGAACACTCTAAATAGATTCTAAAGTAATTTATTACCCCACGACTGCCATGCATTCTAACTCCGTTGGCGTATAACGCGTTTCAGCGTCGCTGAGTCGGCGAGAGAAGTACCCAATTGGGTATCAGGACAAAAGGGCGCGGACATAAGGGCGCGGACAAAGAGGCGCAAAGACAAAAGAGCGCAAAGACAAAGAGCGCAGAGACAAAAAATGGGATTTTGCAATACTTTTTAAAAATCAATAAATTTAATCTTTATTTATTCAAAATGTGATAATATACATCCAAACAACTACAATAAATCTTAAAATTCGAATTTAAGTTAAAGTTGAGCTAAGTTAAATTTAAGTTAAAGTTGGGTTAAGTCAAAGTTTAGTCCATAATCAGAAAACTGCAGGCCCATTAGGGTTCCTCTAAAGGCCAAATTAATGGTCTTATTATTGAGTACTTGGGCTCCGTGTGGTTTTTGCACCAGTTTTACGCACTTCTCAGCCCCTGAGCAGTATAGGTTATTCTGGAAGTTTAGTATTAAGTAACTTATTTATTATTATGAAATATAATAATAAGTATAAAAACATAAATTAATATATATATATATATATCATTTATTATTAAAACCAGTATATTAAACGAGTTCTTACTTTTGAAATCCAAGTAAATTAATAAAAAGTATATCACAATATATAAGAATAAAAATCACGATAAATAAATGTAAACAATCAGTGAATATAATGTAATATTCACTTTAACCTTAGGTGATGCGCCCTTTTGTTTCACGCCTTTATGTCTGACGCTCTTTAAACTTTGCGCCTTTTTGTCTGCGCCCTTATGTCTCGCGCTTTTTTGTCAGCGCCCTTATGCCCATAAACCACCCAATTGGATGTTTGTCCTGTATTAGTATAGCGCCTATACATATGGTTGAGGCATCAGTATGCAGTTCACATTTGAGGTCTGGGTTAAAGATTTTACGAACGGGTTCGTTTGCCATTGCGTTCTTTATCTGTAGGAAGCTTTGTTCCTGTTCATTAGACCAGATGAAGGGTGTCTTCCGAAGAAGTTTAGTGATTGGCGCTGCAATCATAGAGAAGTTTGGGATATATTCCCGTAAATAGTTCGCTAATCCATGAAAGCGTTGAACTTCTTTAATGTTTGTTGGCTGCGGGAATTCAAGCACTACTTTTGTTTTAGACGATGGGGGTCTCATTGTATTATTTCCGACAATGTGGCCAAGAAATTCAAGTGATTTGACTGCAAATTCACACTTTTCGAAGTTTGACATTATTACCAGCTAGACGCTTGAAAACTTCTTTTAAAATTGTATTATGCTTTTCGAGGGTTTCAGCGTATATCACAATGTCATCTAAATAACATTGAACTCCGTTGATAAGATCGCCGAGATTTGTGCGTATTACCCTCTGGAAGGTTGCGGGAGCATTTTTTGTGCCAAACGGTAGCACAAGACATTCATAATGCCCAGTTTGCGTGACAAAAGCAGTCTTGCATATGTCGTCCGGATGTATTGGTATATGCCAATAACCCCAGGCGACGTCGAGTATTGTCATATACTTTGCAGAGTGTAGTCGATCAATGACATCGGCGATGTTAGGCATCGGTTGTTTGTCAGACACTGTCTTCTTATTCAATTGCCGATAATCTATACATAGTCACTTCGTACCATCCTTTTTATCAGCAAGTGTTACGGGTGCTGCATAGGGTGACGTTGATTTGCGTATCAGTCCTTTTTCGAGAAGCTCTTTTACTTGCTTTTGTGTCTCATTGACATCTACGATAGATTGTCGGTACGGTCTGAGAGCGACGGGTATATCATCAGTAAGTCGAATACGGTGTTGTTCTACACTGATGCGACCCAAGTCTGTGTTGCTTGATGCGAAAATAGCGTTAAACTCGTCCAATATGCACATCAAACTTTTTGGAGGTTCAATCTTTGCTTTTACTGTGTATAACTCATGACATAAGCCACAATCTGAGGAGCCTAATCCTGGTTTCGGTTTGAGATATGCAACGAGTTTTTGTGGAACTATCTGAATAGGAAACAGCTGTCCAATCTATACTCCGAGCAATAATGTGAACTTGAACTTCTGGAGAACCTGTGCTTTGACCTCATGTGTAATATTCCCCACATTTAAAACAAAAGTAACTTCTCCCAGGGTTCGAGTGCTACCATTAGCCATATGTATTGATATGCTTTCCCTTTTGTCTATCTTGAGTCTTAACTGTTTCACGAACGCGTATGGAATTAGGTTCACTGCTGAGGCCGTGTCAACAACAGCTTTGAAGTGTATACTTCCGATAGATGCAGGGATTGTGATGAATGAGTTGATAGTTGATGTGGTCAGTGAAGTGTGGTTCACAACATTGGAGAATGCGGGCGCCGTCATGTTTTGAGTATTTGGTTCTGTCGCGCGGTTAGGGTAATCTCTATGGCAGTGCCACTCTGTCTGACCATTTTTTTTGACAAATGTTACAAGGTGTGCGAGGTCTATCATGTCTGTTATTACACTTCTGTTTGTGAAAAGGTTTCGTTGCTTGTTGCTTGTGGTGTTCCGCTTCCGTCGCAACTGACGACCCGTTGCAGTGTTTTATTATACAATGATTACTATGTGCTGTCTTCTGTGACATTTGACTTCCCGATCCCATGTTTGACTCGATTCTTGTTGCAATTGAAAGCCAGTCGAGAGTGTCCTTGACTCGCACTGCATAAAAGTGATGCTTATACTGCTCTGGGAGGCCCTCCGTGAGCTGATCTGCCATATGCTCTTCGCTGAGACCAGTCTTTTCTAGATATGACATTTTTTCGTCATAGTACGATTTGACTGTGTCAGCTTTTGTCATACGTCTTCGTGTTGCTGCCATAATAGGCGATATAGTGGTGTTTCCAAACCTTTTCTCTAAAAGAGCTCGTGTTTGAGTCCACGTAAGGGTTGAGAGTTTTGTAGCAATTTTAGTTGCATAGAACTCAAGAGCCTCGTCATTTAAATAGGACATGAGCTTCACAATCTTGTCATTATCTTCCTTGATTGAGTTGACCACAACTTAAAAAGGTTAAGCCAGTTCTCAATAAGAATCTTGTTTTTCCCAGTATACAGAACAAGTTTGATGTCACTACTATGTGGGTGTACTGAGGACTATTTTTGAGTACAGTTTTTGAGGACGGATTTTTGTCTCTCTATTACGATAAAATGTGAAATTTTAAAAATGTAAAAGGGGTGCCCTCCCATCTCATCCCCTTTCGGGAAACAGTACCCAATGTACATCAAATTTCTTATCTTATATCGGGTACTGTACCCTTGCCGCTTGTTTAGCGACTATTAAATACATCATACAATAATACACCTGAGTTTTCATTTATTTTAAATGTTAGTTAATTTTGCGGAAATAATTCATTCAATGTTCGTCAAATTATTAGTTTTTTGTGTATTACAGACTAATTTAGAGAGATTTGTTAACAACTGAAAAATAATTTAATTCAAAATTAACTTAAAATTAATGACATTTAAAAGCAATCAATGAATACCTGAATTGCTTCCAAATCATTGAAATCATTGACTAATTGTTTGTTTAACTGACAAAAAATTAGTTGACACTTATAGTCTTTTATTGAAAGCTAATATATTCGCTTAGAATGAATTCAATATTTGAATTAAAAACAAATACTAATATTACTCTTTCACTGAATGTGAATAATAATATAATAATTGCAATAGTATGCAATACTTTTATAATTTTTTGTTGACTTATACTAACAATTGTTTAATTTTGATTATAATATATTTTTCAATTGATTTTTATTATGAAGTGTACTCTCATTTCATATCATTATCTTATTTTCAATTTCAGTGTTAAATTACAGTTTGTATTCATAACAGCTGAGCGCAAAAGGTTTTTTAAAAATTTGTTTACCGGGACATTTTAATGTCAGGGGAAGACCCTACCCATGACATTGGGCAAATACCTAAAATCCGGGACTGTCCCAGGAAAAAAGGACGGTTGGTCGCACTACTCTTAGCTTATATCAAAGTTATTGAGACACTCAGTTCGGAGTCTATAACCCTTCAGATGGAATATTAGACTGTATATCGACATCAAAATCCTTTCTCTCAATTTGTCGGTTGACAATATTTAATATTATTTAATACTTTTAGATCTCGCAATACGAGAAGAAGTGACACAAAAATCATTGAAAAAATATTAATTACTCAATAACTTTTAGTAATTTAAATATTTAGTAGTTTATGCACTGCTTTACAATTTCTTATGTAATCTCAAGTTTTTTCACATTAAGAAAGTTTTGAATATTAAATCTGTTATCAGCACTGAAAATATTTTCGGATATATCCTGTGTTTTTTATGCATATAATTTATGCAAATATTAGAAATTTTGTTTCTTCTAACCATCACTTAAATATGCTTTTAGTTCCAGTGCTTTTATTCAATGTAAGAGTAATGGAGTCGTAAACGTGTGATAAAACTTAAGGCGAATAACATTACAGTTATTGCGAACTAAGAGATTAAGGCTTCGATCGAAAGCAATATTCAATAGAAAGTAATGGATTTGTTTGAGTTAAAGCACTCCAAAATGCTGATATTTAAAAAAATGTGACAAAACATTAATTTAATCGTTAATTTCTTTGATAGTTATTCTGAAGTCCTATCAGATCAACGTTTATAATGAATTCGTGATTAGGGGCTCTATTGCGGTGTTTAAGTGTCAAATTCCTTCTTTTATTAGAGAATATCTTACCGTAACTTCTTGGGTACGAAACGACAAACTTATTATCAATAATCCACCCAAAACAGGTATCGAATTATTGTATAAAAACTAGATTCACACAATAACCGATATTGATTTAAAGGACTGACTCCGATCTATATCATAAGCAAAACTTTACGCTAAAGCTCAAAAAAGATTGATATTCTTTATCGAAGCATAGGTTCAGTGTTGAATCTAAGACTGGTTCTATTTTTCAGACATTCAAATATAAGATAATTGTTGTATTGTTTAGGCACAAAATATTTTATAATAAATGGCAACCTCTTCATAAATAATGTTTCAAATGCCGATGGTCATGGTTATAAATGCAATGTTAGAAATAGATTGACTGGAAAAACGCAATTGAGTTCTTCTGCTGGATATCTAATATTAGTGGGTATTGATTCTACAAAATTTCTCTTAAAGTGCCTTTTGGTCACCGTTTTTCTGAATCAATATTAGGTCTGAGCTTTAGTATTCACCCAAGAATCAAAATGGCTCACAAGGAAGTGATTGCTGATGTGGGCTCTGATGCATATCTTGTATGCGTGGCTCAAGGATTTCCAACTGTTTCCTACCAATGGATCAAATTGAGAGGAGATAATGATTCACTAAAATCACATTTCATTAATGAACAATTGATTGGTAACTCGAGCATTTTATTGTTGCGAAATATTTCGCCTCATATGAGAGGAGTTTATTCCTGTTCAGCAAATAATAGTGAAGGACATGATAAATTTGACACTCGATTAATTGTTCAAGAAGTAATTAGTGTTGAACTCATTGTTAGCTCTAATAAATTAGAAGTTGGAAAAGAAATTCTACTCAACTGTTCTATAAGTGGATCGCCAGTTAATTCATTGAAATGGACTAGAAATGGTTTACCTTTGAGTTTGAGCTCGAATATCAAACTATCTAATCGTTCGTTATCTATATTATCTGCAACTCGCGATGATAATGGATGCTATTCCTGCCGCGTTAACGATGAAACTGAGAGCATAGTCTCATCAAAATGTCTATATCTGTCTGAAGACATGCCTCGTTTCAAGTCTACATTCAGGCAACATATCCTTCGACCCAATGATCGATTGTCTCTTCGCTGTATAGCCTCGGGCACTCCAATTCCGACCATTATTTGGTCGATTGACTCAAATCCCATTTCTGACAATCATCGTATTCAATTCGGAGATTATGTCAGGTATGATAAGTGCTAATCAGGTCTCTATAATCAAACAAAAATACTAATTATTTTAAATGACTCCAAATTAGAATCTATTTGTGAATAGAACTCATAAATCTCTACTTAACAACCTTTATTTAGGAGTAAACTGGAGAAAGTAGTTTGCGAAAACAATAAAAAAACAACATTAATAGAAAACACATAAATACTGAAAGTGTTCGTCTGAGTCTCTGAGCTCTTATCTGTAAAAATTAGATTCCAATTCTACACAGATTTAGTTAATTGAACCTAAGATTTTCTTACTCTTTAATTGAGTTCGTACTTCGTTTATTATTTAAATAATTTAGTTAAATAAACAGTTTCTTTATATAAGCCCAATTTGTTGTGCAAAATTTAGAGCTCGAGTCCAAAAGAACACTAGAGTATTTTATAGTAATTGAATCTTAATTATATAAAAATATTTTCTTTCAGCTCAAACGGAGATACCATAACAAGTGAGAGTTAATCGAATTATTTAAACTTTATTCTAAGTTCTTTTATAGCGAGTTAAATGTGTTTAACAAATATGTCATTTTAAAGCACGTCAAAAAGCACTTTTAAAAACTAACTCAGACATTAAATCACTTTAAAGCCTCTAATGGACAATTTAGAGTTCATTTCTTTCGATATGTTTAAAACGTCAATTTATTGAGTCGCACGCCTGTTTACTTATATTGAATTCGTATCAAATTCCAAATCAGCAAAGTATTGATTCACTCAAAAGAATACTTATCTGCCTGAAAAACAAAACAGATTTTGAGTTAATCAATTTGAACGCCAATTTGAAAAAATAAAGTGTTCTGCACTCAAAGCTTTGATCAACTTTTAAAATGTTCAGTTCAATTCTGATAAAAGTTGAAGATGGTTCGGCCTTAGTTTAGGTCAACATACATTTGCTTCTCAGTTAAGTTTATTCTCAAATCTTCAAAAGTCTTTGTTTCGTTTCGATTTTAGTTGATAGTTAAACAAATCATAGTTTGGTTCAATTTAATGCTTGAACTCATTTATTATCAATTGAAGAATTTAGAAGATTGTGGTCTCTCTTTTCTAGGCTTCAATTTGATATTTCATTTAACTTAATGAATGCATTTAAAAAGTATTATTTACCATTCATTAAAATGACTTCAACTTTAACTTTGAATCAATCAAATTTATTGCTGTCTAAGGTTATGTAAATATAAGTCATGTCAGAATAGAAGACAATGGAATCTATGAATGCAAAGCAACTAATTCTGCAGGTATTCAAAACAATTTAATATAGAATCTAACATACCATTTGAATAATTTCTATAAATTGTTGACAATTAGGCTCAGTATCCCACCAACAAAACATTGCTATCATTGATCAGCCTTTTATTAGACAAATGCCTAATATTAGTGTAATTGATGGCCAAACTTTGGTTTTCAGGTATGTCTCGAACATCATATTAATGACAATGTATAACATTTTAGGAATATATTCAATCAAAATCTGTAGTAATTCTGTTCAGTTCATAAGTTATATATTGATATAATGCAAGTGTGCCAAAGACTTGCTAAAGACCTGAACTTTCATCTCATCTTTAGATGTCCTATCGTTCAAATCGAACCAACAGATCCGAAAATAATATGGACTAAAGGTATTGTCCGCAACACATTATTATTGCAAACGTTGGCAATAAATCAATAATTGAATATGAAATGTCATCCATTATTAAGCTAATAATTTTTCACAAGCTCTTAATCAAGAACTTTTATTATACAATTTGTTCAGAGCATTTGAGTTATATCTTGAAATTCTAGATAAATATAACTAAAAGACAAGTTATTAATCATTCAATATGTAATAGATGGGGAGAGTATACTGTTGCTCAACAATTTGCTCAGTTACTCCAAGATTCAGTTTTAGGGGAATATATTTTTTACTATAATCTCGCTTTCGTTCCTTTGATCAAATAGAGAATAAAGAACTTTCGTTGATCTCTGAAAGACATAAAGTGTACGAAAACGGGACTTTTGTTATTCGGGATATGAATCGTGAGTCTGACAAAGGAGAATATAGATGTCGTGCGATATCTAGTTCTGGAGAAGAAACCTATCAAGATTTGTATATCGATGTTTTGAGTCAGTTATTAGTCATTTCTTTATTAAAAAATCAAATTGATCAAACAATTAATATTTTGCACAGAGAAACCGGTTTTATTCCCATTTTCGTTTCCATCGAGCCTAACATCTGAAATGCGAGTCATCATAACGTGTAGTATTCTTGAAGGCGATTATCCAATCAAACTCTTTTGGTTATTCGATGGACAATCAATGGATAGCGCATTCCTTGATGTTGAAGAAATTTCAATGAGAGGTAAATAATAGTTGATTGGGAAAATGCTTTTTGTTTGAAAATATGCGCCTATAATCAGTTTTATTTTATATTAAAGATATGGGAAGTTCTCTACTGTTTCGTAAGGTTAGTAGGAAGCAGTCTGGACTATATACTTGTGTGGCACAGAATTCAGCTGGAAATACAACTTATAGCGCAAAAATGACAGTTAGAGGTATAGCAAAGAATCATACAGAAACAGATTTATTATTCCTTTGGAGAGCACATTATTCAAAATGTCATAAACTTTGGTTTAGTCAATGCTTTCAGACTCCCATTCTCACTCATTTCCATTTTAATGCCTGTGTTTTGGCATGAATGCATCACCAATCATTCTTTTAAAGTTAATCCGCTTTGTTAACGACTCTGAAAGATTTCATTTTTAAACATTTGATTCTTCTTTTATTTTTTACTTCGATTTTTGACTCATATTTTCACATTATTTGTTATAATAGTTCCTCCGGTTTGGAAAATAAAGCCGAACGACAAATCCGTTGTAGTCGGAGAAACGGTTCGTTTCGATTGTCAAAGCAATGGATTTCCGCTTCCAGTCATCCGATGGAAAGCATCTACAGGTCTGTCAATCAATCGAGATACTTTCTGCTTTAGTCTCGCTTTTATTTGTACAATACGACGCTCACATATCGAACAAGCTTTAACCTGTACTTCATTTAATCAAATATTGTTGAGGAAATGAGCCATCTCTGCAACAATAAAAGACTAGTTTCCGAATCAAAGTTAGTTATTCTATAATTTATTCATGTTCTGCTTTGAAACTCTTCTCCAGTCATACACTACAAAAAATATAAAATAGCTGTTGTTAAAATAGTTTTTAGGAAAAAATGAGTTTGACGCTTTTAAGAAAACCTAAAATTTGAAATGAAGTCACAAATTAGATGATCACCTGTTAAATAGTTGAAAAGCATCATTTTACTTTATATTAAAACAATAGAACTTTTAAGGACATTTGGACCAATTAATAATAAATGTAAAACTATTGATCAGATGAAGATTTGACACCATTCAAAAAAAGTTTTGCAAACATCATAATTATTCACGTTCAAATTTTTCGAAAAATAACTAAATCTCAAAAGTACAATAGTGGCGACTAAAAATTGAAATCTTAAATTATAATTTGGATATTTTGGCCCAAAAATTTGAATTTCATATAAGATCCTCTAAAAGCGGTCGCACAAGAGAAAAAAGTGATGGATAAATACCTTTGGGTAAAAAAATGCAAATAAGAATAAATTACTAAAAAATTCAACCGTTGCCTAAAAAATTATTTATATTATTTATTTTGATGTTCTCCAAGTTTTCTTCTAATTTTTTTAATATACTAACAGCAGTAAAAATCCAACTCATATCTATGATTTGGTGTACATTTATTTCGATAAACAATATGAAGATCGAGATATTAAAAATAAATCATAACATTGAATGGAGTGCAAAATATCGGGTGAGGATAAAAATTTTGCAAGGTTCACGCGATAGTATCTCTTGTTACCGAATCCTTCAAATAGTTTTCTATGCACCATTATAAAGCCAATAATCTCTACTTTTGATTAGCATGAAATATTTTATGAAAAAATTAATAATGCAAAGTATGGATAGTTAAGATCAATATGAACACTGAGAAATGATTGGAAAACTTTATATTAGGAATGATCGTAAAGATCATTCTAATGCATTTTTTTTGAGATCGCGGAGCGATATTAATGCAAAGTGCATAAAACTGAGTGTATTACGAAGAAGTTAATGCCATTTATCCGTAAGTTCCATTGTGGTCAGAGTATTATATTCTGGTCTGACTTGGCATCAGCTCATTATACTTGAGACCATTGAAGTTTACGGTAAGCTTTATATGCGATATATGCAACAAAAATCTTCTTTCGGTTCCGTCTATAGAAGAACTTTGGACTGAAATCAATAGTAGGGTTTATGCAAATAGGTGGACAGCAACTGTGGTTGAGCAACTAATTAAAAATAGCCAATCTTAAACTTAAAACTTTCAACCAAAGTTATTTCCAGTGCCTTTTTGTGAGACTGAGAACTAAAGTCCGTAAGGTTGCTGAAAATGATACCAATTCAGTTCTTCGATAAATAAATATAAAAATACATTCATTTTTCTAAAATAATATGTATTTAGTTTGGTTGTTATGAGTAAAACAATAAACTATTGACTGGATTTACCTTTGCAAAATTTATATCCTCACCTGATACTATGATCATAACGAGATAAATGTCATCATTTTCTATCAAAAATATTAAACTTAAAAGTATTTTAAACTTGATTTGATTTTAAACTTTCAAATCTTAGTTTTTAAAGTGTGATATGCCCTATAATTATCAGTTAAGTTAGTCACACTTTTTATAGCAGCTCTTTTTAATATAATAATCAATAAAAATTTGAAGTCTTCATTTAAGAAATTGTTGTGATATTTTTTAGAGTGCGCTTAAGTCTGGAGAAAAGTCAAGTCATTCAATAAAGAAATTAACTTTTGTTCGAGTCCTTCATTTTTACATTTATCGTTCGACTCTAATTATAGTGAAAGCTTTCTTCTAAATAAATTTCTGCTCAATAGTTATTTGCGTTATTATTGTTGCTGTTGTTTAGGTGCTCACAAAAATGACTTCAAGTCTGTTTCGAGCAATTATCACATTCAGTCTCTGGAAAACGGATCACTTGTTATAAAAGAAGTGGAAAAGTCTGACCGGGGACTATACGTTTGTGAAGCTGGTAATGGAGCAGGAGCCAACATTTCGATTATGGTCAGGCTATCCGTCAATATCGGCGCCCATTTTACGAAGAATTTTCAGGTGATTCGTGTCCTAAAGGGGGATACGATTCGAATCACGTGCGAAGCTTTTGGTGAAAAGCCTTTGTCTATAAAATGGACTCGAGACCGAGATGATATCGATTTGATTAGTGATAAGAAGTGAAAGCAATTTAATAGCCATTAGTGTTGTTTTGTTTTGTAAAACGGTTTTTATGTTTGAATTTGTACTTTAGTTATACTATAACTGAGAAACAAACGATCGATGGCTTAGTCTCAGAACTGATGAGTCCGTCAGCCAAGAGAAAGGATTCGGCACAATATGGATGCATTGCATTTAATGTTTACGGCCAGTCGGACATGAATACACAATTACTTGTTGAAGAAGTGCCCGAACCACCAAGTGGACTACGAGTAGTTGATATTAGCAGTAGAAGTGTTTCACTTAAGTGGTTGATACCTTTCTCTGGAAATAGTCCAATTTCCAGATGTATCATTCAATGGAAAACAGACAAAGGTTTCAGTCCTCTCTCTCTCTCTCTCTCTCAAATTTCACTACAAATATGTTGCTTACATTTGAATTATAAACCATATTTTCAATCCGTTTCGTACTAGGAATACTGTTTAAAGAAACTTTTCCACTACGACTTCGATTAGTTAATTAAAAATAAAGCATTTCATAGCGTTAAATATATATATATATATGTTCAATGATGACTTTGATCAACGAAAATGCAATTTTCGTTGATATTTTAAAAATTCAGCGTTAATTAATTAAAAGTTTTTTCGAATAAGCGATATTTGCATTCATACATGATTATAAGGCATAAAAATCTGATTTAACAAACCAAACATGACAGTAGCTTACACCGTGAGAATCTTTTATATCATTTGAAATCCATCCTTAAGTTGACGTCAACTCTGCCACAGAAGCTCATAAAAGTGAATGACTTTAAACAGTTGTTACTACTGTGAACACAACTAAATTGAAGATCAAAATTTGATGTCAATTATAAACTTTGATAACATAGAGCTCGTTTCAATTCTAACCAGAGAAAAATTAACGATATTGATGAAAATCAAATCATGCCTTTGTCTAGTGGTTACGATTTGTAGAATCTTAACAATATAATTGTGGATCGACAGACAAAATGAGACTTTAGTATTTAGCAGATAGCTATATATTATCTTAAAAAGCACCTAAGCAAATCATTCAAATTATTAATGACTAAGTTTTTTCTTTGAACCAGATTCGTGGGACACAAACTCCTATTCAACAGAATTTTATTCTAAATCAGAAACTCAGCTGTCAATAACAGATTTAAAGCCTTTAACTAAATACCATTTTCGCATTTATGCTATAAATGCAATCGGAAATAGTGGTTTCAGTGAAATCAGTGCCACAACTGATGAAGAAAGTGAGTCCTCTACCAGTATTAACTATTTGGACCAAACCAAAATATAATTATTTAATATTTACTTTCAAGTGCCTTCAAATCCTCCAACTGATATCAAAGTATTTTCTTTGAGCTCGCAATCTCTCAAAATAAGTTGGCGGGTATTTCTACTAAAGATATGTTTTTCAATATTCTAATCAATTTATTAATTATTCAAAGCCTCCAAATGACAATAAGGTATCGACAAGTGTCAAAGGATATTATATCGGATACAAAGCCGTCAATTCAGAAAAGCTGATGACTTTTAAAACTGTTGAATTCACTCACAGTAAAGACATGGAATTTATATTAAGTTCTTTAGAGAAGTCAACCAAGTATTTAATAACAGTTCAAGCGTTCAACAATAAAGGTTTGTTTGAAACAATTTCCAGTTTTAACGTTTATTTTACGAGAAAAATATTTATAGTCAGAAATTTCAAATATTTACGATTTCGGCGCATTACCTGTTTCTAATATTATCATTGATTGATCTCATTGGATATTAAATTTTGTAGAAATTATCTTTCAATAATCAAAAAATCAGACAAAATATATTCGTCAAGCGGACTTTGACAGAACCTCAGACTTATGATTTTGTGTATTTCAGGCGCAGGTCCACAATCTCAAGTTTCAGGCGAAACTTTAGAGTAAGTTTAGTTTTTAGTTTTTGTATCAGAAACACTTATATCTTTACATTTTGCCAAAACTTAGGAGTGATTCACCTTTAGCTCCGAAACTAAAACTATTAGACACGTTGGACGTGACTTCAGTTAATCTTACGTGGATTATCGATGAAGAAAATCCTATAAGAGGTGAGAACGGAATGCGAAAGTAAAAAGTAAATAAATTGCGATAAGTTTTGAACAAAGTGATAAATAGATAAAGGAAGAAGTCCATTTTTGGAGGTAATTACAACATCGCAAAACCTATACCAAAATATAATACTTGCGGGGTCAAGTACTACAACTTTGCTTATGAGAGTATGGTTGTTGAGGGCGGGGTTCACCCGCTAGATGGCTCTAAAGTTGTAATCAAAAATTGAGGAAAACACGAATACGAGGTGCCGAATCCTATTAATCCAAACATGCTGAACCGATGATGATGTTAATTTTTCAATAGAACATGGAAAATGGCAGTTTACTTAAAATATATAATAAATCATTTATTCGCGAATACATGTTGCGATTGGTGCGCCGAAAAAAATATTCTATTCATGAGTCTTAAATAATACTTTTGTATGACTCAAAAACGGTTCAAAACAAAGATGTTGCCAAGTCTGATAAAAGACATTTGAGTGGCTCATAGACATACATATATCTTTCAACCTGCCATTCCAACGTCTAAAATAAAATTTCTAGCCATTTATATCTGGCCTTAAGCTTAAAATAAGACGATCGCATATCTTTATCCTTTCAAACGTATTCCACCCAAAAAATATTTCTAAGGGTGTGTGGTCCAGGCCATTAGGCCCTTCCAGTGCTCACTAGCCACAACTAGTTAGAGCCTGTGTCAATGCTTTCCAGAACCAAACAAACCTCATTTAATGAGGCAGCAGGTTCTAGAATCTCGAGAAGGTGCCGGTCATACCCGAGATACCACAGAACTGTCATGATATGGGCCCAACATCCGACAGTTCTAAAGCTATTTTTGCACTGACAACAGTACTCAGCACCAGATTTTTCTTTGTCTACTAAAACGTAGACAAAGTCTTTGTGCTATTCTGGTGTCGAGACTGTATTCTTATACGTAATAGCATTGGGTTACCAACTGAAATGCCATGGGAGGAAAGTGGAAGTGGTCCAATGTGCCGGGACACTTGGATCTCAAACCTACCATGGGGGCTCTTATGCCCGACATGGTCGAATTAGTGGGAATAGATTCTGTGAGTTTTATATTTGAAGCCCTCTAGCGGCTAAACCCGGTGACCTACAACGGTGCGGTCAGCAACAAAGTTTTAGTACTAGAACTTGTGAGTATTTTGATATAGGTCTTATGATGTTGCAATTACCTCCACTGGCTCATAGTAAATTGACATACTTCTTTAGGACAATTTAGTAATTTTTGGATATAGTTTGTTTGCTTGATTGAACAATTACTTAATACTGAAATTGGATTTTCATAAACTTTTATGTAAATGCAAACATATCGTAACTTTTGTTTGAATCTATCTTACACTCTTAATGATCAAAAGTACAATTATGATATTAAAAGTACAGATGAAAGCTAAAGATGTTATTTGAAAAAGGTTTCCACATTTATTATCGTCAAATACCAGAAGAATGGCAGGAATATAAAAATATAATCGATGGAAATTTAAGGATATTTACGATAACAGGCCTTCGCTGTGGCTCTAATTATCAGTTCTATATAATAGCTTTTAATGATGTTGGAACGAGTCCGGCGTCGGAAGTGGTTTCTAAAGACCTAACAAAAGTAGGAGGTATTTAAGCAATTGATTTGTTTGTTTCAATCAGTAAATTGCTTCTGAGAAATAGACTTTTGCAAAATCATCAAAACGTAGAGACGAATAAATTGCTTTTTATTTATATACGTTTAGTTGGATTGAGTCCTGAGAGAACTGCCTTAATATCAATAAATTCAACTGAAATAGAGCTACACTTGAATTCATGGAAAAGTATTGGATTTTGTAAAATAAATTACTTTAGAGTTCAATACAAAGAGTACAAACAAAACGAATGGATTATTGTCTCTAATAATGTTTCGCCAGATTTGCAAATATTAACAATAAATGGATTAAAGGTATTGTCGTATAATTATGTCATTTTATAAGATAATTCAATTATAATTCAATTATTTTAGCCTTCTACGTGGTACAATCTATTGATTTGTGCGTACAGCGATGGAGGCAGTACAGGTATTCTATTTCAGAAAATTATTGTATTGTCCGCTCAAAACCTTCAGCACAAAACTGAGCCATTATTCCTAACGAGAACCCATTATTAATAAGAAATGCCTTTTCAACGATAGAACTAAGTTTAATCCTGAGATAAACAAGACCTGAAAATATGAATGACCAAAACTTTCATATTATTTCAAACTAATATCGATTTTGTTCCTAATAGAAGCGGAATATGTTTTCGCGACTCTCACAGAAACTGGAGGTAAACTACTGTACTAATTAGAGGCAGGTATGGCAAAAGTTTAGATAATAACTAGTCGATTTTATGTCATAAGGAACGATTGCACCGCTCACCGCAACTGCAACAGATCATGCAGATAAATGATACAATCGATACTTCATTACATTAATTCCGATCTCATGTGCTATCAGTGTCTTAATAGGTCGTCGTCTTTGTTTATTCAAACTCATATTCAATTTTTTGAACAAACTTTTTCTTTAATTTTTAGTCATGGCATTTGTCATAATTTACATTTGAGGACGTTAGTCGAAGAGTAGACTCTTTAACGCTTAGAAAATTCAAAGGACTTAAGAAAAGTCTAAGAAAAAGTTCAAGTATTTAGGTTATAAATTGGATCATTATTAATCAAATTTGTCCAGGACGCTTATCTCTGAACTCTATCATAATTAACACATTTTTCTAAAATAAATATTGATTTTCATAACAATAATTTCAGAAAACTCGATTCATCGGAACTGATACGAGAATCTCTATCTCTTTGTATTCAGAATATGTTATCTCGTTAGAATTATTCAAAACTGGTTTTGACACTCATAAAATTGAAAATTATTTGAATGAATTATGTTTGGCTTATGAGAAAGTTTGCAGATTTCATGTGGCAAATTTTTAGATATTCAAAAGCTTATGAAACACATACCTAAATCCGATTCTAAATTTTACAAAAATTTATATTATTAAGAAACAGTGCCTATTTCTAAAACGCGAGAGATTTTCACGATAATTTTGAAAAATCTAATAAAAGGACACCTGTCAAAAAAAGAAAATCAAATAAAAAATTTAAATAAATCTTCGGATTGGTAATCTTTAATTGTACGTAAACATCGAATAAAATGAATTGTAGTGATTTTGTATACACACAATTTCAAAACTAACTGGGACACTTTAAATGGTTATAACTCTATAATGAGTAGAGCAATTTTAATGAAATTTTTTTCAAAATAATCTAGAAACATATAGAATTTTATTACAAAAGAAATCATTTAAATATCTCAATAAACAAAAAAGTTATAAAAGAAAAACGAGAAATTCATATTTGTTTAGATAATTAATGGATAGATTTATAAAATAAAATACTTTTAACAAAGTATGTGTGAAAATAAATCAAATTCATGAAATTATAAATTAATATCAATTAATATCGTGTATAACTTCCATTAGAATCAATCACTGTTTGCAATCGACGGGGCATTGAGTCAATCAAATTGATGAAATATTGACGCCAAGAAACATCTCGCATTTGTTCGTACACATGATTGAGTACTTCCAACAGTTAAAGATAATTTGTATTCAAAACGTAAAAAATACCGTCAACAAATTACGTCTAATTAATTAATATAATGGTAATTTTATTAAGTTAAAGGTGCAAATGTTCATTTATATAAGATATGAAACATATTTATTATAGATTTTGATATTTCCTTTAATAACATTTTTATTTTACAAGATATTATAATGGTTCCTGATGCAAATAAATTCTATATGTTTACTGGTTATTTTGCAAAAATTTGACTTAATTCGGTCAATCGGTTGGAAAGTTATATCAATTTAAAGTGTCCCAGTTAGTTTTGAAATTGTGTGTAGATAGAAACTTTTCATCTTTGTTCTAAGAATAAAATTTACATTAAATGTGAAGTGCTTTGATTTTACTTACAACAAGTGACTTAGGTCAACTTTTTAAAACAGGAGTTTATCAATGAATCATTAGTTTAAAAATATTTTCCAATGAGTTTTAATATTGAATTGAAGGATATATTACTAATGATTTCGTTATTAGAAAATTGAAAATTATTGAGCCTTTAACGATCTTTGTAAAGGAGTATATAATATTTATAAGTAATAGTTTGTTATTATCTTAATAATAATTAAGGACTGGCATGACTTCTGCAAAATTCTTATAAATTTAAGTTTAGAATTTTTAATTCTATAAATTCGATATTCGAAAATTAATCGAAATTTATAATGTCGTTCAGTTAAGCGTCAAATTGAATAATTGATGTTTTATTCGTCAAATAATCACCAGTCAATTGACTTAATTAAGATAGCAAGTCTTAAATTTTAATTTTAATCGAATAAAATTTTAATTATTTTTTAAAATCAAGTTCAATAAGAAGTCATTTTTATCTTATCACCAAAGGCCTATTTAAAAAATTAAATAACGTAATTCTAAAACAAAAAAATATTACAGTTTGAATAGCCTGGTGTTATAGATGAATATTTTTTGAAGAGTCTTAGGTTTAAAGCTAAATATTAAAAGGTACACATTAAGACATATACACATATAGGTTCTGATTTCATTTAATTATTCAACTCTTGACAAATAGCAAAATAATATAGAGATAAGTAGTTCATAAGTCTTATCGCGAAAATTATTCAGATTTTAACTAAAATAACATGAATAATAAGGTATGAATAATGACATATGAATGATTTGCATACTTTACAAATGATTATTAGCGCTAAATCTCATTCATATCAATCTGTACTAAAGTAAAGCTAAAAGTTTGATAAGGATATCAAAACTAAGGTTAGTTCTAAACTTTTAGTAATTGAAATGAAACCTGGTCGAAGTACCAACAATCAAAGTACCGATAATTCATAGTACTGACTGGTCATAATTTTAAAGAATTGTACTGACTTATACAGAATCGAACTGAACTGTGCAGAATTAGACTGAACTATATAGAATTTCTCGAATCAAATTGATGCTGTTCTACGGGGAGAACCCGTCAGAAGCCCAAAAAGCGAGACGAAGATCGCAAAAAAAGAATTCGATTAGTCATAAATGATCGAAGTAATCGCTCGGTTTTGGAATTTTTAAAAGGAATCGCCCATAATTTATCAACTTAATATCTTTTTCTGTGTATTTTTTTATTTAATTCATTTATTACAATGTTTATTACATTTAAATAAAATTCATTATGACTAAGGTGAATATGTTAGTTTTTAACTTGGTACTTCAACCCACATTCAGTTCAATCCAGTATAGTTCAATTGATTGCGAGTCTTAGCTAAATTTGTTAGATCATAGCTTAATTTTGTAGAGTTTAGCTCGATTCTGTAAGTTTCAGCTAGATACATTAGATTTTAGTCAAGTTCTGTAGAGCTCAGTTTGATTCTGTATAAGTTAGTTCAATCCTTTATAATTATAGCCTGTAGGTGCTATGACTTGTAGGTACTATGACTTGTCGGTGCATTGACTGTCGGCACCTTGATTGTCGGTGCTTCGACCCAGACTCAATTGTTGTTTTGTTCCCTGCACAGCCCACAACTAAGGCCAGGGGTCGCTGCTTTTACTCAATGGTACTGCAACGAGGATAGTGTCAGAGTTTTAAGAGGATACACCTGAGCCCTCTGAGTCTGTCGCCTGGTGGTCTCAAAGAGCAGACTCTACCTAGTTACGTCCCTCAGTTTGGGACCGCGGTCGTCCGAGATCCCCTGAGCCTTCTCTTCCTTCTCGGCCCAGTGTTACCTGGTAGAAGGAAGCAGTACGCCACAGCGGGATTCGAACCCGCTCCCCAAAGTTTGGCGTATTGGCCACCACGCCAACAGACTTGGGCTACCCAGATCCAATTGGAATTACCTTTCAATTTAAAACTAGTCTTCAATGCTTTTTATACTCTTAATCTTAAACCTAAGGCTCAGATTAAAAAAAATATTCAGATATTTAGAAAATTTCTTCTCTAGATATTAAGCTATGATTAAAAATCATGGATGAATCAGAATAAAATATTTTTTATAATTAAGAATCAATTTAACTGGTTTGTAGACGCATGAAAGTTAGATCTATTGTCCAAAAACATTTTGACGCATAATTATTAGAATGGTATTGTAGATTTTTTTTAAGAACCTGTAGAACAAAACTTATTTTCCTTAATATCTAATAAAACCCGGCTCTACAAACTGTAGCATTTCCTCTGTTTGGTTTTATATTACTTCATTTTGTTTAATAGGCCTTTGGCAGTAAGATAGAATTAACCTCTTACTGAACTTGAACTTAAAAGCTAATTTAAACTTTATTTAATAAAACTTCAGGCCCGTATGCACACGCGTATTTATACGAGGTTTAAACACAGAATTTCTTACGCATACTCAAAATTTAAACCTAGTTTATACTTAAACTGGGTTTAAATACGTGTGTGCATATGGACCTAAATATTTAAGACTTGTTACCATTATTGAGTCAATTGGCTAATAAAACATCAGTTATTCAATTCAACGCTTAGTCGAATAACGTTATAAATTGCGATTAATTTTCATATATCGGATATATATTGGTACAATTGAAAAGTTCGTACCCTAAGTATTAAAGAATGAATTTTATTGAAATTTTTTTACAAAAAACTTGAAAGTAATCCCCCCGAGCACTAATGACCCGCTTCATCCTCTCCTGCCATTTGTCATAAACCCGTCGCCACTCACGAGGAGTAATATTGTTGAGGAAATCATTTACTACCCGATCGATCTCTTCTTCGGACGAGAATCGGCGCCCTCTTAAATGTTTCTTCAACTTTCGAAACAACCAAAAATCGCAGGGGGCAATGTCTGGACTGTACGGGGGATGTGGCATAACTTGCACTGCATTTTGATCCAAAAATTCTTCAGTAAGTGAAGCCTTATGTGGTCGCGCATTGTCGTGATGTAGAATTATGCGCTTGATTCCAGACTTTGGTCGGTCTTCTCTGATTGCATTAAAGACTTGCGGCAAACATTTGTTGGTATACCAATCGGCAGTGACCTTCTCTCCTTTTTCCAGCTTCACAACTTTGACAATACCTGTCGATCGGAAAAAGACGGCGTACAATATCTTTTTCACGTGAACCTCACTTTTGGAGACTTTTGGCGGTTCTTCATCTTCAAGAATCCATAGCTTTGCCTCACGTGATGACAGATTTTCGTAATAATAGACAAATGTTTCGTCACCTGTCACTAATCGATTGATAATATTCCGACCCTCTAATTCAAACATTTTCAGGTTGTTCTGACACATCTTCAAGCGAGTAGCCATTTGTTGATCAGTCAGGGAATGGGGCACCCATTGGACACAGAGATGTCTGGCGTTCAGAGTATTGCGCAGAATGTTATGCACGCGCTCTCCGGACATCTTCAATATCTCTGCCATTTGACACAAAGTGATTCTCGGGTCTTCTTTAATTAGTTCCCGAATTGCAGAGACGTTCGCATCAGTGGTAACCTCAACGGGACGACCCGAACGCGGAGCATCCTCAAGTGATGTTTGGCCGCATTTGAAGTTTCGAAACCACTTCTTAACCAATTCATATGAAACAGTGTTTGGCCCCAAAACTGAATTAATTTCTTCGGCCGTGTCTTTGGCCGACATTTTCTTCTTAAAGCAATAGCCAATAATAGCCCGAAAGTCTCGAGAATTGAAATCAATTTTTATTTCAGACATAACTGTTGTTTAAAGAGTCATAAAATCCAAACAGAACGACAGAAAAAGTTGAAACTTTGCGTTCAATACTTAAATATGATATATTTAAATAAAACATTCAAAAAATGATTTAATTATCATCAGAACCTCGTTAGGGTACGAACTTTTCAATTGTACCAATATATAATTAAATATCCAAAACTTAAATTTACTTGTACAAGATTTTTACTGAAGTCACACTAGTCTATGATTATTATTGAGATTATAAAGCGATTACTTTATTGCTTAATAAATATGTAATTAGTACAAGAACTTTGAAGATTCGAAGCAATTATTTTTAAGTTTCGTATTAAGAATGAAACTAAATTTTAATATTTTATTCGATTTCCGAAATATTAAATTATAATATAAACTTTCGGCATTTTTTCGCAACCATAGTTTTGATCATTGATTATCATAACTAAAATATTATGTTCATTAAAGCTTTAAAGTGAAACTCGCTGTTTGTTGTCAGAACTAAAGTTATAATTGATCATATTATCGAAAACAATCTTACTTTAGTTTAGTTTCTTCCCTATTTCATAACTATAATCTTTACAACCTTTAGACTGAGAAGCACCTTTAAATTTACAGAACTGTAAGCAATTGCAAATGATGATCACATGAAATCCATCTACAATACCAAATTATAACCGAAACAATTAAATCAATTAATAGCATGCGCACTGATTCACACACTTTCTGTAATATGTTATATGTTACAGTAATTTGCCGAAATGAGTGAATTCTAGAGTTAACCAGTGATTTCTGGAATTTCGGCAATAAGTTACAGATTTCTAGAAATTACTCACTCAATTTAGGAAATTCTAAAATAAACTGATAAAAGGTAGAGATTTCCAGAATTTATTTTCTCCCTTCAGTGAAATTTTTAAAATTTACACTATTAATAATTTCTATTACTCTCCACATTTTTTGACTTGCAAATTAGTACTGAAGGTTTTATTTGAAAAATTACAATACAAAATCTTAAGATATTACAATTACCACGCTGTATTGAATTTATTTACGTTATACTTTTCAATGTTCTCAGTGCTCAAGATCTGTTTTCTGTCAGAAAGAATATTCTCATAAGTGAAGAACGAACGTTACAGTGCAGTAGCGTTACAGCGCGGTAATTGTAATATCTTAAGATTTTGTGGTAATAGTTTAGTTTATGGACGCCAATGAATCTATACAAAGATGCTATCGATGAATAGCATATGATCTCCCATTAGCATATATATAGCTCATATAGCGGGGAAGTCTTTGGTTCAGAAGATACAGATAAAAAACCATTGTATATATATATATATATATATTACACGCGCGCAGAGGGGGTGGGTAGTTCGCCATCTGACTAACATGGTAGGTACAGTCGCCAGCTCGTTCACACGTTAGGCTCCATTATCGACGAACTGACCTGACATGATATAACCTAACCTAACCTAACCAAAAAAATTTAACATTACGTCTATGGGAAATCATTGACTTTGAACTTAAATATCTCAAGAACCACGGACTTCCGTGCCATATGCCTCATATTTTCGTTAATGGGACACATTACCCTATTCATTGATGGCACCACCATCTAGATCAAGTGGCGTCCATAAACTAAACTTCTACCGATTTTGTATTGTAATTTTTAAATAAAACTTTCAGTACTAATTTGCAAGTTAAAAAATTTGGAGAGTAATAGAAATTATTAATAGTGTAACTTTTAAAAATCTCACTAAAGGGAGAAAATAAATTCTGGAAATCTCTAGCTTTTATCAGTTTATTTTAGAATTCCCTAAACTAAGTGAGTAATTTCTAGAAATCACAGGTTTCTGTAGAAATCTGTAATTGCCGAAATTCCAGAAATCACTGGTTAACTCTAGAATTCACTCATTTCGGCAAATTACTGTAACATATCGTCAGTTGAATACTATAAGGTTCTAAAGTGAAAAAACAATTTCGAGAAAAATGACTTCAAAGTTCAACAATTCATAGTACTTAAGTGTGATGGAGAAACTTAATGTCGATAATACAATTGGTTAAAAGGCTTCGGGTCTACTTATAACTGGATCCAAATCAAACCTGAAAAATATTTTATTGAACTAATATATAATAGTTTTTTAATTAAGAACTTTATTGCACTGAAATTAAAGTAAAAAGTTAGTGCTATAAAGTTCTATTATAAAAAAAACTTTAAAATTATCAATATTTGGATAATATTTTGATGAATTTATATTTTTTTATTTAAAAAATGAAGCAACATATTTTTCATAAATTCAATGAATTCTAAATTATTATTATTTGCTGAAAAATTATTTGATATTCAAAAATGTTAACCAATCAAAATCCGATGAAAAATTTTGAATAGAACTCAAAATATAACACAATTTCACAAAACTTTAATAATCTTAATAAGCGCACTTAAATTATAAACTCATTAATTTATGTAATTTATAAATATAACTTCAAAATAGAACATTTTAATTCACTAAATTAATGAATCACACTATGAGTTGAAGCTCGAATCTAGTCTAAAAGCATACTCAAAACCAATGGAAATCATTTCCTATATATTGCAAATTATAAGTGATAATTAATAATCATTAATAGGAATTATAACGAACTAACTAAAGAATATTCTAAAAATACATTCGTAGATAAAATGTTCTATTATTTCATTTTTCAATCGTCATTTCAAAAATTTAATTTAAGACAGATTATTAGCTGAAACTAGTAAATAATCTATTTAGAACCTTATAGCACTAACTTTTTCATCTGAAAACAGATGGAACTTTATTGCATTGTAATTTTTTCGAAAAATATAGCGAATATTCGAACTTATATTATATAAATGGATACAGAATTTTATAGAGATTTTGAAATCATCAATATTTCATTTTCGGGAAAAAAAAGCATTTAGAACCTTATAGCACCGAGCTGACGATATATATATAGAGCAAATATTAGTGTTTAGAGTATATAAAATAAAATCAATTCGTTTATTAAGAAATAAGTCAAATTAATTGAAATTAAATAAAATGTTTTTGATGACCCCCTCAATCTGTCTACCAATGGTATTATCAATTCCTTCAAACTATTTCGAGTTGAAACCACTGGAAGAAGGCTTAAATGTTTTTATGCACACGAACATGAAATCACAAATTGTACCCACCTTATTTGGAACGCATCAGTAATGTTATTAAGAATTATGACTATCTGTTGAAGAATAATCTTAAAAAATTGCCTGATTCTGCCAAAAGGAATTTATACTGTTTTCTATATCCTCTCGAATCATGTGTTATCCAAGCAGTTAGTTACACAGCTGGTTGTAAAGTATTAGTCGAAAAATATAACGCGGAATATGAGAAAGAAGTTCATGGAGAACAAAAGTTTCATTTGAAAAATTCTGCGTCAAGTTTTCAAGAAACTCGACAGCATGTTTTTAAGATTTTAATTTGATAAAATTCAAATTTTAAAATTGTTAGAATGGATTGCATTAAATAGAATCGATTTGTTTATTAATTTATAGCTATATAGAGATCACGATTTTCGGGCGTTATTTTTAACGAAATTCGGCTGGTCTTTTCGGGTGTTACTTTTAAAAGTAAATTTCGGGAGTCTTCGGGTTTCATAAAAAAATGTTATTGATTCAATTGTAACTACATGTACAATTAGTTTGACTAATAATTAGAGAAATGACATTCGATATCACCATTGAAATATGATATAGTTGATCTTTTGAAGTTTTCAAGATTAAGTTTAGTGCATTTGAAAGTTAAAACATTACGAAATTTGCTAAAAGATCTTTTAGCGCCTAAACTTCCAAATACAATGCATAATAAATTAAGAGCAACTATTGAAAAATTAGGATCTAATGTTCTTTTCTATTTAGGCATATTTATTTACTTTTATTTATCATAAATATCAAAATAAATATCTATCAAAGCAAAATCACGTGTACTTTTTATTTCTAAGTTTGAGGTTTCATACTTCTAAAAGTTAGGAATATTCGGAGATTTTCGGTTTTCACCCGAAAACATTTTAGCTAAAATCGGCAAGAATTATCGGGAAGATTCGGGTTTACCCGAAAATCGTGGTCTTTATAGCTATACCAGAAAACTTTAGTATTTTTGTAAATATTTATTGATAATAAAGCTGTTATAAAACTAAAGTTATTTACAATATTACCTGATATACTTATCCCTTATCCAAGCACTCTATCGATTGATTGTTATGAAACTAATTATAGCTGAGGACTAATTGAAAGACATCTAAAACAGAAGCCTGGAAATGTTAAGTTAACGTCAATACTGAACAACATAAGTGTATCAGTCAATGTCCTTTATTGGATACCAAAATCAGATACAATACGCTAATTCAAACAGGCACAATCTCATTGAAAGGCTCTTAAGTAGTATTTATCGTGGATTTGTTGGCAAATTAATGTTTTGATTTGATTTTTTGAACAGTTTTGGAAAGCAATGATTTGAAAGTTAAAAATCTGATACCTTGCTTAGTTTTATAATGAATCTGATTCAAAATGTCAGATAGATTTTAGATATTCAGGTATTTTGCATAACTATTCGGTTGAACTGGGAATATAAGGAAGAAACAAAGCAGCTTTCTCATTCTCCAGACCTCAGCTCATAAAATTTCATTGAAATAGGCTTCCAGTTTCCAAGATATTCTACTTTCCACATCCCGTTCATTGGACATTGCATTAACATAAACTCCTTTATAATTTGTTAAGTGTCTACATTTTGATCATCGTAAATGATGATAACACGCGAGAATAGAGTGCAGCATCCCTCACGCCCAACTCGTGATAAACACCTAACTTTGTTTAAGTAACTTAACTGAATCGATAACAATAATATTATATTAGGTTAAATTAGTTAAGTTAGGTTAAGGGGATGACGCTGCAGTGCAATAGGTGTAGGGGAATGTTGAGCCCTCTTTTCATGTTATTTATATAATAACTTTGGAGAACATAAAATGGTCATCTCACGTTATAATAATTATTGTGGACATATAGTGTTCAATACTTTAAAAACTAGTTCTTTCTTACGAATGTTATCTAATTTTCAGACTCATAAACTCGAAATACCTATGCGTTCCGACATTCATTCAAATGGAAGATAAAATAAAACAGAAATAAAATAAAAATAGTAAAAAATAATTCAAACTTTGGAGTTGAACATCTCTAAGATTGGTTATTAACTTTTTAGAGTATTTATGACCCCTGGGATTAGAAGAATAAGATAGCATGCTTAGTTTTCTTCTCCCTTATATCTCTAGTTTGACTGAAGTAAGTGCTCTCCAAACGATTAATTTTGAATTGAAGAGTACTCATAAAAGTTCATGAGAGTTTATGTAAATATCATTTTTCTATGATAAGCAGTTTTATAAGTAGGCGAGACAATTAAAGAAATCTAAAACATGAGCAAAATCAACATTAGAGATATACTATTATAAGACTTTAATCAGAAATAGTCGTTATAAGTATATTGATATGTATATCCGGATAGAAGAAAACTTTTACAATTAAACGAATGGAATCTAATAACGCTCTAAATGGTAAAACATCGCTTAATATTTATGCCAGAGATCAAGGACAAAAACCTATTAATAACACGAAGGAAGAAAGATTTTATGAACTAATTTCTATAAAACGTGATGCTATCGATTGGGAAGACTTTCAAGTCAAATATGGACGACTACCTCAAGAAAGGGTTTCATTCATTCGACAATCAAGTTATCAATTCAACAATTCATGGAAAAACTTTTCATTCATCTCATGGTTGTTATCGTTATTTCCAATTATTAATTGGTTACCAAAATATCGGATCAAAACAGATTTATTGCCAGATTTAATCACTGGAATCACAATATCTATATTTCATATCCCACAAGGAATTGCATATTCACTACTCGCTGGTTTAGATGCAGTTAACGGACTCTATGTTTCATTTTTTCCAGTATTAATCTATGCATTGATGGGAACTTCACGTCACATATCAATCGGTACTTTCGCTGTGGCGAGTCTTATGTTAAGCAATACTGCAACTAAATTGGGGTCAGTTGCGACTCGTACTCCAGTCTTGAACGAAACTAGTAATGAAAGTATTGTTACGGATTGGCCACCGACTACTTTAGAAGCCTTGACTTCTGTTTGTATTGTCACCGGTTTCATACAGATGGCAATGGGTTTTCTCAGATTGGGTTCACTTTCTCTCATACTTTCTGATCATTTAGTTTCTGGTTTGTCGACTGGTGTTGCCTTTCATGTCACGACCTCTCAAATGAATAATATTCTTGGCCTCAGCATAGCTAATCAAAGAAGTGGACCTTTAAAACTGATTAAGGTATGTCCTAATTAAAAAATTCAAATGATTTTGTCAATGAAACTGATTTTAAAAGTTTATGAATCTATAGTTTGATAGACTTTAAATAAAATAAGTTTTTAGTTGCAAATTATTTAATAATAGCAACCTTTAACTTAACCTACTAGGAAAATATTTTATCGTTGTTATTTTGCTGACAGAAAGTCTTAGTGCGCTAAATGAAGACATGTTGAGCTAATAGTTAAGTACTAACTATTTGAGGCTTAACCTGACACATGAGAGTATCAGGAACAGTGCCAACATATTTTCAGGTGTGAAGGCTTGCTACTTTGAGGAGGTTCTTGTATACTGATTTGTCCTTCAATTATTTTTCAAGCGTCAGTTGAGCCTCGAGTGTGTTCTTCATGAAAGACAGTTAATTATCAACTATGACTGAGGAAAAATCTATATCTTAATCTAATTCACTTTGAAATAGAAAGACTTTATCAATGATAGTGTATTAGAAAATCCTTGATCCTTGAGCTCACGTAGTAGTCTCTAATTTTCAAGAAGAAAATCTTATTTAAAGCTAACAATTAAGTCACTCACAAGTTCAAATTATGATCTAATATTTTATTTATCAATGAGTTCTTAAGAGCAATCTTGAGATAATTTTGTGATTAAATGTCGAAAATGGTTAAACAAGTTTGTCAGAGTATCGAACTCAATTTTCCCCATAGACATGGATGCAGATACACAAAAACTTGGGTCAAACAAATTGGTCGACATTTCTATTTTCGTTATTACTCATAACACTACTACTGATATTCAAGGAATGGGTCGAACCTCGGATTAAAAAGAGAATCTCATTTCCGATACCAATCGATTTATTGATTATTATATTTTCAATACTAATTTCGTGGACATTCAATTTTGAGAAAAATTTTAAAGTGAACGTTGTAGGAAATGTTCCGACAGGGTATACACTCATTCGTTACTATATTAAACTTATAAGTTAGGAGTCATAACTGATATCATTATAACTCTTAACAATCTTCATATAGGAAATACTTTTCATAAATATTCTGTTTCAAAAAATTGTCGAAAGGCCTTTAAATAATACACATTCGAATTCGAATGTATATCACAATTACTTTCTAATCGATAATCAGTTACAAATGTAATTAAATAATTTTCTAAACAACTTTCAATATTAGACAAACCAACGTTAAAACTAATGATATATAAAAATATATTATTCACCCATTTATAGTTTTCCAGAGCCAACGATTCCTCGTTTGGACTTAATTCCTGATATATTCATTGATTGTGTAATCATAGGGATAGTTTGTTTCTCAATATCGCTATCGTTAGCTAAGCTATTCGCCAAAAAACATAAATACGAAATAAATGCAAATCAAGAGTTGATAGCATTAGGCACTGCAAACGTAGTATCATCTTTTTTTCTCGCATATTCGGCATCGGCCTCACTGTCAAGAAGTACAATACAAGAACGAGTTGGTGGTAAAACACAAATCGCTGGAATAGTTTCATGTGCTGTCATTTTATTAGTACTTCTATTGTTGGCTCCATTTCTTTATCATTTACCAAAAGTATGAACTAATTTATGAAAAGTAATAGACTTTTCAATTAATAAATGATTGATTTTTCGGTATTTAGAGTACTCTGTCGTGTATTATTTTGATTGCACTCAAAGCTATGTTTCTACAAATCGCAGATTTCAAAAGAATTTGGTTCGTGTCAAAACTCGATGCTGTCAGTTATCTATTTATCGAACTATTATCTAATAGTATTATATAACCGACTAATTATTTATAGATATCATGGATGACAACATTTCTATCGGTCATATTATTGGACGTTGATCTCGGACTCATTGTTGGCATAAGTGTTTCAATACTTGTTATACTCATTAGACTTGTTTTGTAAGATATATTCGTTTGAATAAGGTACTGGAACAGAACGGCGGACTGGATTCAATTACTCTTTAATGATAAACTAGCTTACATAAACTCATTATACTTAATCAGTCTATAGAAAAATTATTCAGGATTGAAACTAGATTAATTAATTAGCGATAGTGACCCGTGATCGGCAGCTTTGCGGACTTTAGTCTTGACACTCCTCATGAGGCTCTGGCAGACTTTTGGCCAAGTTTCTCTCAGCTCTGATTTGATTTTTTTAATCAATTCCTCAATAGATTCAGCTCTCCAACCATTTTTGCAAACTTTTTTTTTCAAAATTGCCCAGTAATGCTCAATAGCTCTAACCTATGGTAGTTTGGAGGATTACAATTTTTTGGGACTACGTTGATTTTAAGGCGTTTCAACTCTTCATGTGTTTGTTTAGCATAATGTGATGACGCCAAGTCTGGCCAAAATATGAAATTGCCGTCATCATGATATTTACTGATAAACTTAGTCAATCTTTTTTCAATACATTCTTTTATATAAGTTTGAGAATTAATAGCATTGCCCGACTTTGTAATGAAAACTTAAGAGAGACCTTGACTACTCAGCGCAGCCCAAACCAAGACTTTTTGGGGAAATTTGGTAACGAATTTGTACTTTATAGAATCAGATACTTCTGCTCCATCTTGAGAATAATAATAATCATTATAACTGTCAGAGCCATCAAGAGTGAGATATGTCTTATCATCAATAATGATTTCAACATTTTCAGATGGCTTAAACAGACCTCGTCTTAACCTTTCTAAACATTTCTTTTGGCGTTTCTTTTGGCTTTCACTACTTTTTGGTGCTTTGATTCTCTTTTTCTTCTTAAGTTCAGCATTCAAAGGAATCTTTTTTACACTATGATTGCTAATTTTGAATTTTTTTGGTTATAGACGCCTCGCTTTTTGTAACCTGATTAACGCATTCCTTAATAATTTTCTCTTTGACTTTTTCGGGTATAGCGTTATTACTAACACTTCCAGGTCTTCTGTCCAAACTAATTCCATTATCTACTCTTTTCATTGCCTCATATATCATAGTTCGGCCGACATTTTCTCTTAAAAAATTATTGAAAGTAAAAGTTTACCTTCTCTTATATTATTTTGAAAGAAAATGCCAATGCGTTTTCGCAGAGCTGTTTGTTTATCAACCGACATTTTGATACTATTAATTAATTATCGATTTGGTTGATAGAAAGGGGAAGACAGGGAAATAAACTTTAAAATGATATACTACTATAATATATTCATAAAGCCTAAATACTTTAAAAAGTTGATTAAACCTAGTCCGCCGTTCTGTTCCAGTACCTTATTACCAAACACTTTCGTTATAATTAAAAATATTCTCTAAATTAAAGACCTACTTCTTCACTTTTGGGTTCTTTGCCTATGACTGAGATTTATGTTGATTTGAAGAAATACAAAAATGCTGAAGATATTAATGACATAAAAATATTTCGCTTCTCTTCTCCAATATTTTACTTAAGTATTGATAACTTCAAGACTCAAGTTTTCAATTTAGTTAATCCGATTGACAGGTAATTGCTTACAATTATTATAATTAAGAAATTTACTCAAAGTTTTATTTTAATAATTAATTATAGTGATGAAAATAAGCCTCAATTAAAACCTGAAGCCGTGATAATAGACTTGTCGTGTGTGCCATTTATGGACAATTCTGGTGTCGAGACCATTATAGATATGATTAAAACACTTGAAGAACAGAAAGTTTTTGTTTGTTTGGCCTCATGTCCGATACATGTGATCGAACTTTTTGAAAGAACTAAGTTTTTTGAAACTATTAAGAGTAGACATATATTCGCTACAATTCACGACGCAGTCGTTAGTCTCAGATGATCAACATTTATGAGTTACAACTTTAAAAATGCCTTAGGTTACATTGGCTGATGACTAATATTAAATAAAAAATTGGAGAAAAATTTGTAATTTTTTAGTGTTTTCGTAAATAAAATTTTTTATTGGAATATTTGTTATCTCATTTGATTACTGAAAATTTTAGTAACTTTAGTTCAGATTTATTCATGACAAAACATTAATACATTAATAAAAACTTTGCAACTCTGGTTCACTTTTACAAAAGTTCAAAATCGAGAAAGACTTCACATCATTTTGAGTCTTATTATGATGTGATCCTAATCGAATAGGAATTTAATTAACAAATATTCATCCTTTAATTATATTAAAAATCAATCACTAGTTTATTAAGAAATTGAGTAATCTAAATAAAAGCGCTTAAAAGCCCTAACACTATGAAATTTTGGCGTAAAATCTGTAAAACGCATGTATTGGTGAGAATCAAATCAAATTTAAGTTAAATTTTGTTTAGATCTTAAATTGTTTAAACTGTGTTATTTTTAAGTGTAAGGTAAGTGAGTGCTTAAACTTGACTAATACAGTATTATAGCAGGAAATAATTTATAAAAACTGAAGCAGCTATAAGCCGAAGTGTCTATTTGTAGAGCTCACAAACTTACTTCTTACATTTATTATGTAAACGATGGGTCAATTTTTAACTCTAATACCTTTATAGAATCATAAGGGACCATAAGACAAATAAGATCAAATCTAATAGTTCCGAAATGGGTAAAGACTATTAACATTCTGTGAAGCTTAAACTGTAGGTATGGGAACCTATGGCTCTCTTGTTACCAAAATTGCTGGTGACACTAAGTCGCTCATGTCATTTTATTATCTCTTTGGCTCGATCTGAGTATTTGGTCGACTTGTTAAGTTCGGCTCAATTAAAAACAACTTGTTCAAATCATTACGTCTTCTATGCAGTACAAGTCTTCGGGCACAAACGATTTCTCTAAGATACTGAATAGTCAATGAAATTTGAACTACATCTTATAATCTTATAACAAGGAGGAGTCAGTACTGACATATTGGATACCTGCAATTTGTTATGATCTAGAGTACTATATTAATAAAAATATTCAATCTGTATAGACGTATGGCACGGATTCTAATTGAATCTTATGGTAATTCAGTTGCTTGGGGACAAAAGCCTTGAGTTATGAAAGCAGTGTCTTATCACTCGAGTGTCAATTTAAAGGGTCGAACTCGGGTCTATTGTTTTTTGTTAGTAATTATAGTGTTGCCTTGGATGAGGGCGAATTGAAGGTAGGTAAAGGAAGCGATCAATTTGTCCCGAGTCTTTCGTTTCTATGGTTTAAACATCAGATAAAGAGAGAAGACCTAACCAATTAAGGTGGACAGGTCTGTATATGAAATAATCAAAGATCAAACTAACAAATCAATGGTTAGCGTTAAGGTAATGGATCACTTCTTTTTGGTCAATCAACAGATTATAATACGAAAGATATGAACTTGTTTGACAATACCAGGGAATGTTTATGTAAAATTACTTAAGAAAAAGTTATTTACAATTTTTTGATTAAATAATAAAAATGATTTTCGTGATAAAATAAACTCTATTGATAATGAACCTGTTTTTAAACAATTTTATATTACATAAAAAGAGATAGAAACATTTGATTGCATGCAATAAACTGAAGACTTTTAACTTCTCCAAATTGCGTATTATTCAGAGTAAAGAAGTTTGCGCGCTCCCCGTGGGTTCCTGGGATAACTTTCACCCGAAATTTGATCGCATATTTTAAAAGTAGACGGTATAAGGGAAAAATTGTCTGCTAGGCTCAATAAAATCCATCTAGTAGCTTTTGCCTAGAGGGAGTTAAAGTTTTGTATGTGATACTCAATATGAATATTGAACTTACCTTACAATATTACATTTCTATATGTTTATATATAGTAATCTTAGAGTAACAATATTTTAAGGTATACTCAATAATCATATTGAGTATAACTATGAGTCTGTCTAAGCGTAGTCGTCGAATGTTGTGCGCACATAGCGACTGTTCTTTGGTACATCGGACAAGGCCGTCACATATCCGAGATCCCAATTCTGCAAACTTCCTCGATAATGTATGTGCGAAAATGGAGTAGGGACAAGAGCACTGCTCGGCTTTGACTTTCACTAACACTACTAACACTACTAACATTGCTATCACTACTAATATCACTAATACTACTAACATTACTAACCTAACCTAACCTAACAAACAATAGTACAATTGGGTATACAATTTCAATATAAAATTCTTATTCATTTGCTATCTTCATAACAATATAATAGTTTAGGGTAATATTGATCGGAGTTCTTAGTTAACGGATGAGCAATTTTTGTTTGAGGTATAACTTTTGTGAACTACTTTAGTGATGCGCGATAGTAAAAAAATTCATTCGAATGTACCACCGAATGTTCAGCTTTTCATTCGGTAGATCCTATCGATAATCTTTGAAAAATCATTCGATAGTACAGATAATCCGATAGCATGTGTAATTTACTAATTACAAAATTTGAAATTTTATTGGAAATATAATAGTAGTACAGCGGCGATTTTGTTTACAAGTTTCAGTCGCTAAACGAAAGATTAATAATTAATGTTTTTCAACACGTTTGGAGTCCAATTTATTACGCTAAGATGTTATAGTATACCAGCCTTAGAAAAGATTCCTTCTAAAGGAACAGACGTACCCATAAGAGAAAAATATTTTTGCACTAGCTTACAAAGATCAGGGTAAATAACTTTGAATTAAATCGGATAGTTTGAACATATGGTTGTGTTATATATTTTTAATCAGACTATCGATAGGTCGGAAAACTATTTCGATACTATCGGGTCAGTGATTCAGTCAGTAGTTTACTATCGCTAGCCTCAAATTATCCGATAGTATCGAATGTCCGACTACTATCGCACATCACTAAACTACTTATCAAATCGATTGTGATTCTTAAATTAAAATACGAAACTGTCGTTAAAATTTATAAGTTATGATTTATATGAGAACTTTAATGAAAATGAGAAATTCTCTTCAATAAAAGGCTGAAATAAAAGGCTTTAAACGATTTTATTTACTTCATAAGTTGAAAGCGTTTGGTCATTACGATTTTGATTCATATAAAAATTACTCAGTGTTATTCAACTTTAGTATATTTTAAACTATTTTTACATACAAAAGTATAGGTCATGTGAATATTGGTTAATAGTTAAAAAGCATAATCGTCTATAGGTGCTTGTGATTAATAGAAAACATTAATACAAGTATACTTTTTAAAAAATATAATTTGGGCCTTTTTTATTGAAACACTAATATAGAAGAATTTCCCTTTTGCATTAATGTCCTCATATGTATAAAGAGTTCATACATTACCAATATATAGTCCAATTTTTAAAGGAGAATGCCTAAATCCTATGTAAGTTGGCCCCCTAGAGTGCAAGGTGAAACCTTTACCATTCGATAGATCTCTTCAAGTACTCACACTTTGTCTCTAGGCACTTTGCAATCGGAGCACCCACCGAGCCGCTAAGGGGCGAAAACTGTATAAACTGGAAATTGCGCAATTTCAGTGTGTGGATAGTGTAATCCTACTAAATCAGATGTGCTGAGTCGAATGGTGAAAGAATCGAAACAAAAAAAGTCAACCGTAACCGAGTTACAGGGGATGGCGGGACTTAGTTTTTTTTTCGAAAAATCGACTTTTTCAAAATCGCTTTTCATGCATGAAATATATATCAATGAACTCTTCTTATCATTCTGATCAAGAATATATATATATACACTGTCCGTTTTTTAAAAACTAAACTCAAATCCTTATAACAATTTTTCTTTATTATTACTCATGAATCGGAACTTACTAATGAACTTACTAGTAAGTTTAAAACATATAAAACAGAATTTGATCACTTAGTCATTGATTTTGAATTAAAAACACCTTTAGTCACAAAAATAATGTTCACAACAGAAGAAAGAATTTTTTTTATGAAAACTCATTTATTAACTAAATCTTGTGATAAAGTTAGAGCTGAATTTTTTGAAAAATTTTGGTAAAACTGAGCCGACCAATGCAACTATTTTTAGAATTGAATCAAATTTATTTTTACATATATAAACTACTTTGTAGGCTTACAGTTCTGAAATAAGCTTTGTAAGATTATAGTTCATTATTAAGGTTTATTTTGAAACATTCAAATTTTGGTCAATGAGTGAGCGATTTCACTTTTGACTCACATTTTCAAAAGCAAAAAAGTTTAACTGTAAAATCTGAATTTAATTTTAAAAAAAACGGACTATATATATATATATATATATATATATGTGTGTGTGTGTGTGTGTATAGTATGTTTACTCGAAAGTGTCAAACCAAAGTTTATATCATCATGGAACAGACACTGCCACAGACGATTCTTGTACAAGATGATTCCAATGATATCCCATATGATGACTTTGAGGTGGTATTTAAAGTAATAGGTCACATGGTAGGGTCAAAGGTCACTTTACAGGGTCAAACATGGTACCAATATTTTCGGCTCGGTGAGCTGAGTCCAATGATATATAGGTCGAGAAGGTAAGACCACTACGTCCAATTAACGTAATTTTTGGCCATACTGGTCACAGGGATGTCTCAATTGATCCATTCTTTATATATTCTCATAGTACTCGAAGAGACCTTTCAAATGATATAGGTCTCGCCTTGCACCTCAGGGGGCCAAAATGGGCATTCTTCTTTTGTCCAAATCTAAAAAGGCGTTCTTCTATAATATTACTCATCGATTAGGAGTGACTTGTGAATAAATTTTAAAACATAAGAAACAAAATCTTATAACTTAATCATTGATTTTGAGTTAAGAACACACGTAACTCACTAAAATGGTATTTACAACAAAAGAATTATTATTTTGAAAACTCATTTATTAACTAAATCTCGTGATAGAGTTAAGACTGAATTGTTTGAAATTATCAAACTTATTTGCCATTTCTAAACACAACTTTTTGTGTAAGATTACAATTGATTAATAAAGGTTGATTTTGGGACAAAAGTTTTAGTCAATGAATAAACAATTTGACTTCATCACGATTAAGTTACAAAAGTATTAAAGTTTAAATGCCTTATCTGAACAAAGTTTAAAAAACTATATTGATTGCTTTTTAAATGAAGCTGTTTACAGCTAACATGATGTTGTCAAGACAACAAATAAGTTAAGAATGCTCAGTTTAGTACAACAAATACAAACTTTTTTGTATTAAGTAGCTGTATTCCATTAAAGTCTTGTCAAATCATCTTAAGAACTGATATCTAAAAATTGATATGAGCTTTATTTGCAGTGTACCAAAACTACTTAATATGAAATGTTCTCATTGATTTAATTTAATTATAAAATTATTTAAAAATAGATTGAATTTCATCAAAGTGGATAATTACTCATAACCCCCAATAAATTAGATAAATACTTAGTATTTCAGTCAATAAGTCTTTTCATAAATGGTAATTTTAATAAAAAAAAAATTAAAGTTTTCTGATAAAATTTTCAATTAATAAGCAAATCGATTCTGATTTTATTTGATTCAATTTATACTAACAAACAATTTTAAAAATTCGCAAAATTGAATTTTATCCCTATTAACAGACTGTCGAATTTTTCGGAAACTTAACACAAAACTTTTCAATTGAGATCTTTTGATCTTGAACTTCTTTCTCATATTCTGCTATGAATTTTTCGACTAATACTTTACAGCCAGCTGTAGGACTGACTGCTTGGATAACACACGACTCAAGAGGATATACAGAACAGCATAAAGACTTTTTGGCAGAATCGGGCAATTCCTCAGGATTTTTATTCAACAGGTCACCATAATTCTTGATAACATCACTGATGCGCTCCAAATAAGATGTGGCACAATTCGAGACTTCATTTTCGTGTGCATTAAAACATTTATTCACCTCTTCCGATGGTTTCAATTCGAAATAGTCTGAAGGAATCGATAATACCATTGATAGACAAATTGAGAGAGTCATCAAAAACAACATTTCAGGCAATTTCAATTAATTCGATTTATTTCTTGATAAATGAAATTGATTTTATTCCATATACTCTTAACACTAATTTCTGCTCTTTATATACATTTGTAGAGAGTGTGAGAATCAATGCATATGACATTAATTTGATCTTTTAGATTAGAACTAGATTTTATGGATGATTTCATATGATGGCTCAATAATATGCTATTGCTTAAAGTTTTGTAAATTTAATGACGTTATTCAGTCTAAAGGTTGTAAAGATAATGATTGTCAAATAAAGTTAATAACAGGAAAGAAACCAAATTCAAATAAGATAATTGTCTTCTTCTATGTTATTTATTATAACTTTTACTCTGACAGAAACAATGAGTTTCATTTTAAAGTTTTAACGTACTAGATATTTTAGTTACGATAATTAATGACCAAAACTTTGATTGAAATTAAATATAGAAGCTTTATATATTAAAATTTAATATTCAGTAATTGCATAAAATATCGAAATTTACTTTTATTCTTAACACTAAACGCAAGAACAATTATTTCTCATGTTCAATGTTCGTGTCCTGATTGCATATTTATAAGTGATATATTAAGCGTTTACAATCTCAAACAATACTTAAAGACTGGTATAACTTCAATAAAAGTCTTATAAATTTAAGTTTTGAATATTTAACTATGAATTCGATATTTGACCGGAATTAATAAAGTTATTTAATTAAGAGTCAAATTGAATAATTGATGCTTTATTTTCCTAATAATCTTTTGTATATTGACTCAAAAATAAGTCTTAAAATTTTTAATTTAATGGAATAAAATTTAAATCAATTTTCAAGCTCAACTTCAATAAGAGCTCAATTTTATCTTAGCACAAACACTTAGTCTTAAGAAAAAATGAAATAATACAATTGTTAAACAAAAGAAATGCTTCAGCTTTTGGAGTCTTCTTTTATAGACATTAAAGATAAGCACTGTTCTATAGATTTTTTGAAAATTGATAATACTAACATAATGATTATGTGTCAACTTATTTTGAAAAATTTAACTTTCATACTTCTGCACACCAGTTAAGTTGATTCTTAATTATAAAAACTATTTGATTTTGATACATCAATTGTTTTTATTCATAGCTTCATATCTAGATATACGTATTTTCATTAATATCTATAAAATCAAGCTCTTCAAATAGTAGTAAAGTAGAACCTCGTTATTTTGAACCTGCTTCTGCCAAAAAATTTTGTTCAAAGTAGCGAGTTTTCAAAATAGCCGGTATATTGAAAAAAGTACGAAATAAAGATTTCGCTCAAAATGCAATATTTGAATGATTAACACTAAGATTTTATTTAGATTGGGGTTCAGGTTTGAAGTTTGTCCACGAATCTCTGAAACCTGAACTGCTCAACAGTCTTAATAATAATGATTTTTTGTGAAAATTTGATGTGTTATTATATCTTGAGTCTATTTGACAGATATTCCAAAATAAAGAGGTACACAATAATGTAGACTGATGTTTAAATGGGTTCAAAATACTGAGTATTTCAAAACAAGCGATATTATTAACATATATGTCCCTATGGAGAAATGACGGGACATTTTTGAGGTTAGAAATAGATAGTATTTCAAAATAAGCGGTTTCAAAATATTGAGTGTCTACTGTATTTATTCTGTTTTAGACTTACATTATTTCATTTTTACTTAAAAATAAGTGCTTAGTGACATGATAATATTGACCCTTCATTGAATATGAATTTAACAACTCATTTAAATTATATTTAATTAAACTTGAAATTTTAAGAATTGTTATCATTACTGAGTCCATAGGCTAATGATTATTATACAATAAAATATGAACCATTCAATTTAACGCTTAATTGAATAACGTTATAAATTGCAATTAATTTTTAAATATTGAATCTATAGTCAAATATCCAAAACTTAAACTTTTAAGAATTTTGCTGAAGTCTTTGATTATTATTCGGATTGTAGACGAATTATTTATTATTCATAAATATGCAATCAGTACATAAACTTTAAAGATTCGAAATAATTACTTTTAAGCATAGGATTAAGAATAAAACCAAATTTCAATATTTTATACAATTCGTAAATATTACACTTTAATATAAACTTTTGGCATTTCATACAGCCATAGTTTCGGTCATTGATAATTACAACTAATCAATACATTAAGATGTACTTTGAAATGAAGTTTAGTGTTCATTATCAAAATTAAAGTTGTAATCAATCATATGACAGAAAGCAGTTAGTTTGGTCTTTTTCCATATTATTAACTTTATTTTATATCTATTATCTTCACAATGTTTAGACCGAAAATGCGTTTGAATTTACAGAAATGTGAGCAATAGCAAATGATTGTAACCATCGTATGTAATACATACACAATATCATATTTAAATCGAAACAATCAAATGAATTAATGTCATATGCATTGATTCTCACACTCTCTACAAATGTATATAAAGAGCAGAAATTAGTGTTAAGAGTATATGGAATAAAATCAATTTCATTTATCAAGAAATAAATCGAATTAATTGAAATTGCCTGAAATGTTGTTTTTGATGAATCTCTCAATTTGTCTATCAATGGTATTATCAATTCCTTCAGACTATTTCGAATTGAAACCATCGGAAGAGGTGAATAAATGTTTTAATGCACACGAAAATGAAGTCTCGAATTGTGCCACATCTTATTTGGAGCGCATCGGTGATGTTATCAAGAATTATGGTGACCTGTTGAATAAAAATCCTGAGCAATTGCCCGATTCTGCCAAAAAGTCTTTATGCTGTTCTGTATATCCTCTTGAGTCGTGTGTTATCCAAGCAGTCAGTCCTACAGCTGGCTGTAAAGTATTAGTCGAAAAATTCATAGCAGAATATGAGAAAGAAGTTCAAGATCAGAAAATTTCACTTGAAAAGCTTTGTGTTAAGTTTCCGAGAAATTCGACAGTCTGTTTATAAGTTTTTAATTTGATAAAATTCAATTTTGTCAATTTTTAAAATTGCTCTTAGTATAAATTGAATTAAATAAAATCAGAATCAATTTTCACTAATTAATTATCATATCAGAAAAATTTAATATTTTTGTAACTATTTGCTGATAACAAAGTTATTATAAATCTGAAGTTATATATATGTAAGATTTTGACTATATAAATGTTTTATTTTCTATAAAAGATAACTTTTGATTTACACTCTGCTGAGTCCAAGATCTTAATGCCTCAAAATATTTTCAGGACTTCTAAAATAAAGCTTTGAAGGACCATGAAATTGTGTGTACAAGGTCTGTGGTCTTAAAGATTAAGTAGTGTAAGGATTATTTTAAACAAGCAAAATGATTTAAACTGAGAAATCACTTCATTCCTCAAAACAAATGCAAATTTAGGTTTAATAACTTCAACCGTTTATACTCACAGTATAAAATATTTCGCACTCACAAGTTATCAATTATTGATAGGACTCAAGATCCTATTTTTAAATTTAAAATTGTAAACAAACGTTTTTTCGAATCCGGGCTATTTTCGGATTTAGAAATACGTGTGTAAACAACTCATTGATCACTTATCAATAAGTGATCTTTGAGTTCCTTTAGCTGATCATGTAGCTGGTCACGTAACTGGTCAGCAACAATGATCAGCAAATAACATCCGTTGATGAACACATGATTTTGGCCTCAACTTCAAACGTATTTAAAGGGTCGTTTGAATTGAGGTTCGTGTCCAGCTCAAGAATAGCTTGTCTAATGTACAATTTTTTTGGTGAAATGCAATAAAGTAATTGTATGCAAAGTCCTGTTGTGTTCATTCTTTTTCTTGACTAAGTGTGCGAAATTAAAAGAAAAGTGCAGTGTACTCAATCCAAAAGAGGCAGTTGCACTTACAATACATATAATATAATCTGAAAAACGTATTCCTTATCCAAGCACCCTATCGATTGAATGTTATGAAACTAACTATAACTGAGAACCAATTGAAAGATATCTGAAACATAAGTCTGGAAATGCTAAGTCGACATAATACTGAATACTGAATATCATAAGTGTGAGTACCAGTTAATGTCCTTTATTGTATACAGATACATTAATATGATTAACAGAGTCGTGACCTTTTCAGAAATCCAAATTTATTTTCTAAAGCTCAAAACTGTCGGAAACTAAAAAATATGATCTGATCATGAAATATTGAGTGAAAATAGCTAATATTTAAGTTCCGAAAAGTCAAAAGTTTTCTCAATCTTCTGAATTTTTCGAAAAATCCGATTTTATCTAAGAACTATGAATTTGCCTATTAAAATGTAAAATTTTTCTACAACCAACATTGCAAACATTTTTCAATTTCAAAATTTTTTCAAAATTTGTCTCAAAGTTTAATTGATTAAAAGTTTGGTCTCAAAAGTTTTGTTCCATATTTTGTTTTATTTCTTTAAAAAGTATCAAACTAGCGAACTTTTTAGTAACTCCAGGTAAGCTATCCAAAAGCAAAAAATTTTGAAATCCTAAATAGAGCTAAATAAGCCTTAAGTGTCTAAAAAGTTTTTGCGCACTTTTTTATGCCACCATTTTAGAGATATTTCTCCTAATTATCTTTAAAGATCTCAAACTATCGCTTGTTTTTTTTCGGAGGCGATATTCGGCTTTACCCAATGATCAAAATTTCTCAATCGGGCGAACTTTATGCACGTTTGGAGCCTTTTAAGTCTTTACGACATATATTAGACTTTACCACTTTAAGATTTGGATGCGAGAACTGGCTATCTGACAATTCGCTTGCAGTCCCATATAATACGGGAAAATCAAAATAGAGGCTAACCTCAAGAGACTTAAAAACAGACTTCTAGGTATCATTGAAAGTGCGGATAGGATTAATCCTATACATACTTCGAATGAATGATTGCAAGTAAAGACTGAAGTGAAGTACATTAAACAAAATAATGGAGAGAATAGAGTTTTATTTGTCACTTAATTTTGAGTTTCTCAAAGTTGTCAAACATGACTTTCGCTCTCAAATCAGTTCATTTTTGTTAATAGTCTTCATAGTTTCAATTATATGTAGATTTTCTGAATATTCGATTATTATTCAGATTATTATCTATGAATTTCAAATTTTATGCTTCAAAAATTATTTAACTTTAAACTTTAAAATCCTAAAACTTTAAATATTTTTTAGACTTAATATATTTTGTGCATAATAAATTAAGGGAAAAATTTAATATAATGCCAAAAGTTTTTAGTGAGAACAGAAAATGTCTATTCGATAGGACACGTCTTTTGACACAAAAACTATTCCCTTTTCTGACAAAAAATTGGATACAAAACTTAGTGATTATTTCTAACAAGAGTTCAAATGAGAAAAAGTTAGAAAAAAATATTCCGATATTAAAATGAAAAAACCGCTAATAGTGTACGCGAATCCGACCCTATTCCATCAGTGGTCATATACGTTAACCACTCGTCCACTAAGTAAGCTAAATTTTTAATGCTTTTAAATTCATTGATTGAATAAGATTTCGACACTATTTATATTCAACAAAATACTACGATTTCAAAGTTGAATAAAATCAAAACTCGAATATAAAACTATTCTATCAAATGTTTGTTTAATCTTCGACTTAGGGGGTCTAAAGAGTTATCTTTAGTTCACTGTTTTTGTTATAATCCTTAAACCCTAGGGTATTGTCGATGAATACGAGTCTCGTTATGAAAAGGGCTCAAATCTTAACTGAGAGATGTCCAGTTCTCGTATCCAAGACTTAACTTAGTCTTACTACAGCGATATTTTAAACACTTATTTTGTTAAAAATGACTTTATCGACTCAATAAGTAAGAACTCTCGTTTATACAAATTATCGCGCTTTTATATTGAGCGTGGATTATAGTTTTGAAGAGTTGCATTTCTCTAAGAAAATGCGAAATTTTCAGAGAAGGCAACAAATATACAAACAAAGGAGGTTTAGTATAGGTTAGGATTGTAAGTTAGAGGTTGCCTACGCAACATATCCAATATAGTTCTAATTTAATCACTCAATTAAAGGGTCTAATGAGTGAGAGTAATGCTGAATATGTCGTAAAGGCTTAAAACGCTTCAAACATGCATAAAGTTTGCCCGATAGAAAAGTTTTGGTCATTATGTAAAACCGAATATCCCCTCTGAATAAAGCAAGCGAATGTTTGAGATCTTTTAAGATTATTTGGAGAAATATCTCTAAAAGATGGTAGAGGAAAGTGTACAAAAAAATTTTAGGTGCTTTAATAAAAATCTTCATGCAATTAGCGAAAAGGTGTATTTGAGCCATTAAAAACTAAAATATAAGAGAATAATAATTTATATAATTTTATCTAATAGTTTTATCAATTTTCATTATAAAATAAAGTTATTTAAATTTAAAGCCTCGCAACCTCTTTATTTACACCTCTTTTATATTCCGAAAAATTGCGGCTCTGATGATTAAATGTTGATTGTTAAATTATTCGATTTTTGATCAAGTACATTTTTGGGCAAAAACAAACTTTCAGTTGTTTTGATTTAGTCAATAATTTATTGATATTCTCTCAATTTGTTAATCCATTACTCGTGTTGGAAACTAATCGTACATTGTCTGAAATGACCTCAAATGGAATGAATTTATGTCATTGTAATACGAATAATGATTTATTGGTAAAACTACAGCAGTTAGACGAAAGAAAATGGTATCTACCACGATTTCTCTACACTTTCCAATAAGTGACTATTACATCATGACTATTACAACTCAGATGATCAACAGGAAGTAACTGATAGTCATTTCATTTCTATATCAGATAGCCCACGGAAAGTAATCAATGAATATTTTCAATTCTGATGGTCTATGGGAAGTAACCGAAACCTCTATATTGAATGGAAACTCGAACTTTCTTAGTTCCCACGTGAGTATACCCTATACCAAGTAAAAGCCTCCGAAAAGGTTTCAATAGTTAATATAGCCGTTGGTTACTTTCCGCAGATTACCTGATATAGAAATGACCATCGGTCACTTCCCATAGGTCACCTCAGTTGTAATGATCATTACCTATTGGAAAGTGTGTAAGAATTGTATGTGGAAGAATCGTGCCACTCCCAAGAAAATAATGAATTCATTCGAATGACATCTCGCTTCATAGAAATAAAGAAAAAATTTTTCTATAATCAAGATCTGTTTGATTATAGTATAAGGCAAATAAAGTAAAAATAGTCTTTAGGAAAGGCAATTCAACAGATGTCTTAAAATCGATATGAATTTGATCTACAATATATCAAAACTGTAATTCGAGATATTTTCATCATATTAATTAATGAATTAATACCCACACCTATGTTATTCAAAATATAAGTTATCTCAACATTTCTAAGCTCCTATTTCAGACGTCTTTCTTTCAATTAGTCCTCGTTTATAATTAGTTTCATAATAACCAATCCAGAAAGTATTTGGATTAGAAACACGTTTTTCAGAAAATATTAAACATAACTCCAGTAAATAATAACTTTATTCTCAGTAGATATTTATAAAAAATATTTTTTCTGATAGGACTATCAATTAACAAACAATTTGATTCTAGTTTTATTCAACTCAATTTATGCTGGCCAACAGTTTTAAAAACTCATAAAATTGAATTTTATAAAATTAAAGCTTATAAACAGGCTGTCGAGTTTCTCGGAAACTTAACACAAAACTTTTCGAGTGAAATCTTTGGTTCTTCGTGAATCTCTTTCTCGGATTCCGCGATATATTTTTCGACTAATACTTTGCAACCAGTTGTAGGACTGACTGCTTGGATAAGACATGATTCGTAAGGATAGAGATAACAGCATAAAGATTTTTTGGCAGAATCGGGCAACTGCTCAGGATTATTCTTCAACAGGTCACCATAATTCTTGATAACATCACTGATATGTTCAAGATAAGATGACACACAATTCATGGTTTCATTTTGGTGTTCATTAAAACATTTATTCACTTCTTCCGGTGGTTTCAATTCGAAATAGTCTGAAGGAATTGATAATACCATTGATAGACAAATCGAGAGAGTCATCATAAACAACATTTTTATTAAATTCAATCAATTTGACTTATTTCTTAATAAATGAGTTGATTTTATTTCATATACTCTAAACGCTAATTTCTACTCTTTATATATATATATATTTATGTGGGAATCATTGCACGTGTTATTTATTTAGTTTGGATTAGAATTAGATGTTTTGGATGTATTTCATATGATGGTCTCAATAATATGCTATTGCTTTCAATTTTGTAAATTAAAACATATTTTTTTGGTCTAAAGGTTGTAAAGATAATAAGTTGTTAAATAAAGTCAATAACAGGGAAGAAACAAAATTCAGATAAGATTCCAGATAGTATTCCTTAATATAATTAATTACAACTTTTATTTTGATAATGAACAATGAATTTCATTTTAAAGTTTCCATGTACGCAATACTTTAGTTATGATAATCAATGACCAAAACTTTGATTGCAATTAATTGTAGAAACTTTATATTAGAATTTGATATTCAGAAATTGCACAAAGTATTGAAATTTCGCTTTATTCTCAATCCTATACTTAAAAATAATTATTTCGAATCTTTAAAGTTTATTTACTGATTGCATATCTACGAGTAATCAATAATTCAGGCGAATCATTCGTCGCCTCAGATCTGGGAAATTGCCTTTCGTAAAGTTCGTTAAGGACCCACGCGGAAGAATCTTGACCAGTATTGGGGGTATCCTCCAGAGATGGAGGGAATACTTCGACGAACTGCTTAATGCTGTCAACAATAGAAATCAGGTGCTTGAGTTATATTGCGAGGCGGAGAATGGTCCAGCACTTGCAGTGGCCAGAGCGGCAATCAAGTCACTTAAACCTGGTAAAGCTGCGAGTGTCTATTAAATCCGGCCAGAGTTACTCAGAGCTCTTAGCGGAGGCTTGCGGTGGCTAACTCGGGTTTTCGGTGTTTGGAGGACAGATAGAGTATCCTTGGATTGGTAAACTGTGGTAGTGTTCCGGATCTTTAAGAAAGGTGACCAGAAGGAGTTTGCAATTATATCGTGGCATCACTCCTCTCAGTCTCCCTAGAAAGGCCTATGCTAAGGTACCTCGGAGCAGGTTAACTAAAGTGGTGGACCGAAAGGTTTATGGTGAGTAGTGTGGTTTTGTAGAGATCGTGGAGCAACTGACCAGCTCTTTATCTTGCAGCAGATCATCGAGAAGGCATGGGAATATGCCCAAACGGAGTGCATGATCAGCTTATTAGAGCGATCGCGTCCTTCTGCTCCGAGAGCAAGAACTGTGTCCGAGCGAACGAGCGTAAATCAGATATGCTCCATGCGGGTGCTGGACACTTCAAGGGTGTGTACTGTCACCTCTCCTCTTAATAATCTATATGGACGGGATCGCCAGACGCAGCCTTGGCCAAGAGTGCGTCATGGTTCAGCGTGAGTCATCTACTCTTTGCGGACGATCTCGCAATACTAGCATCCTCCCAGTCTGACTTCCAGTGCGCCCTGGACAGGTTTTCGCTTGAATACGAAGCGCCTTCGATGCGGATTAATGCTGCCAAGACCGAAACACTAGTGATCTCAAACCCTTGTGCAGTACGCCCTACATGGTAGTGGGGCCTCGTTGTCTCAAGCGGAAAAGTTCAAGTATCTCAGGATCTTGTTCTCGAGTGATGGGATATGGGACGCCGAGATCGGTGTGGCGGGTTCAGTAATGAGCCAGCTGTACAGAGGCGTCATTTGTAAGCAGGAGCTTAGTCAAAAGCTGAAACTGCCCGTCTTCAAGTCGATCTTCGTTCCAAATCTCACCTATGGTCATGAGCTTTGGGTAGTGACCGAAAGAATGAGGTTGCAAGTGTAAGTGGCCGGCATGAGATTCCTTCGACGGTTTGCGGGACTGACGCTAATCGATAGAGTACGCAGTTCTGCGATCCGATGGAATCTCAATGTTGAACCACTACTCCCCCAAATAGAGAGATCACAATTTAGATGGCTCTATCATGTCCTGCGAATGCCACCCGATAGATTAGTCCATAAAGTATGAGATGCATGACCATTAGGCACAAGACCGCGAGAAAGGCCCCGAACAAGATGAAAAGATCAGGATCTCAAGATCTGAGACAGGATTTCCTTAAGGAATCGGGCCGACATTGTGGTCATGGCGGAAGATCGGACTGCATGGAAAAACCCCTTCGTGAGCTACCCTCGCGACCCTCAAGGATAAGCGAGTCTGAAAATGAATAAATGGTGAATGAGAATGAAAAACTATAAACATTTAATCACATTAGTCTATCGTAACTGATTTTGGTATCCACTGAAGGACATTGACTGATATTCGCACTTATGTTTTTCAGTATCTAAGTTATATAAACATTTCTATGCTTCTGTTTCAGGTGTCTTTCAATTATTCTTCAGTTATGATTAGTTTCATAACAATCAATCGATAGAGTGTTTGGATAAGAAATGTTTTTCAGATAAAATCAAATATGACTCCAGTTTTATAATAACTCTATTATCGTTAAGTTATTTACAAAAATTTTAAACATTTTTTATATGCTCATTAATTAATTAATTAATTCTGGTTCTATTCAATTCAGTTTATTTTAAAAACAATTCTAAAAATTCATAAAATTGAATTTTGTCAGATTTAAAACTTATTAACAGGTCGTCGAATTTTTTGGAAACTTAACACAAAGCTCTTCAATCGAAATTTTCTTATCTTGAACTTCTTTCTCATATTCCGCAATAAATTTTTCGACTAATACTTTACAGCCAGCCGTTGGACTGACTGCTTGAACAACACATAATTCTTTTTAATATCAGTGATGTGTTCCAAATAAGATGAGCTACAATTCGAGATTTCATTTTTGTGTGCATTAAAACATTTATTCACTCCTTCCGATGGTTTCAATTCGAAATAGTCTGAAGGAATTGATAACACCATTGATAGACATATTGAGAAAGTCATCAAAAACAACATTTCAGGCAATTTCAATTAATTCGATTTATTTATTGATAAATGAAATTGATTTTATTCCATATACTCTTAACACTAATTTCTGCTCTTTATTTGTAGAGAGTGTGAGAATCAATTTATATGACATTAATTCATTTGATTGGTTCGATTAAAATTTGATATCGTGGATGGAGTTTATATTATAGGCTCAATCATTTGTTATTGCTTGCAGCTCTATAAATTTAAAGATGTTTTTCAGTCTAAAGGTTGTAAAGATAGTAGTTATGAAGTAAAGTTTATAATTGAAGAAGAAACTAAGGTAATATAAGCTAATTTTTTCCTATGTAAGATCGATCACAACTTTAGTTCTGATAACAAGCAATTAATTTTATTTCAAAGTTTTAATATACATAACTGTTTAGTTATGATAATCAATGATCATTGATTCTAATTAAATACTGAAAGTTTATCAAAATTTAATATTTCGGAAATTGAATAAAATGTTGAAATTTAGTTTTATACATAATACTAAACCTAAGAATAATTATTTCGATTCTTTAAAGTTTATATGCTAATTACTAATTTATAATATAGAAATTCATTTCAATCTCAACAATAATCAAAGACTGGTATGACTTCAGTAAACGCTATATAAAGGTTGCATCAAAATACCTGAGTAACAATGTTGTAAATAACATAAAAGAGGTTGTCCGGAGATCCTATGGGGAGTTGGCACCCTGTGAAATATATCATGTTGTATATCAATCGAAAGCTCTCGTAAAACTGAGCAATAGTCTTGCTGATCACATTAAAATCAGTCCATAGGTTTAAAAGTTGTAAGCGAAACCGTTAACATTGCCGTAAAGGCGGAAGCGTGTTACATTTTTGCAACCCCTTATGAGTTATATATCACTAGAAAGCTCTCATCAAACTAAGCAAAAGTCTTTTAGATACTATTGAAATCAGATGATTAGTTTAAAAGTTATAGCCTTAAAACGGTTTACATTACATATGGAAAAATTTTTTACCTATTTTCGACTCTTAACGCAAAGTGATCGGAGTAGAACTTTGTACTTTCATACTAGGTTATGTGCTTCTTTAAATTCAATCCCGATCAATTTGTGTTAAGAACTTAGATTAGCGATTGAAGATTTTCTATTTTTAGAAAACTTACTTAATAATAACAAAACGTGACTTTTATTCTACTGTTGTATAGACTTGGTTGCTATGACTAAACATACCAAATCTCATGATTCTATGTTTAATAGTTTTTGAGTTATAAGTTATCAAAGTTTTAAGTTTTTTTGGGTATTTAGACCCTTTGCCATGTGATATGAAAAGATTTGAAGGTGCCATTATACTTCAGTTGACCACCTTTATGTGTTGGTAAAGTCGACAGGTCTAAACAAAACTCGACAGGGTGCCAAATCACTATGGATGGCCGGACAAGCTCTTTTAATTGAACAAACTTGTCATTCCTAGAAGCGCATTATAGATCACAAAGATTATCATTAATGACAAGACTTGTTGACTTGAAAATTTATCAAGTTTATCTTGTTTTTTAAGTTATTACAGACTTTGATGAAGTTCAATCTATTTTAAATAATTTGATAATCATTTGATGAAAAAATTGTTTGAGGGGAAAGAGTACTTTCTAAAGCTAACCACACAATTACTGTCAAATGTAGTCAATTATCGACAAAACGTGTCGAAAAAATCACTCTAAAAAACAGCTTTTCCACAGAAGACGGCAAGTTTTAAAGATAAATTTTTATTGCCACCGAACCTACATTTTAATAAAATTGATTTTCTTCTAAAAATAAAAAATTGAGTTAAAATATTATTTGGTGGAATATTTGCCTAACTTAGTTGGCTATTAATTGAATTTGGCCGAATCAGCCCATACGGATAATCGACTATCGCTAGACACCCCGAATTTCGGTGTTTTAACGGAATGCCATTCTGCGGTTATTTTCGGTTAGAACCGAAAGAAAAGTAAGTTCAGTGTTTTTCGGTTTTTATCGTAGTTAAATCCAAATCATGACAGCAATATTTTTTTATTCAGAAAATGATACATTAAAATTCTTGGTGCACACATCACTCATTGGCACGATGCTCGCCATGAGTAAGTTTTAAATCAGTTATTCATCTTCTCTCTTTGAGATGATTTCATTAATGGATTTAATAAAATTGCTGAATGGGACATGATCATGGTGTGTAGAGATGAGAGGGTGAAGTGGTGAGTCGCTGTCCGACTGCTGTCCGATACGCTCAAACAGCAGTTCTCTTTCAGCGTCGTGTCGCTGGCAGATCATGCGATGCCTCATAGTATCTTCTGCTGCGCAGTACAAGCATCCTGTAGATAGCGCGGTGTTCACACGATGGAGATATGTTTGAAAGTTGCCATGTTCTGGGGTGAATCAGGGCTACTGATGAGCGAGTCCAGACCTCAAGACGGTTAAAGACCTGGGCCTGAGGTCCTGAGGTCCTAAAGTCCGAGTCCGGATCTTTGATAAAGACTTTAGGTCCTGGACTCGGACTCCCTTTAAAACTTAAATTTAACAATAGACAAAATATTATCATTCAAAAATTTTAACTTTTATTAAATATTGATAGTAAGATCAATAAATAATAATATAATATTAATAATTTATTTTAAACTTGCAAAGTAAGGGATTCATGAAATGAGATACACGCAAGGTCTAACAGAATTAGCGCTCAATTAACTTCTCTTTTTACTGATCAAATTCCTAGATTTTGAAAATACATGTTTTGAAGGGACACTCGATGCTGGGATAATAAGTATTTCGAATGCAAACTGTGAAAGATAAGGAAATTCTAAACAATTTTTTCTACCAAAACAAAGGCTCAGTTCTCTAATCAGCGATAAATAAACTTAAATACTTTTCAATTTCATCGTATGTTTCAACTCTTGTATTTTTATAAATTTAAAGACAAACGAAACATTTGAACTTTCAATTTTAATTTGAATGATCTGATGATAATTTTTATTGAAGAAAACAAATACCTGTTTTACAGTTTGATCATTCTCAGAGAAATAGAGTTTCAAGCGAAGGTCAAGTATGACAGCTAATTTTGTGATATCAATTTCAAGTAAATCTTTATACTTATCAAACTTCAAAGGCATATTTTCAGTACAAGGTTTAATCGAACTGTTACTTGAATTATTGTGATCATTTAATTGTTAATAAAAAGTTTGAGAATTAGCAAAATTAAGCATATGCTTATATATTTAGATCGTGTTATAAGTTTGTTGCCTGTTTGAATGGTTTCAAAGAGTCAGGGTCTTGAGGCCCGAATGTTAAAGACTTGAAGAACCAAGGTCCCGAGTCCGGGTCCGAGTCCGGGTCCGAGTCCAGATCTTCAGTTTTCCAAGAGATCTGAGTCCGGGTCCTGGGTTAGAGGTCCAGGTCCTAGGTCCGAGTCTTTCAAAGAGACCTGAAGACTCGGACCTGCTCATCACTAATCCGGGCTAATGGGTCTAAAGGGGTTCCCAACCCCCAAACCCCATGTGTGATACATCGTTGGAATCAGTTCGTCGAGCTAAACAATTTGATACCACACTTGACCACTTTCAACCCGAACCTGACCACTTCTAGCCAACTCCCGACGGAAGTGGCTGACCCCGTCAAGTCATATATCATTGGACTCAGGATATCGAACTGAGAATTTTGATACATCACTTAATCAATTATCATAAGTAGTTCTCGAGATATCCACCTTTGTTTGGTTTAGTACCTCGTAATGGATAAACTTGGATTCTCGAGCCGTAACCCAAACAAGCCTGATATAAACTAGGGGAGAATAAGTTAAGTCGCGAAGCGAACTAACCTATTATACCTTAGTTTAAATCAGATTTGGCTTGGGTTAAAACTTGGTAAAGCCAGGTTTACCCATTTTCAAGGGTGTTAGGTCTGGGTGGCCAGAAGTGGTCAGGTTCGGATTGGAAGTGGTCAAGTATGGTATCAAAATGTTCAGCTCGACGAACTGAGTCCAATGATGTATCACACTTCGGAGTGGGGTTGGGAACTCCTTTAGACCCCTTAACCCGGATTCACCTGTATGTATCCGTGGGTTATGATGACTGTCATTGTTGGACCACCGTTGCTCTCACTCGTTTAGGACGGCATTGTGTATATTGGTTTTATGCGTTGTTATACTGTTTGTGTTGTACATTAAATTTCTATGGCTCTGTTGCTGAAGAACTTCTGTCATTGACTCACTGTTCGATGTCCAGTGCAAATAGTGAGTAAAATAATAAACTGAACAGTGCGCCAAAGATAGTACGAATACCTGTACTAAAAACTGGTTTTATACTCGCGATTGTACTTCTTACGTTATGTTTTTCATGAAACGGCAGTGCTCTTAATGTAAACCCCCTTAACAAAAGTCCATGCTATCAGTAAACTAATCTCAACTTAGAAAACTTTGACAAGAGTTTCACTTATCACTAGACATGGGAATTTTGGGACAAATAGTCAAATTTTAGACTATTTTGGGACAAAGCTAAATACTGGGAATTTGTGAGATAATATAGCTTAATAAATTAACTGTTAAACTACTCTCTATGATCTCCCAAGTACTGTAGCAAAATATTAGGACACTTCAACAAATTAAGATTATCCCAAAATTCCCCATCTCTACTTATCACATAATGATTAAAATAACGCTAATGCATATTAATAAACGTTCATTATGCACATTTTCCTATCAAAACAATTCAATTGCACACAAATTTTTTATGAAATGGAACTTCTCAACAATATTTAAAGAGTTAATGGTCAGTCGCTCACCGAACAAGAGCGAAATATGATTATTTATTTCTTGGATCGTGGAGAACCGGTAAAAGAAATTGCTCTTGGGTTGAGTTTGGACTGCGATCTGTAAAGTAGTCCACGAGGTCTTTCACTACGGGTTTAATGAAAGCGCCGCATCGAACAGGTCGTCCATAACGCGTCACGCATAACACATCAAGATGATTGGGAAATCCTCTTGCCAGCTACAGAAGATCCTTTTCGAAAACTTCTGCAAATCAGAGATCAAACTGGTATCGATGTCTCACTTCAAACATATTCGAGGCGTTTAGCAGAAAATAAGTTATTTTGTCGTGTAGCCAAACTAAGACCACAGTTAACAGATCCTACTAGGGCCCGAAGACTGCAATTCGCAGAAAGTTATTTAGAATTTCCGAGTTGGGATCGAACTCTTTTTGTAGATGAGTCAACATTTCAATCAGGTGCGGTCTACCAAGAATTGGTGAGGAGGCCACGGGGCTGTGCTTACGACAATCAGTATATTCAGTTGGTTAACAAGTCGAACAGAAAGTCAGTGTCTGTTTTTGGAATCATGACTCAAAATGGTTTAGGCCCTTTGGTTCTCATTGAGGCCATGTTCAACAGTAATTACTATTTAGATATTCTTAATCAAGTGGCATTGCCCTATGCAGAAGAAAGTTTTGGTGACTATTTTTATAATTATGAAGCCAACAGTCCAGTACACAAATAGAATATTGTCCGCCAATGGTCGACTTTAAATTTTGCACCATATCAGATCATACCAACACCTCCGCGGACTCCGGATTTTAATCAAATTGAACACATATGGGTCAAAAGCGAAGCTCAGAGTCGCAAACTATGGAAATTATGAATCTGCAAATTAACTATGGATCTTAACAGTAGAAGCATGAAATGAACTCAGATTCGAAAATAATGATTTTGCTCAAAATTTTGTTGTCTCAGTGACCCGTTGTTTACAAGAAGCTATCAATTCGAACGGTTCTCATACAAGCTATTAATTTGTATTCTTATAATTTCTATTTATATAACCTGCTCTTCTATCTGTCTTTTGAACTTATGATTAAGAAAGTATAAAAGTAATGATAATTATAGATAATAAGATAAAGAACTGACCAACAAACTGACAATTTTTCATCAGCTACTGATAGCATGGACTTTTGTTAGGGAGTGTACCTTTTGTTAGAAAGGCTTATCACACACCCCATTAGGCCTACTATATCACTGCGTGTGTGTGAGTGAGTGAAGACAACACGTCTGCACTCTTTGAAAGCTACAGTAAGACGGCGAAAGTAATATTCGCATACGAGTATATCACACCCATCTTTATTTTTCTTTACTTCCAAATCTTTATACTTCTGAGACCTACTTCTGCAATCCTTTTATGACTTTTTCTTTTTACATCACTCATATCACAACGTATCCGAAAATTAACTTAAACCCAAATATATAACATGTGTTAATGTATTATCACATGTGCTTCACTATGACTAAAAGGCCGTCTAATAGCGACTGTAGTTGCACTTTCAGTGTTTTTCAGTTCTAAACGAGTAGGCAGTCATTCTCTGTCGGTTTTACGGGTTTTTCCGGTTACTAACCGAAATTCAGCGTGTCTAGCTATCTCTCATCGTTATTTCAAAATTGGTTTGAAACTAAGAACTGATAACATATCCATCGATTCACTCATTCTTCTTACGAATTAATTATAAAAAATAAAGCTTTAGTCTAAAAGTCTCATTTTTCTGTATAAGTAAAAAGTTTAGAAAATAACAGTTGACTAAAACGTTATTCAATACAACACCATCAGTTTGTATATCTATGAACCGAAGTCAACAGAAAAGTCACTAATGTTTTAAAGTAAACGCTGAGGTGACTAATAGCTCACTTCGTTTTGCAGAAACCAAAGGAGTAGCTGAGGCCAATATGCAATTATTGAAAAATGTCTCAGTAGCATTGAATCATTAAAAAACATAATGTGCTGCACTCACAATCTGTATTATTCTTGTATTATAGAAACAATTAAACCTATGTCTCACTATGAAGCAATGATCGAAGAGTTTTACGAACAAATGCGAGACTAAAGTTGCCCAACTCGGTATGTCTTGCGTAAAAAGTTCTGCGTTAAATGCCAGAGAGGATCGTAAGCTTGCGATAATCTCTTCTTCAATTATAATAATTATAATTCTTGCAATGAAGCTTCTAATAAATTAAAGTCAACGAATCTTTTGATACTTTTAAAATTATAAAACCTTTATTTAGTAAACGAGCAAAAATTTTCAAACTACATAAAGTTTAGTCTCAATCAGGTGAGAATTAGCATGACTCAAACTACATCCTAACTAAAAGCTATTACCGGTATTTGTTATAACTATAAATCCAAAAAATAAATTAATCTCAAATTTGCATTCATTTGAATCGACACTTAATCCATTTTATGGCACATTTTTAAGTTGTAACTCATAAATGTTGATCATCTGAGACTAACGACTGCGTCGTGAATTGTAGCGAATATATGTCTACTCTTAATAGTTTCAAAAAACTTAGTTCTTTCAAAAAGTTCGATCACATGTATCGGACATGAGGCCAAACAAACAAAAACTTTCTGTTCTTCAAGTGTTTTAATCATATCTATAATGGTCTCGACACCAGAATTGTCCATAAATGGCACACACGACAAGTCTATTATCACGGCTTCAGGTTTTAATTGAGGCTTATTTTCGTCACTATAACTAATTATTAAAATAAAACTTTGAGCAAATTTCTTAATTATAATAATTGTAAGCAATTACCTGTCAATTGGATTAACTAAATTGAAAACTTGAGCCTTGAAGTTATCAATACTTAAGTAAAATATTGGAGAAGAGAAGCGAAATATTTGAATTCCATGAATTTGTTTGGCGTTGCTATACTTCTTCAAATCGACATAAATCTCAGTCATAGGCAAAGAACCCAACAGTGAAGAAGTAGGTCTTTAATTTAGAAAATATTCTTAATTATAACTAAATTTTTTGGTAATATTCAAACGAATATATCTTACAAAACAAGTCTAATGAGTATAACAAGTATTGAAATACTTGTGCCAACAATGAGTCCGAGATCGACATCTAGGAATATGACTGATAAAAATGTTACCATCCATGCAGTCTATATGTAAATCAATTAGTTATATGAAAGGACTTGAAAGTAAATATAAAGTTTTATTACTGACAGCATCGAGTTTTGACACGAACCAAATTCTTTTGAAATCTGCGATTTGTAGAAACATAGCTTTGAGTGCAATCAAAATAATACACGACAGAGTACTCTAGATACCGAAAAATCAATCATTTATTAATTGAAAAGTCTATCACTATCTTTTCATAAATCAGTTCATACTTTTGGTAAATGATAAAGAAATGGAGCCAACAATAGAAGTACTAATAAAATGACAGCACATGAAACTATTCCAGCGATTTGTGTTTTACCACCAATTCGTTCTTGTATTGTACTTCTCGATAGTGCGGCTGATGCCGGATATGCGAGAAAAAAAGATGATACTACGTTTGCCGTGCCCAATGCTATCAACTCCTGATTAGCGCAAACTTCGTACTTATGCTTTTTAGAGAATAGTTTCGCTAATGATAGTGAAACTGTAAAGCAAACTATTCCTATGATTAAGCAATCAATGAATATATCAGGAATTAAGTCCAAACGAGGAATCTTTGGCTTTGGGAGACTAGCAAAGATAAAACACAATAAGATTAATGTCACTTTTAGCCAATATATAGCAATTTTTCTAAATTAATATGAATCGAAACATTAGTTAATAATAGATCATTTATTCATCCAATTCATTCTCAGATTAAGAAAATAACTGATATTTCTTTCAGATATTTAATAATTCAGTTTTAATGAAAATCTATTAAATATTATCTAAAGAGAAATAAAAGTTGAGGAAAGTTGAGTCGCTTTATTAGTGAAAATCAGTTAAATATAATAAGTGAATGAATACCCCGTCGGAACATTTCCCACAACTTTGACGTTGAAATTGTCCTCAAAATGTAATATCCACGAAATAAGAATTGAAAATATAACAATCAATAAATCGATTGGTATCGGAAACGAGATTCTCTTTTTGATCCGAGGTTCGGCCCATTCTTTGAATATCAATAGAATTGCAATAAGTATTAACGAAAATACTAATGTCTTCCAGTTAGTTTCGTTCAAGAGTTTGAATATCTGGATCCATGTCTTAAGAAAAGAGAAAACAATCTGAATCCCTTTCAGCCTTCAGTTGCGATATTCTCTTCAAACTTATTATAATAAATGATTGATTAGTAAAATATTATGCATTAATTCTAAGTTACCGGCCACCTAATTGTAGGCTTCAAATCAGTTATTTTCTTAGAAGTTAGAGTACTACTACATTGGCTCAAAGATCAAGGATTTTTCACTGTTATTGAAGTAGCGTTTTTCAACACGCTTTCAAGTTGAACGCATTTTAGTTTAAAATGCAGGATTATGTTTAGTTTTCAGGTTAAAATTAATGACTTAATCTTTTTCTTTAGAAAAATAACTAAAAAACTTTTTTAGATAAATCAAGTCAAGAGTTTCTATAATTAGATAATTAAAAGCTAAAACTTGTTCCATAGAAAGTCTATGAAACAGTTGCTTAAAAAAACCTTCTTTACATTAAAAGAATCATATATATTGATCAAATCTTTTAAACTCAAATAGAAACAAGACATACTTTAATCAGCTTCAAAGGACCACTCCTTTGATTAGGAATAGTTAAGCCGAGAATATAATTCATTTGAGAAGTCGCGACATGAAAGGCAACACCAGTTGACAAACCAGAAACTAAATGATCAGAAAGTATGAGAGAAAGTGAACCCAATCTGAGAAAACCCATTGCCATCTGTATGAAACCGGTGACAATACAAACAGAAGTCAAGGCTTCTAAAGTAGTCGGTGGCCAGTCCGTAACAATACTTTCATTACTAGTTTCGTTCAAGACTGGAGTACGAGTCGCAACTGACCCCAATTTAGTTGCAGTATTGCTTAACATAAGACTCGCCACAGCGAAAGTACCGATTGATATGTGACGTGAAGTTCCCATCAATGCATAGATTAATACTGGAAAAAATGAAACATAGAGTCCGTTAACTGCATCTAAACCAGCGAGTAGTGAATATGCAATTCCTTGTGGGATATGAAGTATAGATATTGTGATTCCAGCGATAAAATCTGGCAATAAATCTGTTTTGATCCGATATTTAGGTAACCAAATAGTGATCGGAAATAACGATAACAACCATGAGATGAATGAAAAGTTTTTCCATGAATTGTTGAATTGATAACTTAATTGTCTTATGAATGAAACTTTTTCTTGAGGTAGTCGTCCATATTTGACTTGAAAGTCTTCCCAATCGATAGCATCACGTTTTATGGAAATTAATTTGTTGTTATTTATGTTGTTTTGCTGTAGCGTTTGCCCGTTTAGGCCTCCATTAGGTGTTGTTACTTCATCTTCAATATTAAGCGCTGTATTTGTTATACCATTTGAACCATAATTAGAATCCATTAGTTTTCATTAAGGAATTATTCTTTCACCTTGACTTCACATATCAACTAATCGTATAAACGTTTTTTATACTTTTTTTTTTATTGTACTACTAAAGCTTTTTGACTTTTGGTGTTTCGCCTACTTTAAAGACTGCTTATCACTAGAAAAAAGAAAAAGAAGATTAATCGTATCGATATAAATATAAAGTTTTGAAAGTGCTTCAAGTTTTCAAATGTTTGTCTGTGGGGAACACCTTCTTTTGCAAAATACATGAATAGCAACACGTCTTTTCTCTTACGCTACATTACATCATATTTGAAAGGAGAGTTTGGCTTAGTTTGACTCAAATTTTTCTCAATACTTCAAACTAGTTATCGATCATTCTATTTTTGCCAAGCTTTTAAACCTAACTTATTTAAATTATTAGTTAAGATTAGAGGCGTCAAAGTTTCAAATTTTGAGTCCCGTCCTGTCCCATTATTTTCTTCCTCTAGTCCCAACCCATCCCTTCCCGTTTTATGCCAAAAGTGGTGTCGTCCTACCCCGTCCCGGAAGTTACTAATCATAGTTTCAGCATAGTAATAATTTATTAACATAAATAATAAAATAGTGCAAAAAATGAGTACAAGTAAATAGCAATATAATAGAAAAGCAGATAACTAAATCGAATCAGCGTTTGGTCTCATAAATAATACTTTGTCAACCTTTTCTGGATCTAATCTTGATCTTCGGTCATACAAAACTAAACCCGGATAATTGAAATTTCGTTCACTTGAAAGACTGGTTGCGGGGACCGAAAAACTTGCAAAAATAATTAGTATAAATGTGGAAATCTATCCCGTATTTATACCAAGGTAATATGGGTATATTTTAAACTTCATATATAACTATTAGTAGTAGAAGCCTTCCAATGAATCACACTCAAGAATTTAACATAAAATACAAAAGTTTATAATTTACATGATTTTACTGTATAAATTTCTAAATATCGTCCCGTCCAATTTAACGGAATCCGGATCACATCTCGTCCCGTCGGGATCCGATTGATCTCTAGTTTAGACTTTGAACTTATGTTTGAAAGTTAATGCATTCATCGGAAGACTTGGTTTCAATAAAAAAATTTGAATAAGAAACTTTTTACTTGATTTTTTTTACAGACACTCCCCTTTTTGTTTTAATTGAAACTATGAGAAATACTTGTTCCAATAGCATATAAATAATGCATTTTGTAATACTAATAAGTCACAAATACCAGGATGTTTAATTGATTAGCTTTTGATGCAACTTTTTATGACTGTTAATGTAATCTGTTTCAAATAGAGTACTAAACAGTAATAGCCGTTCTGTCAAAACAAAAAGCTCGAGGCAATATTACAAAGTTTAAAAAATTCATGTCAATCCTATGATTATCACTTATTAAACACGAATAATTATGGTCTTTTAGAAGTATGATTTGAAGCATCGGTCTAAAACAGCCATGCAGTAAAGTATACAAAAGCAATTTTGGCAAAATCCAAATAAAAGCTTGTATCAAAAAAGTGCACAAATTAAAACCTTTTTCTAAAAGACTTAACAAAATTTCAATCATAAAGTGAACTTAATTTTGAACTTTAGCCATGACTTGATTTTTGCTTTTCCAAGCTTCTTCAAACTTATCTCTAAGTTTGGACTCAGAGTTTAAAAAAATTGATTAAATCAAAACAAAAATAATGTTTTATCTGAAAGATGAAGTCAAAATAGTAGTGTTGTAAAAAGAAAATTTCCGGAGAAATTTTCTCAAGAAACTTTCTTGAAATTTTCTATCGCAGCTCTATTTCCTCAGCTCAAAATTATGTTTTAATTGAAATAATGTTTTAATTTAAGTGATATACAACATTATCGACTTTGAAATATTCAAAATATTACTTATTTTGATTTTGGCATTCAAAATAATCACGGCGTAGGAAAAATAGTCCCGAGAAACTTTCTAGAAAGTTTCTCATCAAAAAGAAAATTTCTAGAAATTTTACATCGCTACAAAATAGTCATGAAAACAAATTTATAAATTAATAATAATGAATGAAAAAAGTTTGTACTATGAGATTAAAAATCTTGAAAATTTTGAAAAAATCTCTTATGTGACTCACACTTTACATTAAAATTGGTCTTGGCATTTTTAGAAAAAAATTGATTTGTGCACTTCTTTGAGACAAGCTTTCAAATTGTTGATCTACAACAATTTTCTGGTTTAGCACAGTCTGCTTCGAATTGTTTCAATATAAACAGTACATTATTAATAAACTTAACTAAAATTCGATAAGAAATACTTAAAAATCTGAAATGTGTCTCAGTTATTAAATCAAACTGAAAAAACTTCAGATTTAATACCTTTTGAAGCGATAGTTTCCGAGAATCATTAAAAGCTCATATAAAAACGTTTATTCACCCAAAAAAACACATTAAACTTGAACGATGTTAGGGCACTTCAATAGTTACTTTTTTGGACATTAACTGATACTCAACTTTTTATAGTTCGAAATTGATGCTATCTTAAGGCTTGCATTTCCGTTTACTTTGCCGTCACCTAAATATTTGATTGTTTAGAAAATGTTTTACCTAACAATCAGATACTATTTGCAAACACCGGTAACCATATACGAAGAGTATTTAGAAAGTTCTAGGAATATTGTTTGTATATTGTTATTCGCAGATTTCTAGAACTTCGCAAACATCCCTTGTACTTAAATACTATGTATTGGATCTTAATTGAAGATTTGAACAGAAAATATGTCAGTATTAGTATCCATTAAGTGCTAACTATTCATGAAAAGCTCAATTGTTCAGTGCCTTAACTGGTCTTTTGCTTAAGTTAATTCTCTATCACTTATTTTAAACCACACTCAATAAAAGTACTTTATATGAATTTAAGTTAAGGTCTAGTTTGGCTTAATATCCAATGCAATCTTGGCTCAAGTTGGATATGATCGTCATTTACAACTACAATTTAGTTGCAAAAGTAATTCAATTTTCAATAGTGCTTAACTAGGGTAGTAAAGAAAACAATATACAGAGCCTTTCTTATTGTACGCATTTTATTGGCTGTTTCAAGCTGAAAGATTCAGTTTTCCTTCAATTAAAAGTACAAATAAACTTCTATAATGGGAGTAAAGTGCACAATAAACAAAAATATGTGCAATAGTCAACATTATCATTATCACTGTTTATTAAGTTTCCCATTTCAAGGTTTTCATTGTATTTTTTATATACGGTATAATAGTAAAGAGCATGAGCTAGCTGTGAGCTGAGTTGTGCTTGGAGCTGCGCTGCGCTTCAGGCTTAACTCATTTGAAGCCGATCTATTTAACAAAATAAAAATAGTATTGCTGTTTCACAGTAATGAATGTTGAACTGCTTCTCACGTCTTAGCAAAATAGGTATTAAATTATTTTTATTGAGCTGAATAACGAGATACATTTCTGATTTGTGAATCGTTGTTTTCAAAATAAACTTCACTTAAACTGAAATTTAATGCAATAACTGTTTATTTGAAGAGAGAATTAGTGATACGTTAGACCTTAAAAGTAATATTTCTATCCACTTCTTAAGTATCTTGAATAATTTTAGAATATTGTTTCAAACTGTTACCGAAATGTGTTCACAAGAAAGTGAAATACAATAAGAAGACTCATAATTATTGGTGACACTTATTGATAAGATGTCGAAGTGCTCTGAAGCTGAAAAGTGGAATGGAAGTGATTTCTTCACTAGATTAAACGATGAGATTAAAATGTAAAAAATGTATACGAATAAGACACTTTTTAGTATTAAAGTTTCGAATAATCCGCTTAAGAAACATTGGAATTAGAGTATAAACTTGAAAACCCGAAACCGAGCAAACCCGTATGAAACCGAAGCCGAAACCGAAAACGGTTCGGGTTGAGATATTACGGTTTCGGTTCGGATCGGTTTCTTAAGTTTTGAAACGGGTTTGTGCGAGTCTGTAAGGATTGGTTTAAAAATAATTATTGCAAATATGTATTGGTTTTCAAAGTCTATTCAAATGCAAAGTAAAATAGTGACTTATGAAACTGTAATAATACCTATTTTACAAACGCATTGCAAACGAATGAGTAATACATTCTGTATTTCTTTGTGTACTTAATGCGACACAAGTGATCAAAATGAGTGAATCAGATGCAGAAGAATGTGATTTAAGTGAAAAAAAAGTGGTCAATCCAAAAGACAAAAAATTTCTTTACTTTAAAAATTACTCTTTCTTTAATGCGGTTTCAGTTTGGGTTGAGTCGGGTCTGCTCTTAACGGTTTTGGTTCGGGTCGGGTTTAGAAAATACTATTAGGATTGGTTTCGGTTCGGTTCCTGAAAATATCTACAAGTTATACTCCAATTGGAATGAACGACAGTTTGACAACAAATAGATTATCAGGTGATACTGAGTTTAGTATGTTTCGATTCATTGTTCAAACTTTACGATCCAAATTAATGTATTTTCTGCACAAATACTTCGTTATAGCTTGAGATAAATACTTGTTATAAAGTTTACTACTCATTATTTTTCATTTTTAGCATAAGCTCAGAGCGCAGCGAACAGCTTAGACCTGAGCTTCTAAGTACACATGCAACTCAAACACGCAACAATTATGAGCTGCGCGTATAGAAACTCGAGTCTGAAGCTCAAGATTCCAGACCAATGCTCTTCATTGCAGCGTATTATCAGCAAAAAGAATAAAGGTTAAAACATAGGCTAAAACTTAAGGGATCTCTCAATAGTAAGTCAAACATTTGCCCTTTAGTAACTCATAAATATGAATCAAGTTTTCAAATTAAAATTATTGAGTCAATTTTACAGTGTAGGAACTGAATTAGCATTCCCTTAGAAAAGTGACGCTTTTTGTTTTCAAACAAATAATTTTTTTGCTGATAGTACTATATGAAAGGCTCTGCATTGCTATAAAATGTGTAAACTCAAAAAATAGTCAATTGAAATAAACTCTCTGAAAGAATTTTCAAACTTGACACCGTTTCGTTATTTCCCAATAATAACTTAATTTGATTTACTCGCTGCGAAAATATAACAATCACCAAGTCATTTATCAATTAGTATTAAGACTAATTTTTTCTATCAAATTAAGCCTAACATAAGTTATAATTATCAAAACATATAATTTAAATATGACTCCCATCAATAAATCTAATTCGAAGAATAAATTTTATACTAAACATATCACTTCTATCCTAATAATCATTCCATCAGTCCTAACGTATTATTTATAATATAATTAAATACTTGACCAGAACCAGTAGAGAGTCTTTGAAAATGACAAGACGCCAGAAAACTATTATTTCAGCTTCATTTCAAATTTGAAATCAAGGTTAAAATAAACTAAGCTACAGTTAGAAGGCATACAACTTGTACCAGGACTAGTAATTTGCATTTATAAACCAAGGAAAATCGCTTAAGTAATAAAATATTTTCAAGTATGATAAATTGGTTATAAAAACTTCGCGAAAATACCCTTTGCTTAAAATATTACGGGAACTTTATTGAAGGCTCTTCGCGACTCTTCTCATTTTTTTGTAGATTTGGTTACCTTCAAATCTCTTAAACGAACTTCACTAGTTTTTATGCTTAGTATTCATTGGAAATTTGTCACAAAGATCAATTTATAAGTTAATAAATAGCACTAATCATCACAGTAATCTTTATTTAATATTTATTGCTTTTAATTAGGATTTTGCACTCCATTCACTGTATAAGTTAATAGTTTCTTAAAACTCATGTTCTTTTGGCAAAGTGTAAAAATGAGGAAATAAAGTCATGAATAATCAAGCAGTAGATTAAATAATTACACGACTAGATCTGGAAAATTTCTAGGAACAGGCTTGGGAAATACTGGCATTCTCAGACTTTATTAACTAAGCTTCGGAACTCGTAATAAATTATTAAAGTAGGTATTCGATAAGCTTGCTTAAATATGGTGGCTTACTAGCAATACTTAACTGATCACATCTACAGCTATTTTATGAGATATCTCGTTTACCTATGTTAAAAAATTATTTAAAATATTTTAAGGAACCTTTTAAAAGCTATCTTTAAATAAAAATTTTGAAAACTCATCAATCACTTGATACAACTCAACTTGGGTTGAAAAGTAATAAATTTAAGTTCAATTAAAATGTAATAATTCAAATCAAGAATAAGCAAATATTACTCAAACTCATAAATAATAAACTTATGAGTATAGGAATAAAGTGAAACATTCAGGTTAAAATAAAACTCACAAATGAATATCAAGTATTAAAAATACAGATAAACTTACAGATTAGACACAGATTAATGAAGTTTTTATGCAGAAAACATTTGTCCTTTACTTTTATTCAATTAACTAACAAAATACTAGTTAAAAAATTTGCTAAAAATTCTACTTAAAGGTTAAACACTCTTACGAACAGACCGGCAAATAATCGATCAAATGGCTTTCTGCTAAATTAAACAACAATTTATAGTTTCAATCAATGGCTTATCATTAGAAGAGTCAACGACAGAAAATATGCGCATTCGAAGAGACGTTCGTATTTATGCGTAAAGATTAATATCAAATCTGATCATACAATTAAGTGAAGCGCTCACTGTATAATGCATTTCATACCTGAATAAAGTTTTTAGAACAATATAAAAAAGTGAATACTTTCTGCACAAGTCATAAAGTGATTTGAAAAGCTTTAAAATAAGATAAGTTTAACACAAGTCAATATAAGAAGTTACGAAACTGACCTTTAACTTAGAGTGAAGTCTTACGACAACTTAACAGGCGATGAGTATTGTTGGTTCTGATATAAGCGAAACAGTCACTAGATTAACAAAAACCAAAAGCACTTTTGAAAAAAATAAATTGATAAATACGGGTATTATTTCTTACAAGTATTATTATCAAACAAGCATCAATAATAAGGCATTATTATAATAATCACGTGCGATAAATGTGTTTAAGTATTAGACTTAAGCCGCGAAAGGTGTGTATAGGCAATGAATTAGATAATGATCCTCTTGTACAAAAGTAAGGCTTATGTTAGGAAAAAGCTGAAAAGTTTTAGCAACTATTTAAGCCCTGATTATTTTAGCCTTAAGCTAAATATTTCTTAAGAGTACGAGTTTGGCATAACAATCACTTAGTTTTACAGCTTGAGATTCACAAACTGTATGCTAATAATAAACTCGTTGAAAAATGCTAAAGACATTAGTGTTATAATATTTAAGTTTGGTCTAACTTATATTATAATTAGCGATAATTATAATATTTTCAAAATTTTTCCTTACATTAATCAGAATGTACAACAAGGAGACCATAATATATAATTTTATATAGATATAAGATGTTGAAACTGTCAAAAGTTAGCAAAAGTAATTGAGAGCTCACTTTATGTGACAACGATGGCACGAATGACAACTTTATGAATAACAAAGTATGATAAGCTGATTATAAATCAGAGAGATTTAAACAATATCATTGAGTTGAGCTAATAATCAATTACAAAATCCAATGCATGATTACTAAGTGCACATAGACTTATATGTAGATCATGTCAACACTTCTGATCACTTCTAGTTCACTGTCGATTTACTGCCCGCGATTTGATAATTGATGAGCCCTTAGAAACAGAGTCATTGGGCTATCACTGAAAATGAATGTACATTTATGAACACAAAAGTAAATAGGCTTTAATGTAAACAAGAGCTATGGTACAAACTAGTTACTCAAAGAGTGATTTCCCTAGACTGACAGTGTTTTAAATAGAAACTTTTAACCAACATGAGTAACAGTTATGATTATTTTAAAAACCTGTTTAGTTAAATATTTGTTTGATATTACGTGTTTGAACATTTTTTCATCGTTTATTTTAACATTGGATACAGTTTTTACTTAATGACAGGTTTCCGTTGAAATAGCAAAAACTAAATTACACATTAATATAATTTGAAACATCATTAAGTTTGAGTTGAAAACTGTTAGAAAATTGTTTGGATCAAAAATTTCTGACTTAATAAAGACACTTGAGACTTTAAAATAAACATTTGAGATTAAATTGTTGAAGTTGCACTCGGTTCTTGGGTCTCATTCAGGATCTTTTTAAAACTCATTTTTACGTTCTTAGAAAAAATAAATAAAATTTTTAATCAGCGAAAAATGTATTTCATTAATGATTTTAAGCTATATTTGAGTTGTGAGGTTCACAGAATCTGTACAAAAATTAGCATATCATAAAACGATCAAGACTTGAGACATAAAACTAAGTATTTAACCTATAAACTAATATTTAATAACTATCTTTAAACAGCTAAAAACTTAAGGACTCATAATCTACTATCAAATAAGTCTGTGGAAACCCCTTCTAGTACAGTGTTTAGTAATAAAAATTAAAAAATCAAAACTAATAATTAATTAGTTCAAAGATAATAATTAACCACGTACTCTGATAACCTTATATCTAATCAACTTATAACATTTATAAGTAATTCAATGAATTTTAATTATGTCTCGCATTTTCTGCTTTTATCAATTTTTTAGAGAACTAAATAGCAAAATGATTTGGGATAAGATTTTTTTCTAATCATATGCATACTGGAGGCGAATAACACTTTTTAAAAATATTGTATAGAGCTTGTTTATCCTAGATCAAAGATTAAATGATAATGAGCGAAGGTTAAAAAATGAATATCTCATAAATAATTTCAGAAACAATACCAGAAGGGATTCAACAATGAATTTATGGAAAATTTGATGTTTTGCTCGTTCATGTTTATTTCAGTTTTGATTAACTATTAAATAAAATTCTATTAATATAAAATACGATGCGTTTGTGGAAACACCTACTTATTCATTAGGACCTTTTATCTTTAGTTATTTTAGTTGTGATCATTATTTGAGCAAAACTTGAAGCGTAGAAAAATGTGTTACACAATTAAACGCAACTATCATTCAATTTACTTTGACTGAAAACAAGTTTTTTATCAATTAGTAATGCTATCAAAATTGTGATAATTATTATTCTAACATTGCCCAAACACATAAGAGTGCAAAATACAAATAACATTCAATCCTTAAGCCTTAAAATGTGAGACGCGCACACTTTCGTACAAAATGATCAAAAGTACAAATTTTTATCCAAAAACTAATCTGCTTGTTGCGATCCTATCAGGGTTTTGTAGCACTTAAATCTGTTCATTTGAAAGTTCTTAATTGAAAACATTTTCAACTTTAAATTGAACTCGCAATTCTTCTATCACCCAACTCCTGAACTTTTATTTTCCTATGAGAAAAGTTTTACTAGTGTTTTACTAGTTTTTTAAATGCTGGTATTTCCCTTAATCATTACAACAGTAATGGTGATAAGGTCAATAAAACTATTAATAAGTTTTTTTATTCATGCCAGTCTTAAACCGGACTTAATTGATATTGATCTCTCTTATATACCGTGAATTTGAAATAAAACATAAAATTTTGCAAATATAAATAGCGGATTCTTTAAGAAAAATTTCAGTTAATAGTCATCTAATTATATAAGATGTAATATTAGCCTTAAGACAAGGCGTGATAATAGTAAACCAACATTTTTATGTTCATAGATATTTGAATACATCTAAATAGAACTTTAACTAGGAAGACACCAATATAAGAGGTCAATTTTTAATTTAATCTTTACTCATTCTGACTCTGAAAATGTTTTCGCAATGTTCAATAAAACGTAATGTTTGAAATGCTGTCAATCATTGTTCAAAGTTAAAAGTAAAATATTCATGCGCTTATAGTTTTCAATCATGAAAAGAAGTTTATTTGCTTTCAATTAGTTAATACTCAATCGAAGAGAAGTTTACTTGAATAGCAAGGAATCTATTGATAGAAATTGGTATATTGAATAAAAGGCAATTAGGTTAAATTAGGTTAGTTTGAGCAATTATTTATTGGCGACTCCTTCAAAATGCCCCAAAAATCAGTATCTGAAAAATCAAAAATCCTAAAACCTGTTTTATGATTAGATTCACATTAATTATACGACAGAAGAAAAATTTGACACAAAAACATATTCAAGTCCATATATGTCATTTTGATTTTTTTTACCTATTCCTAGCTGAAATCAAGTGAAACTAAGTATAAATTTGTTGTAATCCAGAGTTTTCAAAAGAACAGACATGTTTTCGAGATAAAAAACTTGCGTTGTGTAACACTTGTCAAAATCACTTTTTCAGGTGTAAATTCTCATCTGTACTAGTAATCATATTGATACATATGCTTAACCATGAGATACAAGTTTTATTAAATCTGATTAAATAGCAAGACATCTTTATTTGAATTAGTCATATCTTCAATAATGATCACAACGTTTGCAACAGTTTTACTTTCGCTCTACTCTACAGCGGTATTAAGTTCTGCTGACTATTTACCATTAGATAGTAACGAATGGACTGCAACCAGTAGTAATAAATGTAATGATTAATTCAATTGTAGAAGCTCATGTTCAAACAAAATATTAATTACTTCATTGGTTTTACAGCCATAAAAGCAAAGGCTAAGGTTCCAGGCAGTGTATATTCAGATCTTCGTAGAGATGGTGTACTAAAAGAAGACATATATTATGAATACAATGATATCAACTACAGATGGGTCTCATATGATAATTGGACTTATGAGACAACATTTAACGGTATCCATATTTCAGTGATTTATTGAAATGAAAAATTGAATAAATAGTAAATTATTGTTACAGTTGAGGCAGAGCTTTTCAGTAAAGAAAGTGTTGATTTAGTGGCGAAAGGAATCGATACAGTCAGTAGTATTTACATCAATGACAAACTTATTGGACAAACAGATAATATGTTTGTGAGATATAAGTTTGATGTGAAACAAACACTTAAAACTGGACAAAATAAGATAAGGATTCAATTTGAATCTGCAGTTAATTACAGCAAAAGACAAGCAGAAGCATATAAAGCAACATATAACTATACAGTACCACCAGGTATTTAGAATTGAATAAATTTTATAGGAATAAACTTATAAATTGTTGAATCGAAAACAGATTGTCCGAATCCTGTACAAAATGGAGAATGTTATCACAATTTTATCCGTAAAATGCAAGCATCATTTAGTTGGGACTGGGTATGCACTTATAGGTTTTCAATCTAATAAAATGCACAAAATATTTGCCTAGTTAAACTAATTATAATAAAGCCAACTAAAGTGTAATCACTTTATAACACTATTCTCATATATGACAAAACATTACCTAATTTTTGAAAAACATAATGTATCATAAAAAATCACAAAATTCCTTAATAGGCCCCGGCATTTCTAACACAAGGAATTTGGAAATCAATTGGTATCGAAGCATATGACAGCGCCATTATTAGAGACATTACAGTCGATACAACTCCTCTTCAAAATAATGATTCTCACTGGACGCTCCACATAACGGCTCATTTGGAGACTGCAGTCAATAAACAAATTAACTCCACTTTCAATATCCAATTAAATCAACACAAATTAGTAGAAAATCAAATCCAAGTCTTAAAACCTCAAACCGATAATACAGTAAAGGTTAAATTTGTCATTCCTATCGATAAAATACAAATTACTCCATGGTTTCCAAATGGTGTCGCAGATAATACTCAAACATTATATAATTTGAGTGTTTCGTTATCTGTTGCAAACAGTAAAGAAGTTTCACAAAAATCAGTTAAAATAGGTTTCAGAAAAATAGAATTAATTCAGGAACCGATTAAACCTGAAGGATTGACTTTTTATTTCAAAGTGAATGGCAAAACATTTTTCGCCAAAGGTTCGAATTGGATTCCGGCTAATGTTTTGACAGAATCTGTTAGCAGACAATATTTGAGACATTTATTGGAATCGGCAAAAGAGGCGAATATGAATATGTTGAGAGTTTGGGGCGGAGGTATTTATGAATTGGACGACTTCTATGAATTGGCCGATGAGTTGGGAATTATGATTTGGCAGGACTTTATGTTTGCCTGTGCTTTATATCCAACTAATCCTCAATTTTTGAAATCAGTTGATATGGAAGTTGTTCAACAAGTTAGACGTCTTCAACATCATCCTTCAATTGCTCTCTGGGCTGGTAATTAACAAGTTATAAAAAAATTGAACACTCATAACAGATGTAACAAATATTATTAAGATCCTGGTTTATTTCAGGTAATAACGAAAATGAAGCCGCACTAGCACAGCACTGGTATCAATTTACTGATGATGAATTGTATAGAAAAGACTATGTCGAGTTGTACATCAATCATATAAGAAAAATAGCATTAGAAGAAGACACTTCGCGGCCCTTTGTGAGTTCGAGTCCTTCCAACGGGTTGAAGACCGAGAAAGAGGGCTGGATTGCAAATTCTCCACAGGATACCAGATATGGTGATGTTCACTATTATAATGATTATTCAAAACTTTGGGATTGGGATCAATTTCCGAGCGCCAAGTTTTCCTCCGAATATGGCTTTCAATCTTACCCGTCATTAGAAACATTATCCCGAGTTATCAAAGAAAGTGAATTGACTTATCCGATAAGTAAAGCAATTGATCATCATCAGCATGGAGAAAATGAAGGAAAATCAATTGAAGAACAGATTTGTATGCAATGCATATTTTATAAAATATATTCATAGTTTATATCTAATTTATTGACAACAAAGCTTTTATCTTCAGAATAACAAATACTATTTACAGACAGTCAATTTGTAATTTATCAACAGATACGTAACTGATTGAATATTTTTGCTTAGCTCGTTATTTTCAACTTCCATCACACGGTGGAAAGGAAAGATTAAATGATTTGATATATTTATCACAAGTCACTCAAGCGATGGCTATGAGAAGTGAGACTGAGTTTTATCGTAGGAATCGTGCCTTGGATTCAAAGAGTGGCGAAGGATATACAATGGGAGCACTTTATTGGCAATTCAATGACATATGGGAAGCGCCGTCTTTTGCTTCAATTGAATTCGGAGGAAAATGGAAATTATTGCACTCTTTCGCTAGAAATTTCTTAAGTAATCATTTGGTCTCTCCTTATGAGGATACAGATCAAACAATTAAAGTAAACTCAAAAACTAGTGTCGAACCTTGCAACTATATGTTATCCTCAAAATCTATATAATCTATAAAAAGATGTTATTCATGTTATTTAATTATAGATATCGTTTGTTCGCGACGACTATTTGGGAAACTTGTCTTTCAATCTATCAGTTCAAGTATTCAAGTGGTCGTCACTGAAACCTGTGCATCAAATCAAATCTCTTATTAAAACTGATAGCTTTTCAGCTAATATTGTTTACACACATTCAATACCAGATCTATTAAAACAATCCAATTGTGTCGATAGGAGTGAATGTGTTTTATTGGTCGAAATACAAAATACAGAACACAAAATAGTGGTAATTCAAAATCTTTATTAATATTTGAGTCGTATTTGTTTAAAAATTTGTTAATTTGATTTAAGTTGAAACTTCTCTCTCTTTGTATTAAAGGCTCATAACTTTATGTTATTGTCTGAACCAAAAAACTCAAAAATAGTTAAATCAAATTTAAAACTGGTTGACGTGAAAGAAAAATCACACGACACCAAAACTAATAAATATGTTTATGATATTGTGTTGTCATCAGAAGCAGTCACTCCATTCGTTTTAATGGATTTCAAACTAAGTTCTGGAATTGTGGGTCATTTCCCTCACAACGGATTCTTTATGTTTGTTAGTCCGAAAACAATTGAATTCGTGACCAACTCTAATGTAACGGTTCAACAAATCAAAGATAATCTAACCTTCAAGACCTTAACAGATGTCGTATAATAAAAATATAATAATCTAAAACATATTATTTGTTAACAATTATAATCTTATTATCAAAAATACTTTTGTATTTTATTATAACTTTGAATTAGAGCTTCATCTCGAATCAGAATATGAATATGTCTTTAAGTAATGCGGCTCTGCAAAGCATAGAATCGTAATTACAGATTGTGTGATAATAGATTAAACCAATTATTCGTATGTCACTTCTCATAAGTATAATAAATGATAATTTCAATGATACGTGGCATCCAAAAAGCAAAAGGTTAAAATGTTCAAAAACAATATAACTTTCGAGATATTAGTACATCTCTTATAATGTATATTTGAGGAGATATTTTGATTAAAACTTTGTTTTATCGGGTTTATTTTAAAATTTGTTGACTATTTTCTATTTTGAGTTGAATGGCATAAAGAGTTTTTGGACTATTAAGGAATTTCATATAAAGAAAACAATCAAAATACTACTTATGCAAGAAAATCCTGTTGAGTAACATGATTTAGCCATTTACTCGTGTTAGTTCACATAGTTATCAATATTGAATTCAATGTCAGATTATGTTTGCACATTGATAACTCTATACAATAGGAAAATTATTTTTAATTAAGTAGACATCTCCTCAACGATGGTTCAAGTTTTAGTTAAAATTTTGCCTTGTCTATACTTCTTGTTTAGCTTGAGCTCTGCAGACTATTTGTCATTAGATGGCAACGAATGGACTGCAACTAATAGTAATAAATGTAATACACATTCAGAAAAATACAAATTCGTAATGAACTAAAATAATAATCATTGAATTTACTTTACAGCCATAAAAGCAAAGGCTAAAGTTCCAGGCAGTATATATTCAGATCTTCGTAGAGATGGTGTACTAAAAGAAGACATATATTATGAATACAATGATATCAACTACAGATGGGTCTCATATGATAATTGGACTTATGAGACAACATTTAACGGTATCCATATTTCAGTGATTTATTGAAATGAAAAATTGAATAAATAGTAAATTATTGTTACAGTTGAGGCAGAGCTTTTCAGTAAAGAAAGTGTTGATTTAGTGGCGAAAGGAATCGATACAGTCAGTAGTATTTACATCAATGACAAACTTATTGGACAAACAGATAATATGTTTGTGAGATATAAGTTTGATGTGAAACAAACACTTAAAACTGGACAAAATAAGATAAGCATTCAATTTGAATCTGCAGTTCATTATGGTAAAAGGCAGGCGGAAGCATATCAGAGATCCTATAGCTATCCAGTACCACCAGGTATTCGACTTAGATCAATTTTGTCTAAATAATATCATAATGCAAATCAACCCAAACAGAATGTCCCGCTGGTGTGCAACATGGAGAATGTCATTATAATTATGTGCGTAAAATGCAATCATCATTCAGTTGGGACTGGGTATGTATAAATAACAAGCTATATTCATTTTTCAAATTTTACTAATGAATTTGACAAAATTTCGGAACAATTGTAGTTTGAAATCAATCAAAATTATGACTGTTCTTATTAGGAAGATAATTTCTTGGAATAAAATAAATCGGTTAAATCTTTAAATAGGGTCCAGCATTTCCAACACAAGGAATTTGGAAATCAATTGGTATCGAAGCATATGACAGCGCCATTATTAGAGACATTACAGTCGATACAACTCCTCTTCAAAATAATTATTCTCACTGGACCCTCGAAATAACGACTCATTTGGAAACTGCAGTTAATAAACAAATTAACTCCACTTTCAATATTCAATTGAATGAACACAAATTAGTAGAAAATCAAATCCAAGTCTTAAAACCTGAACCCGATAATACAGTAAAGGTTAAATTTGTTATTCCTATCGATAAAATACAAATCACTCCATGGTTTCCAAATGGTGTCGCAGATAATACTCAAACATTATATAATTTGAGTGTTTCGTTATCTGTTGCAAACAGTAAAGAAGTTTCACAAAAATCAGTCAAAATAGGTTTCAGAAAAATAGAATTAATTCAGGAACCAATCAAACCCCAAGGATTGACTTTTTACTTCAAGGTTAATGGAAAGAAATTCTTTGCCAAAGGTTCGAATTGGATTCCGGCTAATGTTTTAACAGAATCTGTTAGCAGACAATATTTGAGACATTTATTGGAATCGGCAAAAGAGGCGAATATGAATATGTTGAGAGTTTGGGGCGGAGGTATTTATGAATTGGACGACTTCTATGAATTGGCCGATGAGTTGGGAATTATGATTTGGCAGGACTTTATGTTTGCCTGTGCTTTATATCCAGTCAATTCTCAATTTTTAAAATCAGTTGATATCGAAATTGTTCAACAGGTCAGACGTCTTCAACATCACCCTTCGATCGCTATCTGGGCCGGTAATTACCTATTTATTGAGGCAATACTTCATTTTTGTATATACGCCAATTAACTATTGATGTTCTCATTTATTTGAGGTAATAATGAAAATGAGGCCGCAATAGCACAGCACTGGTACCACAAGACAAACGATGATCAATACAAAAAAGATTACGTCGAGCTCTATGTCAACCATATTAGAAAAAATCTTTTACAAGAGGACACTTCACGACCATTTGCGGGTTCGAGTCCTTCTAATGGATTAGAGTCCGAGAAAGAGAACTGGACAGCGAAGAACCCATCAGACAATAGATATGGTGATGTCCACTATTACAACTACGGATCTCCTCTTTGGAATTGGAAAATATTTCCGAGCGCTAAATTTGCATCCGAATATGGATTTCAATCTTATCCATCTTTAGAGACTTTGGCGCAAGTAATTAGTGAGAAAGACTTGACTTATCCGATAAGCAAAGCACTCGCTCATCATCAACACCACGGAGACGGAACTAATGCTATTGAGAAACAGATTTGTATGACGCTATTACATCATTAGAAACACTTTTTTTTATTAACCACTCAAATATCTGTTTGTTCATTAAAACCCTTAATATGCCTAATCAAATAACTATTTTTTATACAGCTTATTACATGAATCTTCCATCACATGGTGGAAAAGAAAGACTGAACGATTTAATATATTTATCACAAATACTACAAGCAATGGCTATGAAAACTGAGACTGAGTTCTATCGCAGAAATCGTCAAATTGATCCCAATAACGGTAACGGCAATACAATGGGAGCACTTTATTGGCAATTGAATGATATATGGCAGGGACCCACCTGGGCTTCCACCGAATTCGGAGGAAAGTGGAAATTATTGCACTCTTTTGCAAGAAACTTCTTCATAAATCAATTGGCCTCACCCTATGAGGACTCAAATCAAACTCTTAAAGTAAGTTCAGATTCGTACTTAACCTTCAAATCACATTTATTTCTTAAAAATAAATTTACAATTTTAAGAGAAACAATCATTTATTAAATTGATGATAGATTGCATTTGTTCGCGACGACTATTTGGGAAACTTGTCGTTCAACCTATCAGTTCAAGTATTCAAGTGGTCGTCACTGAAACCTGTGCATCAAATCAAATCTGTTATTAAAACTGATAGCTTTTCAGCCGATATTGTTTACACACATTCAATACCAGATTTATTAAAAGAATCCAATTGTGTCGATAGGAGTGAATGTGTTTTATTGGTCGAAATACAAAATACAGAACACAAAATAGTGGTAATTCAAAATCTTTATTAATATTTGAGTCGTATTTGTTTAAACTTTTGTTAACTTGATTTAAGTTCAAACTTCTCTCTCTTTGTATTAAAGGCTCATAACTTTATGTTATTGTCTGAACCGAAAAACTCAAAAATAGTTAAATCAAATTTAAAACTGGTTGACGTGAAAGAAAAATCACACGACACCAAAACTAATAAATATGTTTATGATATTGTGTTGTCATCAGAAGCAGTGACTCCATTCGTTTTAATGGATTTCAAACTAAATTCTGGAATTGTGGGTCATTTCCCTCACAACGGATTCTTTATGTTCAATAGTCCGAGAACAATTGAATTCGAGACCAACTCTAATGTAACGGTTCAACAAATCAAAGATAATCTAACTTTGAAGACTTTAACAGACGTTATATAGAAGAAGCAGACAAATGAATATGATCTGTTAACAATTGTTATCTTATTTTTGAATAAAGTATCACTGCAATAATTTTATTGGATGTTTAAGTCTTAATGATAGTGAATCTTATGTGCAATTTTACTTCTTATTAGCGATAAAGAAAACTTGCCACTATGAAAGATCAAAAATTAAAACTATTCACTGGCTTATAAAATATTTATAGAACATAAAGAATATTTTAAGATAAGATATAACAGAAAATGACCTCCTGTTTTCTAGTAACTGATTAAACCACTTATTCAATAGTGATTTCTCATTTGTATCAATAATTATATTAAATTCAATGTCAAATTATAAGATGTACGTCAAATTAGCTTCATATAAAAGTGAAACAATTTTTTGATTAAACTAGATCTAGCCTTAGCGATCATGAGAGCATTAGCAACTGTTTTACTCTCACTCTATTTTATAGCAGAATTTGGTTCTGCAGACTATTTGTCACTAGACGGCAATGAATGGACTGCAATTAGTTATAATCAATGTAATTTGATAAAATATTTAAATAAGAGGACTAAGGATTAAAATGAAAAATTGACTCATTTTACAGCTATAACGGCGAAAGCCAGAGTGCCTGGAAGTATATATTCAGATCTTCGTAGAGATCAAGTTTTGAAACAAGACATATATTTTGGTTACAATGACCTATATTATAGATGGGTTTCGTATGACAATTGGACATATGAAAGGACCTTCAATGGTATAGTAATTTGAATATAATTTCAAAAATTTCAGAAATCATTTATTGAAATAGTTGAAGCATCGCTATTGAGTCAAGAAGGAGTTTATTTAGTGGCGAAAGGAATCGATACAGTCAGTAGCGTTTACATCAATGACAAACTTATTGGACAAACAGATAATATGTTTGTGAGATATAAGTTTGATGTGAAACAAACACTAATAGTTGGAGAAAATAAGATCAGAGTAGCCTTCGAGTCTGCACCACTTTATGCTAAGAGACAATCACAAATTTACGAGAAAACTTATGGCTATCCAATACCACCAGGTATGCATAACTGCCTTGCTTGGCTTTCTATTCTACTTCACATTTTTATATCGAAACAATAGAGATTTAATTGTTGTCATAAATAGCATGCCCAGATGGCGTACAACACGGGAATGTCATTACAATTATGTCCGTAAAATGCAATCATCATTTAGCTGGGACTGGGTATGCATTGTTATGTTTGCAATAGTTTTCATGAAAAACATACTTTAACTAGATCAAATAAAAGATAATCAAGCAAAAATTGCTAAAAAGGATAAAAGTCATTATTTCGATTGATAAAAAAGTTGACAAAACTCAAATTATTTATCAGGGCCCGGCATTTCCAACTCAAGGAATTTGGAAATCAATTGGTATCGAAGCTTATGATAGTGCTATCATTAGAGACATTACAGCTGAAACAACTCCTGATCAGAAGGACCCATCATATTGGACACTTTATCTAACTACTTATTTGGAAACTGCAGCTCAAAAAGCGTTAAATGCGAGTTTCACAATTCAATTGGATGGTCACTCGTTAATTGACAATCAAATCGAAGTCTTAAAACCTGAACCCGATAATACAGTAAAGGTTAAATTTGTTATTCCTATCGATAAAATACAAATCACTCCATGGTTCCCAAATGGTGTCGCAGATAATACTCAAACTTTATATAATTTGAGTGTTTCGTTATCTGTTGCAAACAGTAAAGAAGTTTCACAAAAATCAGTCAAAATAGGTTTCAGAAAAATAGAATTAATTCAGGAACCAATCAAACCCCAAGGACTGACTTTTTATTTCAAAGTGAATGGCAAAACATTTTTCGCCAAAGGTTCGAATTGGATTCCGGCTAATGTTTTGACAGAATCTGTTAGCAGACAATATTTGAGACATTTATTGGAATCGGCAAAAGAGGCGAATATGAATATGTTGAGAGTTTGGGGCGGAGGTATTTATGAATTGGACGACTTCTATGAATTGGCCGATGAGTTGGGAATTATGATTTGGCAGGACTTTATGTTTGCCTGTGCTTTATATCCAACAAATCCTCAATTCTTGGAATCAGTTGATATGGAAGTTGTTCAACAAGTTAGACGTCTTCAACATCATCCTTCAATTGCTCTCTGGGCTGGTATTGAATATTTACCTATTTATTAAACTATTTAATGGCAATTGAATTTAATTAGTAGAACAGCTTAAGTGATAGCATTTAGAACTGATTTTTGCCGCTTTTTGAGAAGACCATTCAATTATTCTTAACCATATATTCATAACTACTATTTAGGTTTTAATATTTTACAGGTAATAATGAGAATGAAATGGCTATAGCCAATCACTGGTATCCACAGATTAAAACCAATGAAACGAGATATAAGAATGATTATAGAGAGTTATATATCAATCACGTTAGAAAACTACTTCTAGAACAAGACACTACTCGACCATTTGCAGGTTCAAGCCCTACAAATGGATTAGAGTCTGAGAAAGAGAACTGGATTGCAAATAACCCATCAGATAATAGATATGGTGATGTCCACTACTATAATTATGGATCTCCTCTTTGGAATTGGAAACTGTTCCCGAGCGCTAAGTTTGCGTCTGAATACGGATTCGAATCTTATCCATCATTAGAGACCTTGGCGCAGGTTATTGATGAAAACGACTTGGCTTATCCGATAACTACGGTTGTTGCTCACCATCAACACCATCCCGGAGGAGTGCAACAGATGGAAAAAATGATTTGTATGCTACGGATGTTGTTAGAGTTTAAGGAATTTTTAACTTATCATAATTTATTTTAAAAAGCCAGTTTTTTCATAGCTTTGCGATTTTAAAAATGAATATGAATTAATATTAATAACTACGGATCTATTTCAAATTTACTTCGAATTTTCGATTAAACGATCTATGAAATTGGGAACTAATCAACTTTTTCCTCTGTAGCTTATTATATGAATCTGCCATCACACGGAGGAAAAGAAAGATTGAATGATTTAATATATTTGTCACAAGTCACTCAAGCGATGGCTATGAAAACTGAGACCGAGTTTTATCGCAGAAATCGCGATGTAAATCAAAAGAATGGCAATGGCTTTACGATGGGAGCTCTTTATTGGCAATTGAATGACATCTGGCAGGGACCCACCTGGGCTTCTATTGAATTCGGTGGCAAATGGAAATTATTGCACTCTTTTGCAAGAAATTTCTTTAAAAATCAATTGATCTCACCCTTTGAGGATACGAATCAAACACTGAAAGTAGGTTTAAATTTTCTATTGCTGAAAATAACGCTGAACTTAGGTTAAAGTAATGGCTAAATAACAATGATTGGGAGATATCGTACAACTTAATTCAACTCATAAAATCTTGTATAATGTAATGCTAAATATAAATTACAGCTTAGCTAAACTATTTCAATAATAGGTAGCATTTGTTCGCGACGACTATTTGGGAAACTTGTCGTTCAATCTATCAGTTCAAGTATTCAAGTGGTCATCACTAAAACCTGTGCATCAAATCAAATCTGTTATTAAAACTGATAGCTTTTCAGCTGATATTGTTTACACACATTCAATACCAGATCTATTAAAAGAATCCAATTGTGTCGATAGGAGTGAATGTGTTTTATTGGTCGAAATACAAAATACAGAACACAAAATAGTGGTAATTCAAAATCTTTATTAATATTTGAGTCGTATTTGTTTAAACTTTTGTTAACTTGATTTAAGTTGAAACTTCTCTCTCTTTGTATTAAAGGCTCATAACTTTATGTTATTGTCTGAACCAAAAACTCAAAAATAGTTAAATCAAATTTAAAACTGGTTGACGTGAAAGAAAAATCACACGACACCAAAACTAATAAATATGTTTATGATATTGTGTTGTCATCAGAAGCAGTCACTCCATTCGTTTTAATGGATTTCAAACTAAATTGTGGAATTGTGGGTCAATTCCCTCACAACGGATTCTTTATGTTCAATAGTCCGAAAACAATTGAATTCGTGACCAACTCTAATATAACAGTTGAACAAATCAAAGATAATCTAACCTTCAAGACCTTAACAGATATCGTATAATAAAAACAGAATAATCTAAAACATATTAATTGTTAATTATTTTAATATTATTTTCAAATAAATTGCTAACAAAAAAATGTTTTGAATGATGAAAAAGTTTTGTATTTTATTATAACTTTAAATTGAGGCTGATCTCGATAAGGCTCTGCAAAACAGAATTATAATGACAAATTGCGTGACAATAGATTAAACCAATTTCGTATGTCACTTCTCATAAGTATAATAATTGATAATTTCAGTGATAAGGTATATCCCTAAGTTTTATTTTTATATGGATACGATTGTATTTTATGAAGTTATTTTTGTCTAAACCAAACTGTATGATGCTTAGGGCTTTAGTCAAATTATTTTTTTCGTGCTCTATCCTTAAGTTGAGTTCTGCCGAATACTTGTCATTAGACGGCAGCGATTGGATTGCAACCAGTATTAACAAATGTAGCAAATAAGTTAATTATACAAACCGATACTTTATTAGAATAACAATTTTATTATTCATTCTCTAGCTATTTCTGTAAAAGCTAGAGTTCCTGGAAGTATATACTCAGATCTTCGTAAAGATGGTGTACTCAAACAAGACATATATTATGAGTACAATGACATCAATTATAGATGGGTCTCATATGATAATTGGACTTATGAGACAACATTTAACGGTATCCATATTTCAGTAATTTATTGAAATGAAAAATTGAATAAATAGTAAATTGTTGTTACAGTTGAGGCAGAGCTTTTCAGTAAAGAAAGTGTTGATTTAGTGGCGAAAGGAATCGATACAGTCAGTAGTATTTACATCAATGACAAACTTATTGGACAAACAGATAATATGTTTGTGAGATATAAGTTTGATGTGAAACAAACACTTAAAACTGGACAAAATAAGATAAGGATTGCATTTGAATCTGCAGTTAATTACAGCAAAAGACAAGCAGAAACATATCAGAGATCTTATAACTATTCACTACCGCCAGGTATGCAAGTTATTGCGATTGATTAATTCATTTAAATAACCAATTGATTATTTGTTAAAACAGAATGTCCCTCCAGCATACAGAACGGGGAATGTCATTTCAATTTTATCCGTAAAATGCAATCATCATTCAGCTGGGACTGGGTATGCATTTACAGCTAATTCAAATCAAATTTACGCAAATAAAAATAATTTTCAAATCACTTAGTAAAAGGAAATTTCACAAATGGTTTAGTTTCTAAATAGGGTCCGGCATTTCTAACACAAGGAATTTGGAAACCAATTGGTATCGAAGCATATGACAGCGCCATTATTAGAGACATTACAGTCGATACAACTCCTCTTCAAAATAATGATTCTCACTGGACGCTCCACATAACGGCTCATTTGGAGACTGCAGTCAATAAACAAATTAACTCCACTTTCAATATCCAATTAAATCAACACAAATTAGTAGAAAATCAAATTCAACTTTTAAAACCTCAAACCGATAATACAGTAAAGGTTAAATTTGTCATTCCTATCGATAAAATACAAATCACTCCATGGTTTCCAAATGGTGTCGCAGACAATACTCAAACATTATATAATTTGAGTGTTTCGTTATCTGTTGCAAACAGTAAAGAAGTTTCACAAAAATCAGTCAAAATAGGTTTCAGAAAAATAGAATTAATTCAGGAACCAATCAAACCCCAAGGATTGACTTTTTACTTCAAGGTTAATGGAAAGAAATTCTTTGCCAAAGGTTCGAATTGGATTCCGGCTAATGTTTTGACAGAATCTGTTAGCAGACAATATTTGAGACATTTATTGGAATCGGCAAAAGAGGCGAATATGAATATGTTGAGAGTTTGGGGCGGAGGTATTTATGAATTGGACGACTTCTATGAATTGGCCGATGAGTTGGGAATTATGATTTGGCAGGACTTTATGTTTGCCTGTGCTTTATATCCAGTCAATTCTCAATTTTTAAAATCAGTTGATATCGAAATTGTTCAACAGGTCAGACGTCTTCAACATCACCCTTCGATCGCTATCTGGGCCGGTAATTACCTATTTATTGAGGCAATACTTCATTTTTGTATATACGCCAATTAACTGTTGATGTTCTCATTTATTTGAGGTAATAATGAAAATGAGGCCGCAATAGCACAGCACTGGTATCACAATACAAACGATGATCAATATAAAAAAGATTACGTCGATCTCTATGTCAACCATATTAAAAAAAAATCTTTTACAAGAGGACACTTCACGACCATTTGCGGGCTCGAGTCCTTCTAATGGATTAGAGTCCGAGAAAGAGAACTGGATTGCGAAGAATCCTTCGGATACTAGATATGGCGACGTTCATTATTATAACTATTGGACTGGACTCTGGGACTGGAAACAATTTCCCAGCACTAAGTTTGCCTCTGAATATGGATTTCCATCTTATCCATCATTAGAAACATTATCTAGAGTAATCGATGAAAAAGACCTGACTAATCCGATAAGTAAAGCTATCGCTCATCATCAACACCTTCCTTACAATACTGCAGAATTACAGATTTGTATGTCTTCAGTACTTTCTCATTTTTTACTAACTTTTATTTCTGATCGATAGCTTTATATTTCAAACTTTCATCACACGGAGGAATAGAAAGATTGAATGATTTAATATATTTGTCACAAGTCACTCAAGCGATGGCTATGAAAACCGAGACTGAGTTTTATCGTAGAAATCGTGCCATAGATCAAAAGAACGGCGATGGCTTTACGATGGGAGCTCTTTATTGGCAACTAAATGACATTTGGCAAGGACCCACCTGGGCTTCTATTGAATTCGGAGGCAAATGGAAATTATTACACTCTTTTGCGAGAAACTTCTTTAGTAATCAATTGGTCTCGCCTTATGAGGATACAAATCAAACTCTCAAAGTAAGTCTTATATAAGTTTTGATGCTATCATTATGTATTAACAAGATGTAAACTTTAATTGAAACAAAGTTTTATTAAACTTAATAGTCATTAATGTTTTATTTTTATAGATAGCATTTGTTCGCGACGACTATTTGGGAAACTTGTCGTTCAATCTATCAGTTCAAGTATTCAAGTGGTCATCACTGAAACCTGTGCATCAAATCAAATCTGTTATTAAAACTGATAGCTTTTCAGCTGATATTGTTTACACACATTCAATACCAGATTTATTAAAACAATCCAATTGTGTCGATAGGAGTGAATGTGTTTTATTGGTCGAAATAGAAAACTCAGAACATAAATTAGTGGTAAAGTTTTTTTTAAATAATAGTTCTTCTAATTTTATTAAAACTCAAACTTTTTTCTATTTACTTAAAGGCTCATAATTTTATGTTATTATCTGAACCGAAAAACTCAAAAATAGATAAATCAAATTTAAAACTGGTTGACGTTAAACAAAAATTACACGACACCAAAACTAATAAATATGTTTATGATATTGTGTTGTCATCAGAAGCTGTCACTCCATTCGTTTTTATGGACTTTAAACTGAATTCTGGAATTGTGGGTCAATTCCCTCACAACGGATTCTTTATGTTTGTTAGTCCGAAAACAATTGAATTTGAGACCAACTCTAATGTAACGGTTCAACAAATTAAAGATAATCTAACTTTCAAGACCTTAACAGACGTTATATAAGATCCTTTTTAAAGTGGATATGCATTGAATTTAATATTAAATAAGTTTAGAACCTGTTACTCAGTCATTAGTGAGTTTTTTGTCTGAAAATCGATTTTGAATTAGCCTTGAGTTTGGTTGAAAACTTTTTCTCCAGTTTCGAATACGCAAGCAAATCAACTATAATTGTGTCTATCTATCAAATCTTAAAGCAGGCTTTCTATTAAATGAAGACTTGATCGAACATTTTGAAGACCTATCTTAGCTAATAAGGCTTGTAGTGCGAATAACAATCTCTAACTTTCAAATTTAACACTTATTTTTAAACATTGACCTCTTTTTACATCAACCTTCGAAGTACGAGATAAAAGGACAAGCTTTGAGATATTTAAGAGGTAAGGATAACCCATCAACTGCTTGTTAGTAATAAATTATTCATTGTATAGATTAAAATTTTTCTGTTATGATCAAAGTTACTATCCGTTCTGGTCTCGCAGGGGCTGTTCCGACTTGGTAAATATTGTTGTCGGCACACTTTAATAAATATATTTCAATTCAATTTTTCAGTTTTATAAAACCTAAAAACGAGTCAAAATTTAAGAGCAATAAAACTAACATTGTATTCAAGTTTACTATGTCAATCGAATATTCTAACTATTGGATTTAAGGACCCTTCAATATTTTTGTTTCGACTTAGCTTTAGAAAAGGTCATTACGATTAAAAGACTTGATCAAATCAATTTTGCTATCGTTCAAATGATTAAAGCTGGATCTTTACAAATTTGACGCTAAATGTCAGGTCAATACAATCGAGACGATAGTTAAGATATTCCTTCAAATTATTCCTTCGCTTGTATTAAAAGTAATTTCAATTACTATTTAATCAAATGATATAAATTCCAGAGTTGAAGCAAAAGATAAAAATACTTATGATCGAAGGTTAAAGGCAACAACTTCTTTCATACTGAGAATTATCTCTAAACGCATTTCAACGTGATAACTAAAATTACCACTTAGTTTACCATTAGATACAGTAAAACACTTACCATTTTTTGCCGATTTTATTATTATTTATCTCCAGCTTTTATTTGTGCTCTCCGTTCATATCATATCCAGTTATTATATCACCATTTGTGTTGAGTATTTAGAGTACTAGTTTAGTTGTAAAGTTTAGCTAAATTTAAATTCAGTTTAATTAAGAGACATTGTTTTGAGATTCATGGTAGAATCAATAGATTCTTATATTTTGTTCTCATAAAGAACGTCAAACTTACTTAATTGACCCCTCTATCAGTTGACTGTGCAACATTAGCAACTTAGATCATTTTAAACCCGAGAATTAATCTTAATGACTTACTTAGACTGAAAACTAGCACTTTGAGAAAAAGATACTTTTATTTGAGCTGCAACAACCAATATTGTTCGTATCTAAGGCCATTAATAGGGAACACCATTGCTTTTCATGTCTTCATAGAATGACAAACGCTTTTGCTTCGGTTCGTTTTCAACATTAAATTGATTGAGGTTAAGATCTTTAGATAACTTTGAATTATAACCGAATACGTAAGACAATAAGAATAATAGTTACAAAAGTAAAGTTCTTAACTTTCAGAAAAATTGTCATACAAAATATTGTTTTCAAGATTTGATTAAAAATGTATTCAAATTTTCTGACACTTTAAAAAATAGTAAGTAAAAACCATTAAATACTATGTTGAAACAATTGTAGCGAGATAAATATTCGTTGTCGAGTTATAAAAGCTTTATGAGAAAATGGACAAATGATTAATCAATAGTTTTGAAATAATAAGTAATTAGTAGAGCCACCAATTTGTTGTGTATTCCGATAGTCAAAGTTGTGCTAATAATAGGAAAAAGTTAGGAAACAACTTTGAACTTAAAGTCTACAGTCATGAATCGGTTAAGATCTAGGTTAGGTTAGGTTAGGTTAGATTTTCAATCGGTTCCTACTTACTAGAAAAAAGTTGGGATCATAACAAATTGGTAGCTCTAATAGTAACCACAATGAAATAGAGAAATTATTTTGGAAACCTCTGCCATATAGTGTGTATGAATGTAAAGAAACATAAAAATATTGATATCTTCCTTATTCTTCGCAAAAATTAACATTTAGTCTTATCTTAACTAAAATTATATTTCCAACATTTATACAACATAAGCATAACTAAACACAAAATATTGCATAACTTCTATTAAGTTTGCCTCAAACCTAAATAAACTCTAATAAAATAAAAAATGAGAAGAATATCAAACCTAAACAAATGATTCATTACAGTCATGGATAATACAAAATCGAGTTATAATAATGTTCAATGGTTTAAGACGCAAATAAAATGACAAAACTACAAGCTCGTTCGTTGTCACAATACGAGTTGAAAAAAATTAATTGAAATTCTATTCAAGGCTTAAGTTTTGTAATCAAAATCTCTTCGGAAGACTTATGACAACCACTACAGCCATTCATCAGTTTCGGTAGCCTTATTGCCGACATTTCCCAAATTTTTCTCTCGTTCTCTTCGCACAAATTCATTGGATTCTCAATCAATTCTAGTTCTCGATCGTCTTCTTTCATATGTTGATACTCGATATCATTAGCAGAACGCAACGACTCGAGACATCGTTGAGTGGCGATCGCAACGTCCTTCATAATCCGATACATAATAATGGCAGAGATTTCTCTCAAAAATATAGTCTTAACTCTAATTACATTTTCCACTCTAATCGACAACTGATTATAATCGAGATTTGGGTAAAACTTCGGTGATTTCACCTTCAAATAAGTCCATAAAAGATTATCAAGCGACCGAAGTTCGGCTCTTGCCCACTTTTTACCATTAGTGGTCGAATTCTTGAACTCTTTTTTCTGCAAATAGTAGTCAGCAATACGAATATCCAAAACATTTTTCAAAACAATATTAAATAAGTGTTTTAAGGCGTCACTCGATTGACGACAAGTAAACATAACTTTCTGTAGTTTTTCTGATTCAAGAATTGGCCTCAATTTCGGGACAATTTCATTGTTAGCTTCAAAAACATAAATCGCTTCTTCGTTAGCAAACGCGAAGAGGTTTACAGACCCGTCACGACTGATATCTTCGCCAAACAGAGCAAATGCTACAGAATCGCATTCAACTATGCTTTCGATAGCTTTATTGAAATGTTCGCCTAATTTTTCAATTAGTTTTACATCATTAGACGCTTTCAGCTTCAGAGCATTCAGATTGACAACTATTGGATCGTCGTCTTCGTTCAGATCAATTGACTCCAAATCACTGCTGAAGCCATAGATATTGTCTTCTTCTTCTTCGATGCCATTTACTGCTATTGGTATTAAGACTCTTGAACTGCTTTTTGTAGTTTCAGATCTATTTTAGGAGAAAATATAAAAACATAATTAAATATTGGTTCAAGAAAGTACTGTTAATTTCAACAAAGACTATTTTTATCTAAAATTTATCCAAAAAATTTGCTCAAAACAAACTACAATTAAATTTAAAGACTAATTGAAAAATAGCTTTAATTAAGCAGTTTGTAGAAATATGACTTCTCATTGAAAAATATAACAGAAACTTCAACTAAAAGTAGCAATAAAAAATAATTATCTTCTGTTCAGACCTGTTTTTTGGACACTTTCTTATTTTAATTAAAGTATTCATTTTCCATTTAATTATTTCATTTTCAAAGACAACATATGAACCAAAGTAAGTGCTATTAAGTGATGCCTTAATTAAGTTAAACGAACAACTACTGGCATCGTATTTGTCAACAGTTCCGATAACGTGATTACCACTAATTTCGATGAATTCAAGTATTGAACCCAAATATGATTTAATGTAATGAATATTTGACTCATTCCAGACGTCAGTTAAATTGGTTGTCATTTTACTAATTTACTATTTTTTACGACCCAAGTTACTTAAAAATGATGTTTTCAAGTTCATTTTAAGTTTAAATACTAATGGATTAAAGCATTGTTTCTTCTGTTGTTTTTGTTACTGTTTTCAAACCTAAGAAAAAATGCGCTTGTTTTGAAAATAAGCCTCTTTCGAACAGAGATCTGTTATAAATGACGTTCACTTGTCTGTACTTCAAGTTGAGTCAATACTTATAATAGATTGTAAACTTTATTATTTGATATTGTGAGGTTTTGTCACAATTATTGCTAAACGACAAATCTAATGAAGTAAAAAATCTTTTTATTAATGTAAAAAGACTACGTAAACATTTTCACCAAAATTGTATCATCTTAAACACAGAGTTATCAAAAAGTATTCACAATTTTAAACAATTATAAGATTTAAAATGAGATAAAAAGTTTTAGCTATTTAACAAAAAAATCAAATGTAATCATAGTTTAAAAGATAATTTCAAACATCTATTGAATGTTTATTATCAATAAAAGAGAGTTTTATAGGCATTAATTGAATAGAAAATTATTTTTAGTCTTTAGTTTTCAAAGTGAAAGGTCTTCGAAGTTGCTGACCACTAGAGAACGGGTTAGTCATCGGTCGCCGAATCGGTTTTTCCGAAATAATCTTAAACTCATAGACATCATCATCCGATATATCAATAGATCTCAAAGACCTCGAAAGAACCGAATCTTTACGCTCATTACTAATCAAACCATTCAGTGGTATGTCAACAGTTTTGATGTTGTTCACATCTCCTGAACACTTTTGTTGAGACAATTTCGTATTAAAATGAGCAAACTGTCCATCGCTTCGGTCGACCATTGCTGTGATTGACTTTCTGTTCGCTAGTTCTATTCTCATGTCATTAAGCCTTTTGCGTTCAGTTTTATTAAGTCGTGACAAAAGCCATTGATCTGTAAATTTGTTCTCTTCGAACACATCTTCAGCCTTCATATCGTGATTGCTCAGATTTCCATCGAATAATATACCGCTCGGATGCAGATCCCAGTCATCGATGTCTTTCTTCTTAGTCTTGTTGCAGTTCTCAACTATTCATTAAGGTTTAACCAATCAATTAATCGATCAATAGTTGAACTTTGTTTCAATCAAAATTCATACCTTTGATGTTTGATTCTTTTTTGATAACATTCGTATCAGAGATTGCATTTCTATCCATAAGAGCCACTTCATTATTGACTGAAATATAAAAATGAACTAATAATAAAACAATTTGCAAAACAGTAGAAAAAAATGAAATAAGTCAAATATTTGAGACAAAATCAATTAACAAATGATCAAATAAAAACTTTTCAGATCAATCAAAGAACAAACAAGAAAATGACATCAACTCTAAAACAAGTAATCAAATAATGAGAAGGTCGAAAAGTTGATTGACTTTTGATACCATTTTTCTCTTGCTTGACATCTGCTTTTTGCCAAATATATCTGAAGACTGCGTTAGATTTGCACTGAATCAAGTGAGCCATAAAATCATTGAAAAGTACTCGATGGTTAGCATTGAATGGACAACAAGTCCATCGATTTCGATCCCAAACATTCATATTCTTCTGACAGTGAGTCAAATGAATTTGATATTTGGATGTCTTAACCACATGATTCCTATTATACGGACATCTAATCATTTGCAATGATTCCAAGTCTGAATCTGATAGTTTTGATGCCATTTTAATTGTTATTTTAATTAGGTATTCGTTCAATTGTTTGTCAATTGAAACGAAAATTCAATTCGTTTTTATTCTAATGCGCATTCAATATGTTGTTATGCAATAGTTTTTGAACCTTTTTCGAATTACTTCAGTTTTCGCTCTGAACACTTTTCATTGTTTAGTACTCTCTCTATAATGGAGTTGGATATAGCTGGCCACGAGCCATAATATACACTTTCAAAAAATGAATTTGGTTCGTAGACTACGTACACTGTGCCCGATATAGCGAACTGCCGCTATAATTAACTGATCTCTAGCGTGTTAGGCTGTTCATTATAGCGAGAGGCAACTGTATATACTTTGCAGTTATTCAAAGTATACATATGTTTGTATGTGCGTATATTCCTTCATCAATATGAAAACTATTTTCTTCAAATTAAAATTTGTTGTAGTTTTTTAAATTTCGTAACTTTAACTTCTGTACTCAACCCTTTGTTGGTCATAACTAAACTAATTGGGGAATTAAGACAATTTTTAGTAGACATTATTTAGGATCATATGTCTGAGAAGTTTTACATCTTTGGATCAGCTGTCACACACTTTATATTAATTTTATTGGAGTTCAAGTTTTTACTATAGAAATCTATAACTAATAAAATATCGATAGAAAAAGTACATTTTTATAGTTAGGTTTAAAACATGAAAATATTAAGCAAATAAACACTAAATCATTCTTCATTCGGAGTATGAAAATTAAAGAAACAATTGGATTCATTTACGCAGAGCCATGTATTACATTTAACACATTTTACTCGTGTCTTTCGAGTACATCTATACATTTGACATCGAGAGGCGAAAGCCTTTTTACAGAATTGAGGCAAATGATTAACTTTATCAAATCTAAATGTGTCTAAATTATACACTACTATGCAATACTGTATTAAAAACTATTAAATATATTAATATTTCCATGTAGACATCACTAAACTATTGATATTGGTCTTGAAACACTCCTAATTAGCCCCTATACTAAATAAGACCAATTTCAAAGACCTCATCCATTGCTATTAATGACAATTGATCCATTATTAGAGGATATCTGAGACTATGGATAGTGATCTAAAAATGCTTCCATTAACTTCCTCAAGTTATAAAACCATTTTTAAAAAGTATTAGGTTATATGTCATCAAATTGAACATGTGTCAATTTTTGATTATTTCTCATATTATCACCTTACCACCATCTATTTAAAAGCTAAGATATTTTTATGATATATGTATAATTTTGTAGAATGATGTCTCCTTAATGTAAAGAAGCAGATTCCAGTTTTCTATCTTTAATACTCTTTGAGTTACAGTCATTAAAAAATGTGCACATATGCGCACGTTGGCCGTTAAGTATCAAAGGGTTAAGTCTCTATCAAACACGTGACGAATAGGTAGAAAAGATACATATTTTTTGGTTCTACCTCAAACTTTCCTTAATCGTTAGCTGATCACTAATAATGACTATCAAAGTACGGGGCAATCAAATTTGATTCTTGGATAGAATCCTCCTTTTAACTTTTAGCCGAAAAAATGATAAACGCGCTATTTGAAGCAATACTATAAATTCTATAGAACCTAAACTAAATGAATGTTTTCAATCTTTATCTAAATAACGATATAACAATTTGAAAAACTAAGTTCAAAAGGGTATATTTCCATGAATAAGTGCTTTCTTGAAGTATTCTTAACTTTTCATTCTATTTATTATTTGTGATTCGAGACTGTCTAATAAAAAAAGAAGTTGCGTACAAATAGATCATATAAAATAAGCGAATCATATCTCCAACACTGCTATAAGATTTCATACAGTTTTGAGACTTACAACAGTTCTAATGAAAGTTTCCAAAAGTTAATATAAAATTTGACTTGACTTTAATTTTATGATATTCTTAAAAACAAGTTAATTGAATGGAACGCATTAAGACATTTATTGAGAATTAAGTTATAATAATGAAAGAACGTAAGATTAAGCTAAAGTTAGTTCCAACTGTTTAACAGATGCAGCCAAAAGCCATCTATAAATTACAATATTATTGAAATCTTCAATCAATCGAAAGCTAATTTGTTGTTCAATTAATTATGCAAATGTATTACATAAGTTAGGGATTTAATTGCAAATTTTGGGACGACAGCATTCAAACGACAGTTCAAAACAGTTGACTATAAAGTTTTCAGTTCCTGTAATTACTGGCCAGACTCGCAAAAAATAATCAAAGTGTTAATAAAAAAGATCGGAATGGAACACATTTTAATAATCCCATAAATCAGTATTTCATTTAGATTGTAGTCTAAAAACAATCAAAGAAGTCAATTTTAAGCCAATTTAAAAGTTTATTGACTTTATAACTAAACACAAAAGTATGAAAAGAATTTTTGTCTTATTAGTGAAAGTGCTTTCCTTATCAATTAATTAAATCAGTCAAACAAATGATTGTTTGCAACAATTCAAAATTAACTACAACCCTGTTGTTAGGATTGGAATGATCACTGTTTACAAGACAGATCACTTTTTACTACTTAAGATAAACTTTATCCTAAAGTCAACAGCCTGTTAATCCTTTAGCACAAACAGTGCTGCAGAAATACCACTGGTGGTCACTTTCAAGGGCAGAATATACGGACTTACAGAATAATGAGAGAGAGAGAGGGAGTCAATAAACTCTAAAAGAAAGTGTATCTCAAAACTTGACCCATTCGTTGATTGGATCTAAAGATCTGATATCAAAGGTAAATTCATTTACGTCGAGTATAAAAGCCAACTGTATTTCAAATTGTTCATCACTTGCTACTGAAAAAAGTTTCTATTCAGCTTTTTGGTAGACTTTTATTGAAAATTTAACACCTATTCAAAATGTATGGTCTGTTCCTATTGTCATCATTGGTAGCTCTGTCTTTAGCCAATAAACAAGGTTTGAATTGAGAAAAGAAACTTGTATTATATGTTTGATTGAGTTTCAATTCAATTTTAATTTTTTCCTTGCAGAGACTATAGTTATAGTAGAACCACGACCACCGCATCATGCTTGTGGACCGAACGAGGTCTGAAATATTTTTTGACCAAATGTTTAACTTCATTTAATCTCACGACAACTATATTTTCAGGTCGTAAGCGATTGCGTGACTCCATGTCAGCCGTCGTGCGAATTCCCGAACCAATTGCCATGTCCTGAATTCAGCGCTCGTTCAGGCGGTCATAAACCAGAGGTCATAATAGTAAAGCCACTTCCTCTTCCACCACCACCTCCTCCAGCTCCGTGCTCACCAGGCTGTGTCTGTGCCCACGGGTTTGTCAGAAACGAATGGGGACTTTGTATACATAAGAGTCATTGTCCGAGTAAGTCATTAAAACTTATTCAATTTATTCAATTAAAATAACTTTTCTGTCAATAAGTCATAAAAATTAAAAACTCATTTATTTTGGTTGAAGATTAACTTTTTTCCCTATCTTAAGCCTCATGTAAACCAAACTCACACTTCGAATCATGCGGTCCAAGATGCCAACCAACTTGCGATATAGTCGAACCCAAAAGTCTATCATCTTGTAACGGAGATTGTGTTTCAGGATGTTTCTGTAACAGCGGTTATGTCAAGGACTTGAGAACTGGTCAATGCGTTAGACCTAAGGATTGCTGTAAGTGGTTATCAAAACAAGAAAATTGAAAAAGCTTCAATAAAATACTAATTGTTATATGAATTATAGCTCAAATCTGTCCCGAAAACGAGCACTACAGCGATTGCGGAACAGAATGCGTAGCAACTTGTGGCAAGCCGGTCATCGATTGGACTAGATGTACTAACCACACTTCATTGCTACCTGGATGTTATTGTAATCAAGGCTTTCTTCGCGATCCGGTCACCAAGAAATGTGTCCGAAAACATGATTGCACACCTCCTAAATCATGCCCAATTTATGAAGAGTGGTATAAATGCAAACCATGTACACCAACTTGTCATAATCCGAACCCGATATGTGCAGCCATTTGCCAACCAGGATGTGACTGCAAAAAAGGTTACGTTCGCGATACAAAGAACAACAAATGCGTGCCTTTGTGTGAATGTTCTCACCATAAACACTAGACTGGATCAGCTTATCTTAATCTTTTTTCTAGTGTTGATTGATTAGAAACTTATTGTATATTTCATTAAGAAAACTAAACCAGATCTGAATTGCATTTAGAAAATATTTATAAACTTTTTCAAAATTATAAAGCTTCATTTTTAACAATTTATTTAATCCTTGAATTAATTTTTTAAAACTTATTTAAAATAAAATTTTGAATGGTTCATAAACTTATTTCTTATAAAAAATTTTGTGGGCAACAAATTCTTCCTGAAGATTGAGCTAAACCTTGGCTCTTCCACCTAATGATTAAGCACTTATGGAATCCCAATAAATCCATTTTGTCGGTCTCTATAGCCATAAATCCATATTGAGCTCAATCCTCATTATTGTTACCTCGCATTGAAAGTGATATCTTCGATAGTAATTTAGCTTTTTTCTCTTCTCTGGAAAAACTTCTCCCATTTAGGCATTTATGATGTGCTGTTGGTATCGACAAGTATTCGGTTATTTATTCAGCAAAAGCAATTGCCATATCATATATAGCCTCGACTATAACTTATGTTTAGTACTAGAGCTCATTCTCTATTCATTGATTTTCGCTTTATTTCGACTAAACATAGAGCGAAAGTCTGTAAATGTAAAATTCAGTGCAACTTTTTGGTAAGGAATCAATGAATCAGAATTATGTTAAACTTTTTTCCGCCACAACGACCACTATTTTCTATGCTATACTTTTTCTGGAAATGTATGGAATGTTATTTGGCGTAATCAGCTCAACGGGTATGTTATGCACTGAATATTAATTCATTTCTGGATATAACAGCTGTTAATTTAGTGAATGTTTGAATTAATTAGTGCTTTATTCAAATATGAAATCTGTTAATAATATTGAAAAAACACTGAACACAATAAAAATGAAGCTTTGCTTAACTTTTATGACACATCGTACGTGAAGATAGATTTTAAAATTGTACGAAATTCCTAAGAGTATTGGTAATCTTAGGTTTAGCAAAAATAAAGTCCAAATCCAACTAATAGTATATACTTCTTAAACTTACTCGTGAACTGTGAGCTTTCATATTAGATTAGAGCTGAAAAAGCATTTTAGTTTGGAAATTTAAAATCACTGTCTTTTCTCAAATATCTATTACTGATAAATCTCTAAATATCTTTGAACTCTTCTTAAAACTCTTATGCTCTTAAGTCTCGTTTTAAGTTGAACGTCTGCTCACAAGTAAAGGAAAAACCTTTTAAGAGTAAAAACTCGAGTTCTCAAACTTTTACAGTAATTACTTCAGAGCTATATAATAGAAATTTGGCGAAAAAATATAGAACTAAATATCGATTTGACTCACAATGTATGCAAAATGATGTGTTTACACTTAAGATAATTCAAACTTTTGATCAAAATTTGGACATCAATTATGTAAAGCAGTTATCAAGTGTAGTCTAGACTTTAAAAAAAACTAATGAAAGTGCGCGTAAATATTAGTTTAAATAAAATGTAATACAGAAATAATTTGACTAGACCTTAAAATTGATTTTAAAGCTTAATCTTTATGGACAAACACTGAGAATAATTAGTATATATATTATGTATTATTATTATTGGCATAGGGGAAAGTAGAGCTTATTGTGTGTTTGACTAATTTAATTATTTTGATGAATCAGCAGCTGAGAAAAGAAATCTCCATATATTGTTTTGTTGGCTTCAATTTAAATAATTTGGATTAAAAATAGTAGAAACTGAAACAGTTATCGACTAGTCGTACAACTGCTGTAATTATTTTTTGGGTTACAATAAAAGGACGCGAAGTGTGTAGTCATGCATAACATTTCAAATGCAAAGGAGCTAATGGTTAATGTTATTATCTTCGCCTTCTCGCCTAAATTTGCATTTCAGGCTTTCATTTTCCATCTAATACTAATGTAAAGTAGTTTCCACTGAAACTCTAGCTTCTAGTGTACTATTAGTTGCGATAGTATTCATTGGTTTTAATCGAGAAAATTATTTTCTCAATAATCTGAAAATTATACACAAATCTAAAAAAATTTTCTTTTTTTCCCAACAACTTGCAACATCAATCCTTACGATTTTAATAACTTTTACTTTTAATTACTTAAAAAGAAGTCTATTTTTATCCAAAATTTTTACTTTAGATTTAAAATCTAGTTCAAATTTGTTGTGAAATTTTTCCACCTAATCATGGTAGATTGTATTTCGGAATGTCTCTCTCTCTCTCTCTCTCTCTCTCTCTCTCTCTCTCTCTCTCTCTCTCTCTCTCTCTCTCTCTCTCTCTCCAAACCTACGCTTGAAAGAGTTTTGAAATTTTGAATTGAATCGAAATGATCGAGTTATTTATTCAAAATTTAATTGAAATTATAGTCGATTACAATAAAGAGATTCCTTTGCAACTGAAGCTATTTCGCAACGAAAAATTTATTCATTTATCGATAGATTCTCTCAGAAAGAATAAAGCCAAAAATATTTTTTAGAGAATCAAAAACATTTACTCAATACGATTCTGTGCTGTAAATAATGTTAAGACTCAACACAATTATTCCATACATTTTTCATACCTTTTATTTGTAATTCTATTGAATTATTTTGAAAAAATCAAAACTCTTTTTCTTATACTGTTGAACCAATACTTGAACAAAAAATAGATAAAAAAATTCATTTATGACTGTATACATCACTGTCCCTCAAAATAACGAAGTGATAGATTAACTATTTCTACAGCGAAGTTAAAGTTTAAGTATTTTCTCGATAAGATAGAACCAAATTTTTCAAATAATTCTCTTAACGCTTGAGACCGGGTATTAATCAACCTGTTATTTATTTGGCTTCAATTCATTTGCTATAGTGTAACAGATATTCTGTAGTAACTGATAAACTGTAAAATATTAGACTTCATTTTTTTAAAAGTATATATAGATATTACATATGTTTAGGCTTTTTATCAGAATTAATAAACTTATGTCAAACATTTCGTATGTATTCTCAACTCAAATGCGGCTCAGCCCAAGTTATTTAATATTCCTCCAGAAATTAAATACTTTCACAGAGCTTTTGATAACTTTTTTTAACTTCAATTTCCAAAAGTAAATATCGAGTTGTAACGACTGAAAAATTTGTTATCAACACCCCATAAAATTTTCAAAATCTTATTTAAAAATTTGTTATTCGTTTGTAAATTGAAAGTCTCTCTTAAACTATTAATTTATACTCCGATTATAGCCCAAAAACCTATGATTTGAAGCGCGGAAATAAAAACCAATTTTCAATGAAGCGAAAATCAAATTTACAGATAGAAAACATGAATACAAGTGGAAATGAGAGCAATAAAAAAATCCAGAATAAAGCGAAAGTCAGTATGAAGTTTGTGCAACAATTCTATTATTTCACACTTTTTCATTGTTAACGTAAAATGTGATTCAAGTTTTATTATTTGTCGAACAAACAGACAGAAGACATTTAGTGAAGTTCAAGTCTTAAACTGAAGGCTATATATGGGTCTCTCTGCAATTTCTGTCCACTTTCTATTCTATCTCTGAAAAAATGGAAGTATTATAGAGAATAAGAAGAGAGAAATATACTGAAATTCCGCGTCACTGATCCCTTGATTTTTTAACACTACCGAAACAAAGACAAGTCATGCGGAAGGTTTTCTCATTCAATCACTTGAGCCCTTCGACCCCCTCTTTCAAACTATCTTCAGCCCTGTTATCAAAAAAATAAAACTATCGATTACTTTTGAGCGACTAAATTGTATACTTCAGAATAAAAACTATGATTGAGTGAAATATCAAGTCATCATACATAATAGGAATCGGAGTCGTTATCAGACATTCATATAAACTTAATTTTTGCCTTTTGTTAGCTTTTCAATCAGAAAGAGAAACTTCAGATTAAATACTTAGTACTCGAAATTTCTAATCGAGTAAAGCTGCAAAAATTTGTTTGACAGTTTTCTTGTTAAATTATCCTAAAATAGATACAAGTATTTGGAAACTAAATCATAAACTTATCTCATAATATGTTTTTTTCTACATTTCGAACAAACAAAAATAATACCTTATAATAATTTGAATGCTTAAAACTTTTGAGAAACTTTGAGCCAGATTTATACTTTGTTCAATAGTAGTTTACTTGAATTATCATTTATGCCCAAAAGGAATAGCTTTGTATCTACTTATAAACCAAACTTATGGATATACACAATATAAGCGTAATGAATACTTTAAAAAGAGATTTCTTCCACAATCTAATTCACGCTCGACTTGATCTAAAATTCGTTAAATTTTAGAGAAAACAATTTTTTCAAGTAAAAAATATTAAGAAGAGAATTGTCGTTGTGCCATAACAAGTATAAAAATGAGCGCCTAAACAATTGAAACATTCCTCTTCTTGTAATGAAAACATTAGTTTATATCATGTTAAATACATTTTTATGCATTAAATGAGTTATACAAAAATTGATGTTAGGGTAAGAATGATGCCATTATTATTCTTATGAATCACTATAATTTGTATTAACATTCTTCTGTTCATCAAACTTTCTAATTGTTCATTTTTAAGTCAATATAAAAATGTATTATTAGCTAAATTGTAATCAGAAAAACTTAATCTTTTCAAAAATATGTGTATAAAATCGAAGCAAAGAGAAAGAGAGCTTAACATAAGTCGCATTTAATATCATTTAAGCTTTCAACACATCTAAGTACAAGTTTTAATTCGTCAAAACTAAGAGCAAAGAGTAAGAGATTAAAGTTTTTTTGATCTCATCTGTACTTTGATTGCTTAGAGTTTATGAAGTGAACACTGAACTATGTAAACACAAGCTACAAATTTAAATCTATTCCGAATCTGAAGACTTATATTAAGCTTGAGTAAGGCTAAGATTAAAAGAATAGGAAGGATTGACGGAAATTGTGTACAAAATTAGCTGGATATTTATCGGTCATAAAAGTTAGAGTGCTTGTGGTCGACATAAGTACTTATCACAACTTTTTTTGTTTAGCCCGTATATCAATTATTGGCAATAAATGAATGTCGACTACAAATGACTGTTTCCAATGTGATCAATGAGGAGTGCATTCACACAATTCGGTTAATGTGTGCCTTAAATAGTAAAAGTGTTCACTTCTGCTGGTTATTGTGAGAAATGGTAGGAATGAGACCATCAGATCATGCGATCATGCCTTTTATTGTATTGATCAAAAAAGATGAACGAGTTGTGCACCAGTACCAAAAGCTAAAACCAGAGTAACTCTCATTATATGGTCAAGTGCTTCATATTGACTTATTAAAAGGCCAACGCAAACATTTCTTGCCTCTCATATTTTGTATCCTTTCCGGATAGTTATCACTTTCTAGGCTTGTATTTAATTACTTCGAGTATAGTCCTGTGTAAACATATTACTCAATAGCTTGATTAAAAATGATAGAAAGCTTATGTCAATTTTATTGTATTTGATCTATGGAATAAAAACCATTATGAACTTGCATTTCAAGTCTCAACATGAAAAATCAAATGATGAACTCAAATTTTATTTTAAAAATTGATTTAATTTCAATTTAAGTAGTAGTAGTTTAGAGGTGTATGAAACTTTTCAGAACAATAAAGTTATCAAAACTTTTTGATTGATTTTTTTTGTTTTTCGTAACTCAATAACAGCACTAAATTTGATTTTATAAGCTTATTTAAATACAGCGTAGCATTTCATATAAAATGTTTCAGAAAGAGGTCAAAACAAAAATTCAATAAAATAGAAATTATTGAATCAAAGCCTAATATAAAATATGATTTGACAGAAGCTCGAAAAGTTGTGAACAAATTAATGAAAATTGCAATAACTGGTGTACGAAAAGGAGAAAAAAATCCAAGATATATATAATACTAACAAATTCTCACTTCGCGTGATTACAATTATTTGAATGCCTCTCTTTCTGTACATAAATCTGAACTGTAACGCAATTATGCAATTTTAATAATGGAAAACTTTGTGGCAAAAAGTTTTTTCTGTAGATTTAGTGATGATTATTATGATTTATTATTTATATTCATTAGAGTCTTGAAAGACTAATGAACTTATATACAAGTTAGAAGTCCAATGTCTATGGGAGTCTAGTTCTTAAAGTTGTTGCGCAATAAATGATGTCATATATCACTTTTGATTTTGAGACAAAACTCAATCCTGAGCACTATTACACTTCATTATAGATTAAAACATTTCAGTCTTTGCTTCTCCTAAAACGTCTTTTGTATTTAGGCAATTGTTATGGGTTAAGTTTAAGGTCAGTTTTAAAAGTTGAATATCGCTCTAATTTACTGATCTTTATCACAACTCAGGTTTTGCTCGAGCTCTTGTTCTACCAAATGAAACTTTTTCATTTTGATTTTATTTGAAAGCTTCATTAAGTTTTAGTAGAATACAATAAATTTAATGATTCACAGATTCATGAATGTGGAGAGCATTGTTTGATTCGGCAAATATTTATCAAAGCTTGTTTGTAACTTACAAGTTAAATAACAACAACTTTTCCGTCATATGAAAACTTCTTCCAAATCCTTTAGTGTTGTTCATGAATATTGTGATTTGTTTGATAAGTATGTGACCCATTACTGCTTTATATGACTCTTTCCAACGCATTTAATCAGTTACTCATGTACTCCTGTAGTTAAAAGGACTAATGTTAATAATACGGTCAGCTGTTTCTGGACTATTAATTTAGTTATCGGAACAATAATCATCATTCAGTTTTTGTATCGCTCCAAATAATGATCAAATTATACATAAAATGTTACATTTAATCAAATTTAGTTTCTCTCATCCACTGATAATTCCCCTCAAACACAACTGAACCAAAAAGCATTAACCGATAGAGAGAAAAAAAAAGAAAAAAACTTTTATCTAAGTTTGTGATTGAAAAATATTTGTTTATTCCTGAACTTATAAATAAGATAATAATAAGAGTACGAGAAAAGAAAGCTTGACATATATGGATTCGTAAGAAGTTTTGATAGAAAAAATAATACACTAAAGAAAAATGTGATAATCAATAGGATAGAAACAATTCCACGCCATTCACTAATGTATTTGTTTCTTAATGCACTTATTGTATTGTGTGCCTAAAAAATCATACAAATTGCAGCCATTTATCACAAATTGACGTGAAAGAGAATCACCATTGAAAACATTTGCGTTTTCAGCTTCTCTCCATAACAATTTAGTCCCAAAAACAATCCGATCAAATAATAGTAGGAGAAGAAGAGAGAGATCGGAGGATAAAGTAAGGGCGCAAACAGCAAAAGTGAGCAAAAATTTTTTTTTGATCCCAATTGCCATTAACACCAAAAATACGGTGCGGGAAAAAGGTCTGTACAACTATTTGATGCGAGGATGAGATGGAGAAAAAAATGTTTATCGAAAATAGTAATTTGCTCTCTCTCTCTCTCTCTCTCTCTCTCTCTCCCTACTCTTGAACTCCTCTTCTCTTGTTTCCCTTATGTTCCGTTCCGTTTCCGATAATTTTTCCCCTAGTATTACAAATCAAACAAAAGTTATAGACTCAGAGCTCGGCTCAGCGCTAAATAGGAGGGCAACGGATTGATCCGAAGAGCACATACTGAGAGTTTTCCCATCGATAAACTAAACTATTTGTAGAGTATAACTGGTCTGTAGTGATCTAGTATTAGTTCAGACTTAACTTACTCAAGAAATGAGGACAAACTTTACTATATTTGAAATTAATTTTTTTCACTTATAATTAATGATATAATATAGTAAAGCATCACATCTGGTATCAGAAAAATAATGTAAATTAAACAAATTAAGCCGATTATCAATTATTCCCAGGATGTAATTAAATTTTTTGGTTCAACGAATGCTTTTTCAATTTTTTCCGTTTTTTTCTTGCTTTATTTAAATTGAATTAATTTTAGTTTAGGTTTGAAAAAAATTCTACAAAAACAATTCATTTTGAAGACTTAATGCTGTCTTGAAAAAGGAATACCTTATTAGACCTATGAAAGTTCGTATTAGGCAATAAGGAAATAAAATAATGAAGTCAAATATTCTTTTCACTAGTCTTACAACTTATTAAATATTATTTTGAGTCAATTAAAATTTATGCTCCGATCAATTGAAATTGAAATGCCTCTAATGAACACTAATTCAAACTGATATTCTATAAAATCTAGTTAAATGAAAGGAAGATCTGAATAATTTCTATTCAAATCTGTTTGATGTTTAGCATAATGTTTAGCGTGAAATTGTTAACAAAATGGGAATCAATCTTAAAAATTTGTGTGGCATATCAAATTTTGATAGAATGCCACTCTCAAACCCTTCTGGTTATTGGTGTATTGTATGAGAGTTTATCGTCACATTTAAAACTGTTGGTCATCAAAGACTTGACAAGCTTTTATCAAGCTTCGAGTTTCTTAGGGAAATAACTTATTGCTAAGATTGTGGTCAGTGAAGCGATTGCATGCATTGTATTGAATGGCTAGTACTTAAGAAACTCGATTTCTTTCTAAGTTTCAAACTAATTCTTTCGCAAGTTTCCAAAATAATGGGATCAAAAGTTACTTCCGTTCAAACAAAGTACATCTAGCAACCAATTGTTCCGAAAAATATTAGTTTTCTGGCGACTCAAAGCGAAACAAAAATTCTGAAATTAGGTATCATTTCCTAAATACAAAGTAGCTCTTAAATCGATTGATCTAGAGATGAAAAATAAGCAGTTTCTCTAAAGTTTGACTCATTTTTTAGTAATAGATCGACGCAAACAAATCATAGGCCAACACAAATCTGTCGCTTACAACGAGATAACAACTAGACAGTGAACCCTTTAATCGAATTTCGAGCTACTAATGAGTATTCATAGGCTTTTTCTTGGAAAAAATATATTATATTTCAGCGATATTTAAGAGTTAGTGCAATATTATATGCGCTTTTTGAAGGATTTTATGCATTAAAGCGCATGTGCTCTCAAATCACTGACTCTAAGCATTGGTATGATTTGAACAGATAGTGGCGTTTCCAACAAAATGCATCTGAGAAAAAAGCAATTATATGTTTAAGTCTATCCGATTTATGTGACTTCAAGATAAGTTTAACCTTTCCTGAGAAAAAATAGTCTTATTGTTTTCCTCCATTTTCTCAATAATTTGTATTTATCTATTGAACGCCGGATAATTAGCTTATGATTAGTTCAGATTCATGTTTACGTCACTGTTGAGGGGTCTGTGATACTGTAGTGCTTATGGATCTAAATGTGATAAACTCTCAACAGTTCTGTTTAGACTTCAGCTAAGTTCGGATCAATTCGAAACCTTTGCTTTGATTAAGGAATTTTTCCATAAAGAAAAATATCTTAATTGTAAATACGATTCGAAAAAATTATTCATAGGAATAACAACAATAAGCCGTGCTTTCAATCAAAAGTCAGTCATTTTTTTGAATAAAAGGTTTTTCCTCTCCAAAGTATAGAATTTAATGAATCGAAAACTTTTTTTTAGGTTTCTCTCTGAATACTGTGCGTATATTTCAAGTTATGTCAAAGTAAATAACTTTTGACTGAACTGTTGGTTTGAATAAATGATTTCAAAATTGTCGAGATTTCAGATCAACAATTTAAAGTTTAGGCTTCAGTTCTGACGAAGAACTAGCTACTGTGCGAGAGAGATGTAAAACTAAAGTTTAACTTTGAGAACAAAATAAAGGCACCTCAAAATGTGGCAACAATTATATTTATTATGCCATTTGGTATTTTTGCTGCACTTCATCGATATTTTTGGTGAGTTATTGACTTTTAGCGAATAGATTACTATCAGTTTAGACATCATATTTTTGAAATTACTTATCATTGAAAAAGCCTTAGCCGCTCATAAAGTTATCATAGAGTAAGCGAATTATCTGAGAATATACAAGAGCTTCGAAATGAATGAGTCGTTTTGTACTGAATTTATTATTTATTATAGAAATAGCATTTTTGATGTTCATATAATCTAAAGCTAACTAAAAGTCTTTTACAGTGTAATCACACATAAATCATATAGTCTTATATCAATTGCAGTGCTTTTAGCTTTTGAATAGTCCCAAAAAGTATATAGACTTTAAAACCATATCAAAGTTCCTCGCAGATAGTCTGCGAACACATTTTGATGATTATATGTCTACTGAAGAGGCATATATTTCATAAAAAGTTTTTAGTCATCAAAAAATTTGATTCTCTATCTCCATGAGTGTTAAAGTGGACAAATATTTTATCAGCAAGATGTTAATTCCTATGTTTGTAAATAGGAAATACTTTGCTTTCAATGAAAGATAGCTTTTTCTAATGAACAAAAATTGAGGAAAACAGTTCATCATTTGAAGGCAACACAAGCAAATTCTAGTGGAAGTCTTGATAACTATTTTGATTTCATTACTTGATTGCAATTTCCGTCAATTGATTGATTGATTGTTAACCTAAACAAGCATGATATGCATTTGTTATATTGAGTGATTATTTTGATATTTCTTTATAGAACCCGTACCCAAAACAAACTTCTCTATGAAATATCAATAAAAAAGTTGACATCTAATCAATAGAAGAATGAATTGTTAATAAATGCAAAAGAGCTTTGCTAATAGTGCTTGTTAACATTGATTTCGATCTGGTGCCAAATGTCTGATAGAAGTGATAAGCAATTAATGTTAACTGAGTTCTATGGCGTAAAAGAATCTGAAGAAATCAGTCAAATAGAAGTGGAGAGTGTTTAGCTTGAGAGTTTTCTGAACTACAGCAGAAAATCAGATTGAAGTGCTTGTCGTCGTTAATTTGCTGCTACACTTCACTTAATTGCTTCGTTCAGTTTAGAGTACATTCAAATTTTGATGCTTTTCTTAAACTCACTTTAATTTTTGAAAATTTCAAGTTTTAGTTAAACTGTTACTTAACGTATGTATGATCAGAAAAAATTGAATTTACTCATTATTTTTAATTTATGTTGCGGTTAATTATTTGGGAAATCGTTTTGAGAGCGACTGCAAGTTAATTGAAATATGTTTTTATCACTTGATGCGTGCAATAGAATCCAATTTATATGTGGTTGCATGAGATGAATAGCATTACAACTACATTTTTTACGTTTTCATTCATTGCTTAAGGCATAGTTTGCCGTTTATTTGAATGAAGCCTCTGAAAAACTAATCAACAAATTTATAAATTTTTTCATCGATAACTTATCCAATTGAGTACTAATTTTTAAAGAAGCCTCAAACTTCTAACTTGAATAACTAAGGCTTAAAAATTGTGATGTATTACTTCATTGAAAATCGATAACTATTTTTGTTAATTTCATTATTGATTTTTCCCAAACAAATTTTCTATTTTTGGTCTCCTTTTACTCAACAAGAATGAAAGGAGAAAAATAATAGACTTATCTCACATTAATTATGGTATCAATTTTTGATGAAATCGAGTTTCGATCTGTAATTGATGGTCAATAATATCTAATTTTGAAGATAATAACTGACAATTCGCAGAAAGAACTCTCATTTATTTGATTTTCTGTGAGACATAATCATAAGACTTGATTACGATTCTGTCTATCTATTAAATAAACTTTGAAAACTATGACTTATGAGCGATATTTGATATTGTAAGTGAATGCACTTGTGATTATATAAATTAATCGCATCATGTTTAATATTAGGCAATCTCATTGCTTTCAAATAACACCAAATAATAAGTTTTAATACTTTTTTAATAAATTCAAATGAGGCTCAATTCAAATTGAAAATTCGTTAGCAAGAGAGATTCTGTTTGAACAGTTTTAGATTCAGTATAAAATAAGACAGTTATCCAGTGCTAATCCATTCTAATTAATGGAACTTATCTGCATTTTTGGAAACCTTAGGCTACGCTCATTACTTAGAAAGTTCTAAATTTAAAGTTGAAGCGTAACTAATTTAAGACAATTGCATTCACTTTTATCTAAACAAAAATAAGAGGAATAATGTTGAGAAAGTCATTCTGATTTCTCTTAACTGAAGCAAGATTTCAGTTTTGAAAAACTTTTATGAACCCCTAAAACAAATGCTCACAAAATATAAGATTTTGCGCGTAAGCGTGTTTTCGTTTTATACAATATATTTTTTATGCTTATTCTAGAGAATAATTAATAATAGCGACTCTACAATTATAGTAAATTTAATTTAGTTTTTAATCCCTTCTTGTGAGCTAATTGAAAATATAATGCTTTAATTATTTTAAGCAATATTTGAATTAATGACGGAAATGAAACACCCTTTAGTCTAAAGTAAGTCAATTTTATGGTAAACATCTATTTAAAAGATAAAGCAAAATTTAAGCATTAGAAAAATAAATAAATCCGATTAATGAATTGCATGCAAAATAGGGTTTTAAACTCGCAAAACTCATCAAATTATTGTTCGATTAAAACATTATTTTTCGATTAGAGTAATGACAAGCATGTGACAAATCAACCATAATTATCGTGATATACGGGTATAAAAGGATTCATTTCCAACTTCATTCGTAACGTTAATCTTTGAACATGACTGAAAATATTCTGTGATTGCAGAAAATGAATTTATGACAATATTTTTATTCAGTTGTTTAGAAATCATTAATATCTGAATTAGTTATGCTTCTGATCCTAGCAGTAGAAAAAAATTATTATACGAATATTATTAAACGCGAGTAATTTTCTTATAGGGTTTATACACAAGAGACAAATTAAGCACTACTGGAATAAATGAAGTGCATTTTTGCATATGAGTCTGCTTTCCGCTAATTTCCACTTCATAATAACAGTATATCTATGAATATATGGTATTTCTACTGATTCTATACCTTTTCGTCTAAATTTGTTTGAGTGCAAATATTTTGATCGGCACTTTTTCAGCGAATAATTAGCTGATAAGTGTTGTAAAAGTTTACATTTCAGAAAATTATGGCGCTTTTTAATTGAAGAATAGCTGAAATTTGTTTAAAATAATATCAGTTAAAATAACTTTTATGTCAACATTTTTTTAATAACTTTTAGGTAAAACATTGAAAATACTTAAATTATAAAATTTTCACATATTTTTGGAACAAATCCTAGAAGGTATAGTTTTTTTTAAATAGACTGACTTTCTCGTAATGTCGTGATAGATATAAAAAATATTTTATAAATGCTTTTTCCGATCCGTTTTGGCAAGTTTTATATTTATTGGTGACACTGAAAAGTGTTTTATATCAATTTGTTATAAGCTTTAGAATCATGTTGTTTGAGTCAAATCACGTAAAACTCTAATTCTAACGGAAGTTTTAAAGAATAAATTCTATATTTTTCAATTACAAAGGCTTCCGGGCTTAGAAATGGTCATAGACTCGGTGCAGAATTTATGATTTTAAAAGCAACGAATTTCGATTAAATAGTTCGAAACCTGAATTTTGTACATAACTTTTGACAATAGAGTCTATCAACTACTAAAGCCGCGACACTCGACACACTCCAATTTTAATATTCATTAGTCCATAATTTCAGACTCTCTTATGCGCTAATTTATAAATAATAAATCCTATTTCACCTAAGTTTACAATGTGAGCTTCAGATTCGACATTCGCAAATATAAAGTAAATTCAATAAAAAAATCTGATAACAGTTGTGTTAGTAAAGCATTATGATTTTTAAAACTAGTCTTTAATGATAGCTTCATTTTTTTATTAATTTTTAGCGCTATATGGAAAAATACTTATGCAAAAAAACATTGATAGCGAATAGAAATAATTTAGGATTAGGTTTAATGAGCGAAAGTAATAGTTAGTCACGTATTGTGATTGTGATCACGTCTTCAACTCGATAGAGCTAATGATGATTTGATTTCATATGAGAGACACCAATAGTAGAAAATGAGTGAGAATGAGAAGAAGAGGCTCTAACAATAAATATAATTGGCTAAGGTCACCATTGAATTACAATGGTGATAGTTAGGTTAGAGAACTATATCATAAAAATATAGAGAGAATGAGGCAGAGAACAAACAACAATTATAGATATGACAATAACATCACTGAACGTCTGGTGTAAATGAACTCACTTTATTAAATGTGGAGCTTTTTTGTTGTTAGTAGTGTTACTATTTTTATTTTGTGTACTTTTATTGCTTTTCTTTCACATGTATTAATTTACATAAATCTATTGTGGTTTTATTCAAAATGTATGTACATTTTCTATTGTGCGTACTCTGCTTTATTGTAAGAAAGTCAGATTTGAGGGGAAGTATTGCCCAGCAATTTCAGCTTTTCTATCGAACTGTAACTCATTTTACTGCGCAATACTCTCTAATTTAAATTCAGTTTTGGTTATTTTTTAAATTGCATAACACACCTTTATTTTGTGTCTAAGATCAAATATGTTGCCAATACGCGCTACCACGTGCTAAACTCAACTTGTAAAGTATTATTGTTGAGCCTGATCCACACTAATATGAGTTTATGTTAGGCGAAAAGAAGCTCATTTAGGTTATAGCAAATTCGACAAATCTCACGTTTTTAATTATATAATCAAAAATTGAGTCCAGAAATAAGCTCCACTACCTTAACAACTGATCAAACTTTAAATCAGAGTTGTCTTGACGTAATTCTTTATTCTAGTTGAAAATTTGAATAACCAGCAAAAACTCTCTTAAATAGTTGATTCTTCATGAAATAGTCAACTCTACGAGCTTTTAAAGCAACGGATTTTCTATAATCTAATTATCACTTTTCTGAATATTAAAATCATTATAATTGTTAACTATTGCTGCTTTTCGTCGGTATTTCAGTTGATAAGCCTTTTCATTGATTAATACAATGAAGATATGTATGAATTGAAATAAACCTTATAGTAAAATCTGTTAGTGTTCTCTCATGTTAACTTAAGCTCTAAATTAGAGAATGGATTCAGTATTTATACAGTGTCTGTTCGAATTAGTATTCATTCAATGTTAACAATTATGACTCTTGAAAATTGATCAACGTTTTTGTTGCAAACAGACTTCTCACAGACTTTCGATTCTGATTTAGAGAATTGTTTAGAAAAGCGATCAAAAATTTGATTGAATAGTGTAAAATCGAGAAAAATTGACGGATCGATTGTGGTTGCAAAATTGATTGAACTTATTTTTAAAGCAAAAAACTCTAGTTATATATTGATTATTAAATTATAATAATTAAGAGTAGAATAACTGAAGTATCAATTAATGTTATGATACAGTACCAGGATATCTGTGTTAATCATGTTTAAGCTATTTTTCAGCAAAGATTATCTTCATTAATGCCTAACCAATAACAGGAAATAGAAGTGTTGTTTCATCGATTGCTAATATGTTTCTCACGTAATCTTAATTAGAAATAAATTTGATATCGTTTCCTATTGAATATCGTTTCCTTTTTTCTATTCAATTGTATTACGCGCGCAATAGATATCAAAATTAGGTCTAGTAATTCAATTTGATGGACAAACTAAAAATATGGTAATTGACTAATTATTTCCTTCAGCTCAAAAAGGAAACTAAGACCTGAAAATAGGAGAGCTCTCTGTCGTTCGCTTCTAATTTTCATTGAAACCTATGAAAGAAAAATAGTTCTATTGGATTAAAAGCGAAATAGTTTTTGTTTGTAATACAAAGAAACTACTTATTGAGTGGAAACATTCGTCCCTCATTATGATTATTATATTATCTCTGATTCAAGCAAACCAACATATAGATAGTTGGGAGAAAAATAGAGGGGTGTCGACATTCTGTAATTTGTTGAGTACTAGTAGTGGAAAAAAGTATAAAAAATAAAAGTTTGCTCAAAATTGATATGAAAAAGTATAAAATAAAATATTCAGAGCACGCATACATCAATAAAAATACAATAGACAGAAAGAATTTTGAAATCAAGTTCTCATTTTTTATGATAGATATAATAATTTCGAGGCAAATGATGTGCCGGTATTGCAGTGTATTTTATTATATTTAGGCAATTGAAGGCACTTTCATTCATCCTATACCTCTGAGTCCATTGAGGCATTCAATCCCTATATTTCTATAACTTATACATAAATAAATTTTTTCCATATCTCATTGAAAACTTGTCTGCATCGCATATGGAAATCAAATTTTCACTTCTTTATAGCTTATATCTAGCCTGGGGAGATCTTTTACTCAACGCATAAGTTAATAAATGATATAATAATTTGTGCCATAAAACAGTTTTATTTTGCGACTCCAAACTCGAATGCAATATTGCACAGCATAGACCTGAAAACTTTTTTGCTCTGCTCTTCTTCTACACTTATATTTTTTTGCCTTATAATTCTGATGTCATACTCGATAGGATCACCTGCTTGTCAATGTCAGCACAAAGAGAACTCAATTGCATCGCTAACTCTGACTTACTGGAGGGCGATTCGGGTTTCAATTTGATCACTAGAGACGAATCACTTTCTTACTCTTACAGACAAATCTCGCTAATACATTATATTAGAGAAGCTTGGACGCAATACTTTAGAAAATAGGTCCGAAATTTGTATGAAAATCAATCACTTTGGGTCATTACTATCGAAACAAATTTTAGTGAATCTAGAATTTAATTCCTAAATGATATCATTAAGAAGATAGTTGTTATTAATCGCTATCATCAGAAAGCATATATTAGTATAAATAAATTTAAATTTACATAAGATTAAGTCTTGAGAATTTATTCAAATTTAATGATTAGATGCTTATGTTAAATGCAATTATATTGACTAAAAACTTTTGTAATCATTATATTTGAAGAACGACTTCTTTGTATTAAAAATGGATTACAATTAAATTTTAGTGCGAGAAATTAATAATTTTGAATTTGAATTTCAGACAGTTTGTTAGTATTTTTAGGCAAAAATTTGTAAATAAAACCCCAATTTAATTAAAGACACTTTTACTACAATAAAAAGATGATTTGTATCCCATTGCGTGACTGATTCAAGATATCTATTGGATATGACAAGTCGATCGACAATACACTTATTGTAAGAGAGAGCAAATCTTTCGAAGCCAAAACACCACATGAAAATCTTTCTCGTTTAGGAAAATATAGAAAAAATTCAAAATGATTTCTTAACATATTTACTTCTATTAATTGACCAGAAATCAAATTAACTGTATAGGAAGTAATAAATAAAAAAACAACTTTTATAGAAATCTATTCCACAACATTTCAATTAAAATAAAGGCCTGAGGATTTGAAAAAATAAGAAATTCAATTTTTAATCATATTATTGTTCGAGATAATTTGAATTTTGAATTTTTTCGTTTGAAAATTTGCATATATTGAAATTATAGGAAAAGAGTGAGTCGCAAATAGAAAAACTTAAAACTAGAGTTGGCCTGTTTATATAAGGAATAGCTATAATATATTATAGTTGGACGACTTGGGAATATTAGCGATCATTCACTCACTTCAATAACATTACTCCCAGTTATGCATTTATCTGAAGTAGTAATCCATTCCTGCTATCATTTATAAATGATCTCAACTCAAGAGTCATATAAGTAGATATAACTTATTTGTTTCTTATTTTTATTTATTATCCAACATTAAACAATATCATTTAGATAAACATATAAAGCACTGAATTTGTCACTTATAATCAAAATCTCATAGTTATGTAACATTAGGAAGTTTTATACGCATTAAGTTTATTAACAATAATAAGGAGTTATGGAAGTTTTAGTCATAGTATTTATGGTTATAATATTCTTAATTATATATTTCTATATCATGAATAAGTTAAAAGATGTATAATTAGATTACGTTATAGTCAAGCATACATTGCTTGACCCTTAAATTATGATAATTGATATGAAAATAACACATGTTCTCAAGTTATCTAAATTTCTAAAGTAGTGTTTATTGCACGAAAATTAAATTTAATGTCACTATAAAACTCTTCAATATGAGATCTGAACAATATAAATTCAGATCATTCTAATGGATATACTAAACAAGCGCAATAGATCAAACGATTCATTGAAGCCTTGATGACTGTTTATTACAGATGTTAAATTTGTATGAGTACTGATGCGGCTGAAAAAAATTGAAGCCTTTCGGCCAAATTCTGTCTGGTTAGATTAGAAATTCTTTAGAGGCCGTGTGGTAGTTGTATCCCTTAAGCTCGCAAAGGATTCATTAAACTTGACAAAGATATAGTTGGAAAATAGTTTTTTAGATTCTGGCTTCAGGCTGATAAAGAAATAGGTAACCGATCATTATTTGTCGGATAAATTTTATTTTTTATTTCTATCTATATTTTTTGCAAAATCTCTGGGTCAGAAATAGTATTTTGTTGTCTCTGAAGTGATGGCTTTATCACTTGAGGCTAAGCTTCAAAATGAGAAATTTTTCTTTATTTTGACGAAAATAATGATTGAAGTGAACATTTTTTGTTTAGATGAAAAACTTTGCTGTCAGTTGAAGTCAGAATTCAGATGAAAAACAAGTCATTTATCCTCAAATTTGATAAATTTATATTTTATTAACGAATTACTGACGGATAAATAGCTTTGCTTTTGAGTGAAGAGAGAGTTATAGAGCGAGCCCGAGTGATAGTCCGTGTGATTGGCCTAATAAAGAGCACAAGCGTAGCGATCGGGCACACAATAGAAAATACTTACATGTGATAAATGATGCGTTTAAGTATTTACTGTAATGACAGATTAACTTATTGGTAAGGAATGGCAAAGATGAACTTATTATGGCTAAAAAGGAATCAACACAAGGGAAATCTGCTTTGGAGGTGGATTTTGTATTTGATATAAACACATCATTTGTTATTTTCTGTCAATAGAAATATTTTGCTTTTGTTTAGCTGACAGTCAATACTAGATAGCTGCTTCATAAGAAGTGAAGCTTTAGTGTGCAGTGTCAACCGTATTGTCGCAAATCATGTTTAATTGAAGTGAAGTTTAGGTAACACTAACAAAGGCAGACCTAATCTAAACTTAAACTCATCAAGTATTATAGCGGGGTGTCATTTGCAACAATAAAGCTCGCATCCAATAGTAAAGCTGAAATTGTTCAAATTTATTTATTCTAATTAGAATTTATTGACTCTTAAATACAATTAATTTTTAGGGAATTAGTGAACGCTCGGGAGAAATTTAATTTTTATCATTCTTCAGTCATTGTGTTCTCAAGTAGAAAATACAATTGAAATTCCTTAGTCTTGTTCTCCTAAAAAACCACAATAAATGCATTTCAGTCTTGTCTACACTCTTAACGAGTTTCAATTGTATTCTCAACTATTTTGTTTGATATTAAGCCAATTTTTCGCTTCAATTTTCTCCAATAGATTCATTAGTCAAGGATAGAGTAGAGAAAAATTGGATTAAAAATTTTGTAAAAGAAAAGTTTTTTTGTTGATATAACCACAACATTGAAGGCTTTCATTGCCATGCTTTTCGGTTCAATACAGTTTTCAGAATCGTTAGACATGAATAGAAGAATATGCCATAAAAATGTATTGTAAGTTATGCATCAAAAAATAGATGTTGCAATTGATTGCTGAATAAATAAAAGACAAATCAAAGGAAACATCCTAAAAAGGAATTACAATATTATTCAGAGCTAACAATACTTCACAACAAAGCAGTTCCATTTTTATACATCAGTAGTATCTAGATTAAAATCTAATCGTCTCTTAATGGATTGAATTCCGTGTTCTCTAAATATAAGCATTGCAGAAGTTGATCAAATTTGCCAAAATGGTTTTGTTTTTAAACTTGAACTATTGTAAAAAATTATTTGTTTGCAAGGTTTGCATGCAAACCTGGAATTTAAAGACTAACCAGCTATTTTTTCACTATCTAGTCGACTATAGACAGTAAATTTGATAATAGAATTCATTTTTTATATGTAAATATGATATTCTCTGCGGTTTTTAGAAATGCATATGAAATGATAATTTTGTTGTGAGTAATACGTAATAATAAATGAATCATAAAGGGGTGCATATTTACTATGACTGATTTTGATCGTGTTCTCCTATTCAAATAATTATTGTGATTCCTCAATCGAAATAACTGACGAATCCCAAAACATAGGTTTTTCGGACTTAGATTTAATGCTCACAACAGCTAATGCCATCAGCAATGCATTGATAAAGAGATGTTACAACTGTCATGCATTCTAGGCTTCATTTAGACAGAAAACTGCTTTAATAATATAGTAGGACTAATACAAGTAAAGATGCCTTTAAGGGTAATCGGAGTGAACAGATGTTATGCTTTTATTTTCTTTACAAGTTTTGTCTACAATCGATTCACTGATAATATGAACCCTTTTGATCAATAACGATAAGTCTCTCCTTTGGTTTATTTATGAGATTGTTCTTACCATATCGGTATTCGATCAATTGATTCGTAAGAAACGTTTCGATGGTTTTATTGATAGAGGCTTTATGAAAATTGCACCAAAAATTCTTTGTCTAGCATTAGATCTATGGAAAGAGTTGAGCGATTTATTGTTTGCACGTTTTATAAACTATAGATAGTCTGTTAATCAGCCTTAAGGACATTGGCATCAATTACAATTCATTTTGGATTTGGATAACGTTAATACTCTTGAGTGAATATTTACATGAAGTTCACCTTAAGGCAGACAAATAAAATGGGGAACAAAAGAAATATTGTGTTTAATAATTTCAATTAATTGCAATTATTCTATTTGCTACTAGTACTAAATAATATTCTAGAGAGAATTATCTTGCTACGCAAAAAATCAAACATGAGTTTACTCAAGCAAAAGCAAAAATGCTAAACAATTTGATTACGAGAACATTTTTTTCACCTCTTTTCTGTTTAAGGTTTTTTCTCGCTATTCTTTTAAGCAATCATTCGGAAGAGAAATCATTTTATCGAAGAGAATTTTTTTAGAGAATGAGAGATCTTTTAATTTAATTAGATTTGGAGTTGGTGTCAATTTGATGGTACAAAATGAAACTTAATAATAGAGCATTTGCTGACACACTATTTGATTTTGGCCGAACTTATTGTATTTGCACTGTTAGCAATTTTAACAGTTAACGAAAAAACTATAGTTAGATTAGAGTACGGTAAATGTGAGATACAGGCAACCAGAAGAGAAGAGTCTAAAAAGTTGCTGCGATTGCGAAAAATCAAAGATCGCTGTTTCTTGTCACTAACCCTTTTCATTGATTATCATCAGAGATAAATATCTATTTATTTGTTCGATAGAGGTAGTTTATTAAGTTTACCATTAGTTTTCTATTAAACGAAAAGCTGCTTAATTATTAAGTTTTTTCCGAGTAAACAATTTTAGTATAATTGAGCAATTAGTATGAGTGACATTTTCTTAGCGCAGATAACTTTTTAGACATAAACAGTCACATTATTATAATGATAGTGCTGATAGTAAAAACAAAGTTTTAGCTCTTTTGCACTCATTTTGGCAACTAACTACAAGAAAATTAGACGCAAAGTGCGAGTGCTCTTTCATTGACGATAATAAATAGATTTTTGACCTATAAGCCACCCTTAAGTTTTCAGATCTCGTTCTACAGATTTTTAATGAAATTAAACATTTTGACTGAGAGTCAAAAAGAAACAACTTACTGACCACAAGTTCCATCTCCTAATCTATTTTCTAATAACTTCTAACATTGAAATGAGTGGCACAGGTTTACAAAATGACGCGATCTCGTATAATATCCAGCTTGTTTTGTTCGATGAAATTTTCAAAACCACAAAAAGAAGACTAGAGGTATTACAGAGAAAAAGAGAAATGACAAGTTAGGAGAAGAAGAAAAAATCTCACATAAAACAAGGATAATATCGATGAGAAAAAAACAAGAGAGAAAGGAAAAGTATGAAAAATGTTAACAAATCAAACTTTGTGTGAAATTGATTTTGGTTTTTATTATTCTGTTTTATACATTTTCAAAACTTCTTTTTTCTTATGCTCTTTTGTGGTAAATCGACAGAAATTGATAGAAAACTTTAAATCGCTGTTACAATAGATTTTGTTTAGGGTTTGTTCTGCTTTTCATTTCATCTTTTCTTATATATAGTCTTATTTTAGGCTTGTCTCTCATTTCTATATCTGATATTTTGTTATATCCTATTATTTTCTTAGATCTCGTTCTCTTTTAAAACTTTGGTTCGTAACTGTTTCCCAGTCACACGACCGAAAACAGAGTAATAGTACTATTTAGACAAATGCCTAGTCTAACATGAGCTACAATTTGTACAATCGTTGATTGCTCTTCAACTTTCAGACCGATCTATTGCTACATTTAGTTGTATGACTTGTTCCCCACTCTCTTTTCAAATCAAATTTTTAACGTTCACAATAGTACTGCTTTTTCCGTCTTATTAAGTGGTTGTATGTATTTTTCCTTTTTATTCGATCACATAAATCAACTAATGATCAAAACTTCAAAAAAATTCTATCAAATTTTTGTCAATATTTTGGAATTTTATTTTTAGTGAGAGTTACCATTAAGAATGTTGTATAGTATACATTCATTTAACTCCATATTTAGTTGAGCTCAAATTCGAAAGCTTATTTAAATTTCAAATATAACAAAATTTGAACAAACATGAATCATAGTTACGATAGGAGCTAATATAATTATGATCTATAACTGAAACCTAGTCGATAAAACATTTGTTGAAGCTCCGAATTGCTAGATGTAAAGCGTTCAAAAGCCTATCAGAAAATTTAGGCCAAAGCAAAAGTTCAGCTTTAGTTGCCTTTTATTTTCAACTCTCGTGCTATTAAGGCTTTGAACGCAACATAAATAAAATAAAAAAAACTTCATTGAAAGAGAAAAATATGAAGCATATAAATCAAACTTAACGCTGACCTTATAGTAGATTTAAATGTGAACTGCTAGACAAGGCTCAGACAAAACTACTATTGAGTCTTTGTTTAGTGTTTCCGACTTTAATAAACTTAATGCGTAAGTGGCAGACGAAAAAACTTTCACTCTTTCTATATGACATCATGTTTACGGATTATAACTTCAACTAATTATCCATTAAATTCAAAATTCATTAAGTTTTCAGTTCAAAATTGATCTGTCAGTTAGCATTGAGAGTAATTTTCAATTTTTAAAATTTGTGAAACTATTTTAATCACTTATTGATTCTTAAATTGATCTTGATTCTTAGGAATTTGATAGCGTCTCATAAATGAACATAAATTGAACACAAGGACTAGTTGTTGTAAGCGAAGAGAAAAATTGAGATCAAATCATTTTGCGTCAAATAGGAGAAAAGCAATTGATTTTATATTAAATGTGCAAATTTTTAACATTAATCCAATGAAACAATTTTGACGCAAAGGTTTTAGTAGTTTTGTGCTTCAACTCAAGTTTACAGTGAACAAAATTTCATGAAATTATAGACCAAAAGCTTGCAACTATTTGGAGATCAGTGAAATGCTATCTAAAACCATAGAGTGAAGATAAATCCAATTAGAAGAAATTAATTAAAACTAAAATTATAGATTCGTTTGAATTTCATTTTAACGACTGCTGAAAAGGAAGAAAATAGGAGTTTAATTAAACTTTGGCCAAACTTTCTCAGTAATACAATTAAGGAAAGCTTAACTCTTAAGTATCTTTTGGTGTCTCTTCTACAGTAGTGATAACTAAGATCGTGATCGTTTCACATTAAAGTTTTGTGCACTTATACTCTACTCTTCATTGAACAATAAATGTTTGAATTAAGCGAAGGCATTATAGCATCTGTTTGTCTCTCACAATACTAGACAATTACCTCTTCAAATTTATATCAATGAGTTATAAGTTCCCTAAAAACAAACATTAATTTCTCATTTATTAGAATATACGAACAAATAATTTGCAATTTTTAATTCCATAAATCAAATAATTCGATAATAAGAAAAACTCATTTTTTCATTCTGTCTATTTTAACGACCGTAAAGAAGTGAATGAAATATTAATTCTGTAGTTCCGTAGTGAGATAAGTGACTGCAAAAAGCATTAAATATACGAACAACTGAATCAACTGTCATGACTCCTATAAAGTATTCATTATTGAATGGTTAGAAGCGAAACAATTTTAGCTTTATTCAAAGTTTTCATCAATTGCTTATCATTTGAATAAAGAATAAAAATGTTTTTGTTACGTTTTGTTCAACATGAACAAAATACACTAATAGTTGAATATTTTAAACTTATATCAACATAATTATTATTGAGTACCTAAGCTTATTACGCATTATGTTTTTAAATTTAAATAATGTTTTGAAGTAGTTACTTCCAAATTTTAAGTCATTATTAAAGTTATAGTTTTTTTCAAACCAATTTAGAAGCAAAATTGTGCATCGATAAAAATTTCAAACTTCACGATAACTTTCATATAGTTTTCAGTATAATGATAAAATTATTTTTATAGCTAGTATTTTTCAGTTCATTGAACATTAATATTAAGCTAATTATTGAAAAGTCATTCTATCTCACTTTTCACTAATTCATCTTTAATTACAATAATTATTATTGCTTTTTTTATGAACTAGTGCCTAATAAGTATAGGATTTTGAATCGAAGTAATGCACGAAACTCAACAAGATATATTTCTAGAGTCAAAATAAATCCTCATGCTAAAAGTGTCTTTAAGTGAAAAATAGACTTTGGGATTCAGTTCTCAGAAAAGTCCTTATTATGGCATTTAATCTATATTTCAATTAGAATTGTTTCAATTTTTAACATTCTTATAAAGGTAAATCATTAGGTTTGAAGGATTTTTCTACTTATTACAATTCTGTGCCTAGGATTCAATTTTTTATCCAATTTAATCTTTAACTGTGTCCTAACTGATGTGACACTAATCCTCTTTTATCACTTAATCTTACAATTACATCAAAAAACATTTTTCTGCTTATATCCTGCAAATAATATAAAGAAATAAGTTTGAGGGATCAAAAAACAATGTTCCTTGGTTCAGCTAGAATTATATTCTTATTTGTCTTTAGTTTCAATTCTAGATTTTAAAACTTATTAATAAAGTATACATACTATGGGTCTAAAATGTTTAGGATTGATCTTTAATTGAAAAATTGCTTTCTTACATCTTTTTGCATTTTAGGTCCTTTTCTTAAATAATTGTATTTTACTTTTCATTCGTGACAACACTTTGCAGACCTAATGGAAAACAACACTTAATTGCAAGACTCGAGTAAAACATTGTTCTTCTATCCTTTAAGATGTAAAGATATTTTTCTCGTGTTTGCATTGCTTTTGTTTTTGTCACATTCCTTAGAATATTTGCTAAAGTCCTAAATTTGATACTTTTTGAACTGCGTTCGCGAGAACTAAAGCATAAAAATTATTCATAAGTATTTGCATAAGAAAAAAGTTTTGAATATCAAATGCAACGCACTCAAGCATATATTACAGCATTTTCTCACTAGCATTTTGCGCAAAGTTTATCGGAAAACTTTATAAAAAATGAAAACTTCTTAATACTATTTTAAAATCTTATACAACTCTAAAACTGGTTTAATATTTTATGATAGATTTCTTAGTCTTTAATCGGAGACTTTACACAAAGATAAGATGAGATCAATTTCAAATATATCTTTGACGCATTTAAGTATAAAAAATTATTTAATTTCTACAAAAAAATTTGGTAATACTTTTTCCAACCGATTTCAATTGCATGAGATTTTTTTTAGTAAAAATTAAGGATTTTCTTAGATTAAAATTTTCATCTTGAATAGAAGGGAAAATTTTTTGAAATATGATTTTCAAGTCACGGTTTAGATATAGAGAAAGTACAAAAGAAATCAGTTGTGCAAACAATGGGTTGTTAAACCTGAAAACAGCCGCAATCGAGAAATCAAACAAACTAAACCCATATATTTGGCCAATCATTACAGTTGGCTTCGAAACCACAAAAACGATATGAATTTGATATGCATAAAAGGTTATGGTTTGTTAAAAGCAACTCTATTTTTAGTAGAAATATGAAGTGTTTAAAGTGGATTCATTCATACTTAGCTTAAACTGATAGCTTTGCTTAAGTAATAAATATTTGAGCGCAAAAGTTAGAGAAAAAGCATTTTTTTCTCATGATAAAAACTCAAGTGAATCAATCATTTTTCTATGAGATGTGATAATTAAGTTAGTTTTTAAGGATAATAAATCATTTATTCGTCTTAAAAAATGGCTTCCAGTTCATATTGAAAGACTTTGAGGAATATTGACGCAAAACAAATATAGAGAAGAACTGATTCTTTAGGTTTTATTATATTTTTCCATAATTTAGATCCTGTTGTAATTTGGAAGCAAAATATTGACTGAAGCAGAAAGTAAGATGAGGAGTACAACCAAAAAGTACTCACTTTAAGAAATACTTTTTATCATTGAAAACGTCTAGAAATATAAAGTGATTGCATGACTTAAGTTAATAAATCCTCACTTCAGAAATAAAACTCTCATAATTTGGTTTAAGAAATTGCTTATATGCAATAAATAAGTCATTATAATAATTATGCGCCCAAATAGAGATATTACCGAAGGCAAGAATGAAATAAAATAAAAAAAGCAATCAATTTTTGTCATCAGGTAAAAAGATCGGGATTTCACTGTATCGACAAATTGTCCATAAAAAGTGAAAGAAAGACAAATGATGTGAATTTAGAGAAATAGCGTATAAGATATTTAAGTTATACATCAATACAAAAGAGTGTGCGTTTCATAGTGAGACACAAAACTCGACATCTCAACGTTGATAGTTATGTTACGACGCTTTCCTTGTTTACGACTGTATTTTCTAAACCATTTGCCTATATTTGTGCCCCATATATAGGAATCAGTTTATCATCTGAACTGCGAGTTGAGAAAAATCATGCAATCGTCAAATAGATCTTCAATCAAAATAGGTTTCATCAATCATATAAATAACATAAAAGTGATACATGCTTTCTAAATAGTAGTCACTCGTATTGTTGAACGAACTTTCGCAACCAAGATCTAGATCTTGTTTTAGCACTCCGAGCTAGTACAATTCAAAATTAATTTTATTAGCAAATAAGGTATTTTGCGAGCAGCCCATGCAACCAATTCGAACAATAATCAAGATTTTGATAAAGTTGTAGTTAATATTGCTAAGAAAGTATTTCAAAGCTACATAAAAGTAATTTACAATCGAAAGTACTTAAAAATGTTAGATTTTTGGCTTCTAACACATTTTCTGAGCCAAGCTTTTCAAGTGATCTAGTAAAATACCCTAAATCTCGTTATTCTTCCCCTGTTAATCAGTTAACAGATATCTTTATTTCATCATAAATTTGTTCAACTTTCTTAGAAATTAGAAAACTATTAAAATGAATATTTCATAGAAATATGTTAATAAATTTGATACCTTTTAACTAGTAGAACTTCAGAAAATACAATTAAGGTTTTCTATGATTTAAGAAAGTTAAACTTATTTACGATCGATCATATCATAAAACAGAGACATTTACTGAGACAAGTTTAATAAAGGAAGAGAAACGAGACTGGGGGAGTTTAGCAGCAACCTTTTTCTATAGGTAGACAAATACAAGTAGCGCTTTCAACAATTTGGGTAAGTTTGATCCAAAGTGTACTAATTTATTACCCGGTCATATAGTAATCATAACAATAAATGATTTGAAACTAGAAATATTTTCATAGTTTCAACTTATTCTATATCAAATTTAAAATAGCTTGATTTTGGGTAACTCGAGTGAATCAGCACAGAGTTCATCGATTGATATACATTTCGAGCTCCATATATGAATATTAAGACCTCAAACCCAAAATCGAGAAATCACTAGAGGATACTTTCCTATTTTGCAAAATGTTGTTTTGAAAAAATAACAATAGAATAGCATATATTTAAACAAAAACCTTTTTTATAAAAAGTATAGAAAAAATAAAGGTTTACAAAAAAAGCATTTGAAATGTGTTGCGACGCATTTCAAATGAATATAAATGAAATATACAGTCAAATTTGTACTTTTAGTCTAGTACTACACTTATTCCGTATAAAAACTTAACTTTTATTGTATAAGCCTGTGAAAAAGTACTCTGAAAATTTGGTATTTTGCTAAATCTATTTACATTTTATTATAACTTTTTAATGTATACATGCGAAAATGGAGACTAGTCTCATTCTCATACTTATCTCTATTTCTCTTCTATTTCTTAGTGATCACATCGAGCTACTCAGTAGAAGCGCCCGAATTTCTGGAACATATTACTAATGTTACGGTCGCGAGTGGTCGCGATGCTGTGCTCGAATGTACCGTTAATAATTTAGGCACTTATAAGGTATTTATACTCCAGAGTATTGCTTATGTATTAGGTATGCTTAGGATACTCATTAAGCTATAGCGTTGAGAACGCGCATAGTTATTTTCAACATGATTGAGGAGTTATGTACATTTTTCTCTTTCTTTCTTGTATACATTTTGTCAAGTTCAATATATCTAACTTCTGATTCTCTGCATTGATGATGAACTGAGTCAGTGATAAGGAGTAGATAGCGAATGTGCTTTGTTGCGCTACAGAATTGATAGAGTTTCTGTTTAAATGATATTCAGTAGAGTTTTTTGGGCATAAACAGTCAAAATTGTATTTCAATCAGAAAATGTGTGCTGAAAAAGTTTCCACCTGATATCTTGCTCTCATTTGTAAATATTTTTTCAAAATAGAACATCTAAAGCCTAGAACTTAATAACAGAAGTTGTTTGTATTAACAGATAATAATTAGCTATCAGTCCGTGCTTTTATAGTCTCTCTCTCTCTCTCTCTCTCTCTCTCTCTCTCTCTCTCTCTCTCTACCAAGCCTTAAACCCATACTCTACTCTCTTATCAATTTTGCATATGAGTGAATGCATTGCATGATTCGTTAACTAATAATACGGGATATGAAAATTTATTTATATAGCGTAGCTCTACGTATAAATGTTAAGCTTATGAATTAGATAACAATTGAATGCATGCAATTTTTACGCTTTATAATTTGTACGAGAATGCATGTTGTTTGAGGATTACTCTGATTTTTTAGTTGCGCTTATTTACATAATTGCCTTAACTAAACTGCAAATTCATTTATTATCCCTTTATTTGAACTTTTCCCTTATATTAAATTTAATATTAGAAAAGACTGTAAGAATTGACCTATCAATTCAATCTGAAAACTCGACAAGAATTAATTTCAGGCTAGATTCTCAATTCAAAAAAGTGTGACACTTCAACAAAACTTATTATCGAATCTATTGAACGTTACTTTTACCTTATTTTTGGAAAGTTTTTCATTTTCTTAATGAGTGTCATAATACAACGAATTAAGCCTAATATAGAACAATTTATGACAGAACAACTCTGTTTTCTCTGATAAACCTCAATAAACCTGTATTTTATGCGTGTTTATATTTCGTATTACAATCGGTTTATGCTCTAAAAAGCCAAAGCATTTTTTGAACTGACTCTGAATTTATGGAAAATTATTCAGTTTAGTCGCAGTGAATATGATCGAAGAATTGAAACATTAGGTCATTCCATAGAGGGCTTCCAATAACTCCTTAATATATTTTGGAGTCTGAAAACTGTTCTATAACTGGTTTAAAGTTAACAAAAATATTCAAATACAGAAAATTGCACATAATCTGAAAGGAATATGATTTTAATTGAATTGAATTAATAATTAATCAATAGGTCGCATGGCTTAAAGTTGATACCATAGATTCGTCAGATTCAACATTACTAACGATTCACACACAAACTGTTATAAAAGACAACAGATTTCGTGTATCACATAATAATTATCGTCAATGGTATCTGCATATTAAAACTGTAAGAGCTGCTGATAAAGGTACTTACGTGACTAAAATTAACTTTGGCTAATAATTATTTGGAATTTATTTTTTCTATTGAAAAAGTTATATTTTGCAAAAACCCTTTTCAAATATTAATTCTTTTTGCAGGCTATTATATGTGCCAAATAAATACTGAACCTATGATAACACAGGCTGGATATTTGGACGTTTTAAGTGAGTCAACTTAATCCATGTCAAATTATTTTCATTATTATTAACATTATATGAAAATTTTATAAAAGGCAGCATTTTTAAGTAAAACTTTTATACTTTCAATAACTTCGGCTTTTCTGTGTTTGATGTAAGACAGAATTAAGATTCGTATACACTTAAGACCTAAATTATTTTACGTATGCTTAACTTACTAATAATGATAGTCAAGCGTGGATAAAATTATCAAAACTTTAGAAATTTGTTTAGCCGATTAAAACCTATAACCTATAAGTAGTGCGCAATTATTTCAGTCACAAACCGTATTTAATTATTAAAAAATTCTATTATTTTGTACATTATTATATTAAATTTTTTTGTAACCGAATTTGATGGCCTAAATACGTAATTTCAATAAAACTTTGCAGTCAAACCGAATAAACTGAATATAATAACGGAATTTATTTTCTTAGCCGACCGAAATAATTGAGCACTATTTACAAGTTATTGTTCAGTTTCTCACTTAACTCAATTAAAGTAATAGCAAGTGGATAAATCACCTAAAACTCTGTTAAATTTCAGTAAAAAAAAGTTTGCCTGTAAATCACGAATGTTTACTAAACTTGACAAAATGTTCATTCTTATCAAATTGAGTTTTCACTTTATGACATTTTGCAACTTCTTAGTTCCTCCTTCTATTGTTGACGCCGATACTAGTTCTGATACATCGGTAGATGAACGCCAAAAGTTGTCACTTCGGTGTAGAGCCAGTGGTTATCCACCGCCAACAATCACCTGGAGAAGAGAAGACAGTAAAGACCTAAATCTAGGTTTATATGGCGGCAAAAAATATTCCGGTAAATAATCTTGACTACCATAAGGTCTGAAACTACATATACTGTACAGAAAAATCCTATCAATGCATAAAGTAATAGATTATTGCAAAATATAATTTACAAAAATAGAAGAATGAATGATTGAACTTTTTTCAGATCAAGTGGAGAAAAATGTTTGCTCCAAAAATATATTTATAAGACAATTTTCTATATTTAATATATAGAATGTGAATATCTATTATCAGTAGAGTATATGCAAAAATAGCTCTAAATCAGTGGCAGAGAGAGCATCAAAATCGATTGACATACCTTTTGATGTATTACTTCTGTGCTGTCCATTCATGCCAAACAATGATTTAGCTCATAAAAAGACCTTTTCTCAGTCTAAGCCATTCATTGTTCACATCTCTTCCACTGATTCTCTATTTCTTTCATTCTATCACTTACTTCTATCCTTTACTTCATTTATAGCCACCAAAGTCGAGGGCGAATATTTGAATATCACTCAAGTGACTCGAGGTTAGTCTAAATCTCATAGAAATGAATTTTCTATAACTTTATTCAACCTGAGGCATAATTTGAATTTTTGAATTTTTTCTGTCCATCAATTTTTTTGACATATAAAATAGAAATTTTTTAGAGAATAAATTTACATCTATTTCAAGTTTTGTTTCTACTTTTATTGGAGTTTAATTTTTGGTATTTTTGCATTTTATTTATTTGAAGACGATATGGGAGCCTATCTTTGTATAGCATCTAATTCTGTGCAGCCAAGTGTTAGCAAAAGGATTATTGTTCGAGTCAATTGTAAGTCACTTATCAATTTTTCATTTCATTGTTACTTCAATTTTATGTTTGAAAATTTTGGAAAACATTTTTGGATTCATTTCTGATTTAAAGTTTCAGAGAATATTCTGATGCATGTAAATGGAAAACAAATGAGAATTATTCTCAAAGTTGATTGTATTGTTAGCTCAATATTTTTGAACTTATATAAAATAGACAAAATTTTTAGTTTGATATTTATTTTCAAGAAAATGATGCTTAAAACTTATGAAATACTAATTAAAAAAGTTATAGACCAAGAGCTCAAACATAAAAATTTACGCAGATCTTGGAAAAAGTAAAAGAACATATTTGAATAAATAGTTTTCCATAAATTTGAAGCAAAATATTTTCCAGAAGAATGAAATTCGTTTCAAAACATAAGTGCATTTGAGTGTTAATACAGAATAACAGTTAGAAATAAATCCATTTTTATTTCTATTGCTGTAACACGAGATCCTAAAAGCAAGACTTCTTTCTGTGTTGACATTAAGCCAAAAAACTTTGATCTTATACTAGAATTACTTCAATAATGTCTCACAATTGCCTTTTTCTTAACAAAAGGTCATAATATGAGTACTTATTTTGATTTCTTTAATCAAAGCTCTAATGCATTCTATATATATTTTTCCTCCTCTCCTCTCCAAACCTAATAATTAGTTCGTCCAAAGATTAAAGTATCGAATCAATTAGTGGGCTCTTCGATAGGAAGTGATGTACAGCTAGAGTGTAGGTGTGAGGCATCGCCAACACCAGTCACTTCTTGGATCAGGAACGATGGTGTAATACTATTGCCAACTCCCAAATATCAGACTAGAGAAGAACACGACTCATATCGGACCAAAATGAAACTAAAGATCACGAATTTGGAGGAAAAGGATTTTGGTAGCTATAAGTGTGTCGCTAAGAATACTTTAGGCGAAAAAGAAGGTTTAGTTCGTTTGTACGGTATGAAAATTTTTTAAAACTTCAATCTCTTAATATCTAATCCTTATTTGTCGTAGATATTGTTTGTCAAGTGTTTTAGTTTCAGTTCCTTACCCAAAGAGAGTCTATTCATACAGTTTATAATAATTAAAAGTAATCTATCTAAACTTTTTTGCTTTACAACAAAGTTTAGGTAATTTATTATTTTCTTTGGCGAACACATTTCTGTCTAATTTTAATTACAAATTATACAATATTTTATTTTAAAAATATCTTTTGAAATCATTTATAAATCATCGGATGAAGCATTGATGTCAGTTGGTTTCAAAAACTGATAATTTGCCAGAACTTGACAAACTGTTCTAGAGTCAGTGCTGTTGGCAAAACTTCAAGTTTGGGTGGCATCAGAGTCTCCAATTTTTCATATGTCGAGTTGCGAAAGATTAAAACTGCAACCATTTGATAACTTAGTCTTACATTCAATAAGTACATAAGTTTGTGAATTATTGGAAGTTGATAATTAGTAATTTTTTTAAGGATATATTAGTTTGTTGCAGATATTATGGCTTATTTTTTCAAAATTTTGTTCCAAACAAAACGATCACAAACAGTTAATAGTATAGTAATTAGTCATAGTCTTCCTCATTACCGACCATTGCTCATTTCTTGCTGCGGACCTGTATTCAACAATAGGGTGTTTTGACGAAGGTTTGCCGTCCACATCAGTCACATTTTTTATCCACATTTCTGCCATATCTTTGTTGGTACCAGAAAGGTATATATGGGTTCTAATGTACACTTGACTATTATTCTAAATTTATGTAATAGTCTGGTTCTAATGTCTCATCTTTAAAGTTATTGACGGTTAACAGCAGCAATGACTCGCGACAAACTAAACATATTAAATGTCGAGTTAATGAACTTTATTTAGTTGATTGCTCAAATATAAACAATTCTACGGGTGAAAAAACTAATAGATCTAATATCTGATCGGTTATGTCAGTTCTCTGCCAGCAATTCTTCTACTAAAGTATATAACACCATAATCGATACACAGTATCTACAATATCGATAAGTCTGGCCTCAAATTGAAACAACCGAGACTAACGCCTCACAAATAAAATCTTGGACTGAGTTTGCCAATTCATAGAGTCTTTATCAAACACTTTGTTGAAAACTTAATTTTCCAAAGTGAATTTACATTATGTTTGAATATAATTTGACTGATGTGCAACCGATAAGGACCCAGCGTCTGATCCTTTTTTAAGTTGGCTCAGACCTCGGACCCTATCGTAAATCCTTTGAATAACATTCAAACCAACTTTTTTAAGAAAAGATTTGATCATATTGATATTTTTTGCTTCCCAATCATTAGCGTGTTAATCTTCAGTGCATGTGAAACATATTGTTGGGTACATTTGAGTTTTTTGCGTATTTTCGCTATCAAACTTTGTCTTTATTGTGAAACTTTTTCTTTAATAAGTTAATTTCCTTTTCGGTCACTATTTTTGCTGGTGTACCACTTCCCATCTTTCTTTTCACGTCCTCTCGATTCAAATACTTCTGTAGAATGAAAATACTGTACTTTTAGGCATTCTCATCAACAAATTAATCAACTGTAAATTATTTCTGTTTGTCTAATTGCGAATCATAATGCAAATCATAAAATTGTGCAATAAGTTCACGGAGTGCTTCTTGTTTGAAAGCCATTATTTAATTAAATGTTATATTGGCAGCAATTGCTCTTTAATAAACCATATAGATGATTCCGCAATTTTTTTGAATATATTATTTGTGCATTCCATTCAAAGAAGTTAGTTTTTTAATAAGGTCAAACTCAGTCCACAATTTTATTTGTGAGGCATTATAAGCCTATATATGTGTATGTTTCATACTGAGTTTATCCATACAGCCTGTAATAAGCGTGTCTTCGTGTCAATTTCGAAGAAAAGTTTCTGAAAGGATATATTTTCGAATTATATTCATTACTAGGGCTTCAGAACGTACTTTTCAAGTGTTTGTTTAGAAAGAGAACGCTGATTATCTCTTAGTATGGGTTTGTAAGTGGAAAGGAACTGATGGTTATCTTTTCTGATGACTGTAGACTAGATTTTATCACGATAAAATCACAATCGCTAGATCACAACAGCAGCTTTTGGTCACATTCACATTGTTTTTGATAAGGGGATTTGAAATAATTACATTTTTGAAGTGGGCTTCTCTAAAGTGAGAAAATTCTTAATTTAGTAACTTTACTGCTTTATGTGATTATGTGATGAAGCCCCTGAATTGAGTGATTTTTAGTGATTTAAAATTTCCTGAATAAGCTCTTTGTCGCGTGATTCATGTAGGTACTGAGTTTTGCGATATATTTCACTACTGAAAGATATGATCATGTTAATTTTGAAGCCCTATTCATTACTGTAAAATACTTGAAGCATGTTTTAGATCATAATTTAAAATATGAATTCAAAAATTAATTCAAAACACTGTTTCTTGATCAGAAAAATAGAAAAATACTTAAGTAATGTCATTCAATAGAAGAAAGATAAGACTACACAAAAAAATCTATTCGTTGTTGTTGAATAAGATGCAAATTTACTCAAAGATCTGGAAGGTTTTGGTGGGTTCCAGGCTCTCCTGAACTTACTGCTGTGTATGACACTGTCTGTATAATAAATGGGTTTCTAATCATAAAAATATCTACACCGACTTAAAAGCTAAACATTTTTTGTTACTTAGAAATATACATTAATTTTGACTTTTTAAGAATAAAGAACATTTTGCTTAACAATTAAATGTTTATGAAACCAAATTTCATCATAAATTTCAATGCATGTAACAGAACAACTAAATAGTTAATAAAATGGGTAAACAAATTAAGATAAGATAAATAAACTCTTAGACGGATTTGCCAGAACTTTCAGAAACTTGATATAACTTTCAATAAGTTAATGAGTTTTGATTTTTTTCTGTTTTAGAAATATCGATACCATCAACACATTATCCGTATTCTGTATGGCCGACTTCTTACCTCCATCAAAATCATCGAAATAATTCACTCATTAGATCAAACATAGGCTCAACATCTCATAATATGATGGGTGACACTAAAGATCATGATTCGAGTCTGTCATCTAGTGCTAAAAGTGATTCTTCAAAATCGGGTGCTAATAATAATTGTCTAAACGAGTTTGACTCTTATATCGTAACAATTATAACGCTGTTAATAATGAAAATGAATTTCGTTCAATAAAATCTCGAATGACTTTTGCGGCAAGTATGAGAAAAACATTTTCTGGATTTGTGTTAAGTTTTTTAAACTTGAGATATACGGATCCAGAAAGCAACGACAACTTTTGATTACCTGCTTTTCCATGAAGACTGTGAACAATAAGAATTGCCATATGTTTTTAAGTAAAAATTTTGTTCAAGCAGAATAAAAGCAGTTTTATTAAGTGCCAACTACTGAATAATAGTTATGTAATAAACTAATAATGTTATTATTAGGTTAAGAATAGTCACACTATTATCAAAACTCGTATTAAAAATTTGCTCATTAAAAGGTTAAGACAGATGATTTTTGATAAAAAATAAATGATTTTGAGATTGAATTTTTCGACCAAGAGATAGATCTGAAAGATTCCGTCTTTTACATTAATATAGTTTTCAATAAGTCATTTGTCTTCGCCTGTAATATAAGTGTATTTATAGATGAAATAATGAGTTATTTAACAAAGAAATACTGTTTTGAGTGAAATGAAAATTTTTTAGTTTCGAAGAATTGGCTGTAAAATACTTTTGAAAAGTTTAAGCAGAAGCTTGTATATACGTGTAACTTATAAATAAAACTATAAAACTATACTAACTGAAAAGATTGTAAACTTTGTCTAATTGATATGCATTTAAGAGCTCATATAAATTTTATCATTAAGATTTTCTAAACTTGTTATCTTTAAAATTATTTCTACTGTGAAAAGCTTTTAAACCATCTCTCTCTCTCTCTCTCTCTCTCTCTCTCTCTCTCTCTAGATCTTCAAATATCTAGTCTATTCCAGCACTCAGGACAAGTTTAGATTTAGTTAACTTTCTTAAGCATTTGCAACTGAAGGACAGCAACTTTTCTAGCAGACTTGTATGCTTTGAATAGTGCTCGTCAAATACAAGTTGTTCTCAATTTGATAACAAGTCATACGATTATTTTAAACAAATTTAAAAAAATAATTTGATCGTCGCTAAACTCTTGTGTGAAATTTATCATAAATTTTGCAACTCGTAAAACTATTTATAGCTAATTATTGTTGTTTTATTCCAATTAATAAATAATTATTAATTAAAACATGCCAACTTTTGATTAATTTATATTTAAAATATTCCCCTCAAAATTATAGTTTGCTCAGTACAGTCAAAAACCTCTTTAAGCTTAAAGATTTGGTTCTAGCTATTTCGAAATCAATTTTTTATTCAGTTTTTATTCAGAATAAAAATTGTCAGATATGATCAAAATTAATTAGTTCTATTCGACAGTAAATCAAAAAGGATTTATTTAGTGAAATGATCATCAATTTAGTGACTCATCTTTAGAAAGTATAAGCCAAAAACATATAAAGACTATACTAGCCACATTTTTTCAACTAAAACTGCAATTTTATCAAAAAATACTAATAAAAAATGGATAAAAACTGGACACTCATTTTTTTCAACTATTTTATTTAAAATAATCATTGATTATATTTTTAATTACATTTTTGACTGGATTTTACTGATTTTAAGAGTTTGAAAACTGGGCAATCCAGTCCAAAACTGGACGTTCTGGTCAGCCTAATAGAGACCCCTACGCCGAAATTGCATGAACAAAATAGACAACAGATTTTTATATGCGAAAGTTTTAAGAATGTCTCATCTTTTCTTAGGAAGCAATATGATTTGTTGTTTGTGTTCAATTTAAGTTTGAGTAATTCATTTAAACGGTTGACCACTAGTCGACTTTCAAAAGTGCTCGCTTTCAATTTGATGATAATTAAAGATCAATCTATAGGTTACTTTGAAATATATGTTTTAATTTCCAAAATAATATTTAAATTATAAATAAGAAAAGTGTAAAAAGTAAAGTCAAATAGCTATGTAGAATTGCGATCTCATAACAAACAATTAGAATAAAAAAACTTATAAAATAATTGCCAAACTAATTCTAATTTAAATCATGATCTATCGAACACATTCTTATAAACATTATAGAAATTATCGATTTGTTTTTCAGTTAGTTGTAAACCATTTAACTTGTGTAGAGGCAAATATTCCTTAAGCGAATGATTAAGACATTCCCTTTTACCACCGAAACTAACAGGTATTAACTCCGGATTGATATAATCAGTGAGCTGTTCTCTTCTAGCAAGTACTACATTATCTCTAATTCTTTTATTCATAAAAGTTTTGACAATCTTAAACACAGACATCATAAGCCACGGCATGTCCACATTTAAGCTTAATCTCATTCCTTGCGGATAATAATTGAGCAATTCGACTCGAAATTTTGATAAACTCATATCAACATTAGTCATACCCGTGCCGCTACAGTCATTCACTGAAATCCAGCCCAACTGACCGGCTTCTCGATCAAGTTTTTCAATCTGATGGCCCAAAAACTGCTGCAATAATAGACTCAAATCCGGTATCTTGTGATAATTCTTAAGTGAATTCCACATAACAATCCTTCCATTTTTATCCCGACTGAACTTTTCCAGGCCGAAAATCATATAAAACTCTTTCGGGAAATCTTTATCGTTTCTCTCGTGTAAACCGAATGACTTCTTCCACTGCAAGGCCTTAGTTAGCAACGTGTAAGCTTCGCCTTCTGAGTCCGTGTCCAAAATAAATCTTTCGATTTGCCAGTTCTCGGTTCGGGCTCTCTCGATATCAATTTGATGATAGAGTTGAGGATTAACTTCGGCTTCAATCAAAAATTTGTTTCTCAATCTTTCTACAATTTCAACATTTTTGTCACTCATTTTGTTTATTATATTAAATACTTTTTTACTACTACTATACAAACACTTTCTCTTATAGTGATTTAGGTAAACTTTAAATATTATTTTTTATATGAAATATGTATAAAATTAAATTAATTTTAAACTGAAAAATCAGCACATGTGCTAAAAAATATCAAAATTGACTCGTTTGGCTATAATATTATTACTTTCTCCATGAAAAAAGTTGTCTTAACAGTGCTTAATCAAGTATTAAATGCAGTTAGACTCAAGGACAACGACATGATGAGTGTTGCCCCATCTTATAATTTCAATCTCTGCTGGAGTTCGATACTAACTAACGACGCATTGAAAAAATTTGTCTATTTTTCGTTGAGGTGTGCCAATTCAATGATCGATAATTGGACTCATATCTAGACTGATTTTTATTAACAATAGCTAGAGATATGCTTTTCAATAACTATTATGCGTGGCTTGTATAGTTTCAAACTTATAATAAGAGTTTATTTATAGCTTAAATTCATATCTGCTTTAATGCAAATTAAATGTTAATTGACATTAAATATTTGAGATTAAAGTTAATAGTTAAGTAATTTTTATCTAATAGGAAAAAACTAAAACTTATTATGTGCGATTTTCAATACCTAGCTTATTAAAATAAGATATTTAGATAGATATTGATTAGTTTTTTCCTTGAATGTGTTAATTTTGACACATAGCTAATTTAAAAGTGTAATCATTGATTCAAAGTTAGTTCAAAGTCATAATACGATTGAGGATTTTTCCACCAATTTGATAGCAATCAAATTATTAAGCTACACTCGACGTAGATATTGAAGTCATTTATTGAAGTATTCAAATATTGTCAAACCTTAAATTTTAGTAATCTATTAAACAATTTACAGTTATAAAAGTTTGTAAAACAAACAATAACTAAAACAATCAAAAATGAGTCGAGTAAAATTGAGGGCAAAAACATATTCAACGACTTCTCTTAGAAATCATTTGATGCTTATTATAATAAGTTTCAATTTGTTTATCATTCAGAGCCAAATGCGACAGTTGTTTCATAGGCAAAAGTCCATCAGGAAATACCTTCATCTCTCGTTTGCCATTTTGGTTAACATGAATATGTTCGATATCAATATAATCGGGCAATTGTTCTCTTTTGATAAAAATGACGCACTCTCTTAACTTCGGACTCAGAAAAGACAGAATAACTTTAATGACAGAATTCAAAATCCAGGGCAGGTCTAAAACTAACACACGTCTCATGCCTTGAGGATAGTATTGCAATAAACCAATTTTGAATCTGTACATTTCAAGATTAATATTAGCCAAACCCGAACCCATAGTATCCGTAACTAAAGTCCAGCCATCTCTGGAGCCTTCGGTATCCAATTTCTCGATTCTGTGAGCTACGAATTGCTGTTTAAGAGCTACAAAGTCTGGAATTTTTATATAGTTTTTAGTCGTTTCCCAGTGAACGACTCTTCCCTCTTTGTCTCGACCATACATTTCGATCTCATGTAATTCATAGAACTCTTTAGGAAAATATTGATCAGTGCGATCGTGAATACCAAACGACTTCTTCCATTGCAAAGCTTTGATCAATGATTCGTAAGCTTTGTCTTCATTTTCTTGATCTATGATGAACCTCTCAATTTGCCAGTTGTCATTACGAACTCTATTCACATCAATTTCATGATACAATTCTGGATTTGCTTTATACTCATTCAAAAACTTTTTTCTAATTTTTTCAACAGTAGAACTGATATTTTGAACATTCATTTTATTAAAATATACGATACTTCAAACTTAAAATCTATTCACATACTAATGATAATCAGTGGATAACAAAATTTCATGATTGAAAAACAGGTAGTTTTCCACAAAACAGTCGCAAATCGTATATAATCAAAACGACAGGCTGCTCTCAATAATCATGAATTCAAGGATAGCAACAAGTATTTCGGATACTAGTATAAGTTATTCAAGAAAATTAAGGGCACGTCCACGACATCAAAAGACTTTCGTGCCTTAAGGACAATATTATGAGAATTAATTCTCGTAGTTATCCATTTATAAATTAACACTTCTTCCAGTCTGAATGTAATTTCCAGAAAATTCAATTATTAAGAAAACACAGATATCCTTTAAATTATAAGAATATTCTAAGAAACTTTTCTTTATTAAAGTGTTTTGAATAGCTTACCTATGTCTACTAACTCAGTTATTGGTTATCTTCCATGCGAATAATTATTATTCCGATTTTGATGCCTGTCTACGTGCTAGTTGTCGACTGAGCGCATAATTAATTTTAATTTTAATTCTACTTTCTTGTCTATAAAAACTTGTATTTCAAGTCAAGATTATTTTCATTTAAATGGGAGTTACTATAATTTAATTAATCAAGTCATTTATTAGCATAATTTAAACTTGATTTCAAAAAAATCATTAGAAGTCGCCATTTGCTGTTTGATGCATGCTAATCATTTATGTTTACTATGTAATCTTCAATGTAATTTTTGCAGATCACGCTCACATATGAAGTATATTCAATTTTGACTAATGAGCTAATAGGAAACTAGGACAAGAGTAAAAATCTAAATCTTAAAAAGTGATAGAGTTTGGAAGATGAAGTTTTAATAGAACCTCAAGTATCTGTTCATCTTTAAAATAAAACTAATATTATCTTGATAGTTCTTATCGATCGGTATTTATACAAATCTAAGTCTTTGCACATGTAAATATAAGTTTGAACTGAAAGTTTTGAGCCTCCAACCATTTGTTGAAAATCTTTTCAAATTGTATATACAACTAAAAACTACAGTTACTCGAAAGATGATCTGTCAAGGATTTAATTTAGATTGAGTTCTTTATTGTATTGGACGCGGAATAAACCTCTTTTCCATTCGAGCCAAATCATTGCTTTGATAAGCTTTCTATTTAATTACATAAGAAATCACTTTCTGAACACCATTTTTTTATAATTGATAACTTTTCAACTTGAACTCAATCTAAATTAAATTCCTTTTATAGATTATCTTTCAAATAGCTGTAGTTTTTAATTATAAATGCAATTTGAAAATTTTTCAACAAATGGTTGAAGGCTCAAAACTTTCAGCTCAAACTTAGATACAGGTAGATTCCATTTTCCCATTTCTAGACAAAATTTGTTGATAAATTTTTGACTGAGCTTATTAATTAACTTATCTAATCTTCTTTATGCTGGAATTCATTGAAAAAATAAGATTAATTAACGAAAAATCAAGAAAACCTTGCTCTACAATACTGAATTTTTTCTAAACTCCACGTCTTTTAGTGCAATGCATAAGTCTCATAGAGTTTTTTATGTACTTGTGATACATTCTAAGACATGCAAAGACTAAAGTTCTTATAACTGTCTATTGGAAAGCGCCACAGAACTAAAATCAGTTTTATTTTAAAGATAAACAAATACTTGAGATACTTTTAAAATTTTAAGTAGAGGTCGGTACGAGAGTCGAAATTTATGGTACTTCATAATAAAATGCTTGAAAATCGGCCGATTTTATCAAATATTTTTTTATTTAAAGGTTATACCTGTATAAACAAATGTAGAAATAATATATACACACCGAATACTATACCAGTATATCTTCACTTTAATTTTATACTTCATCAAATCTTCCAAGATATAAATTTTGGGAATTTAGAGAGTCGAGACTCTCGAAAATATCCATTTCTAGCACTTAAATATTTAAAAATTCTATTTTCGAACCTCCTATTAATTAAAAATAGTCTTTTCCACTCTAAAAATTCAGGCTTTTGGGAATCTTGAGGAATGACATACTCTTAAAAATTGTCAATCTCCAATCTCGACTCTCGAAAATACCTACCACTAGTTTTAAGTGCCATCACTTTTTTGATATATAAATTTAAAAATTTTGTGCTAACTTGTCTATCAAATCGTTAGACTTCATGTGAAGAAGGATTTTGAAGGCCTATTCTAACAGTCCTCACCATAGACTTAGCATAAGATATCTAAGGATTGAATGCGTCATCATTTGAAAGATAGCAAAATATTTCATCAAATCACTCACTCATAATATAAAAATTTTTGACTATTGAATGAATATTAATTTATTACTAAGCCTAATAGATTTCATTAGGTTTCCCTTAAGCTTTAAAATATCTCAAATCTTTGAGCCATTAGATAACATTTCTTCTGTTATCAAATACTTTGAATAAGGATATGAAGAAAGAGGTATACTCATAAATAAGTTCTTAAATCTAAAAATTAGAAATTGTTTTATTCTCAGTATAAGCTCCATTCACTAAGATAGGTCTTCAGAATCAGGCTTCACATAAGATATGGAGGATAAGATCATGTATGATGTGTCTGAGCTTTTAAGCGCATTTTTTTATTGATAAGGGATTCATATTTTAATCAAGTAAATTTGAGCGCGTATAAAAAAATTGACAATAAATTGTCGAAACTTTATATAATAGAAAATAATTTTTGTGACTATTATTAGATTTATATTAATAGTTATCTACTATATACAACGTAGTGAAGAGCATTGGTCTGGAATCTTGAGCTTCAAGTTCGAGCTTCTATAAGCGCAGCTCAGAATTTTTGAGCTTTGAGCTGAGCTTGTACTTAGAAGCTCGGGTCCAAGCAGTTCGCTGCGCTGCTGAACTTATGTTGAAAATGAAAAATTTAAGTTTATGTTTACTATTCGGATTATTCATTGTCAAATTCGGTTTATCCATAAATAACGTCTCTACAAGTTATTCATGTGAGTATAAATTAAATGCTAATTTACTTAACAGTTGAAAAAAACGAACTTAGCCTATCGATAACTCAATGTACTATAGGCCAAATTTCAATAAGGTTTTGGTAATGTTCCAGGGCTTTATCAGTTTTGAAACTTTCCTAAAAACATTTCCCACTTTTGATGCATATCCTATAAAAGTTTAGTCAGAATTGAAATTAGAAACTGGGGTTTAATTAATTTTTGAAGTGAGTTCAGTCTCCCATGGAACCCGTTATGGAAATAACTCAATTAAAATGAATTTTCTATTAAACCTGTGGGAATTATGTTTTAATATTTTACTATAAAATGTGACTCCCATTAACGAATGTTGTCAAATCGCTCTGCCTAGACATAGTTGCTTATTACCCCTCTTCCTTTGTGCACGCCTAATTAATAAGTTTGCAAATACAATTTTTAATGCAGTTAACTTTGAAAGAATTTGATCCTTATTCAATGATGCACGAATTAGACTAAAATCTTTTAGCGCTATAAAACTGAAAGTTTAAGTAAAATTAATTTTGAAAACAATGATTCACAAATCAGGAATTATCTCATTATTCGACAGATGTTCAATGTTCAACAGTCAATTCGACAGATAATACTATTTTTACTTTATTAAATAAGTCAATTCAAATGAGCTCAGCTTGAGATTGAGCTTGAACTTGAGCTGTGCTTTTCATTACAGCCTAAGCTTGAAGCTCGAGTTCATAAGCTCGAAGCGTAGCTGGCAGCTAGTTTATGCACTTCACTAGTACACCGTATATTAAAATATTAGATGCTAGTGGAATAGTCCAGACAAGTGGATCTCGAAAACAAATCTACGTTTTTTAAATACGATTATATGATCAGTGAATGTATTCGCCTCTGGTCTGGCTGACCAAAGCTCATCTCAGTGAGAGGTGTCTTATATTAGTGGCGACTCTTTCGATATTAATTTCATGTATAATTCGATCATACGCCATCTTAAGTTGATTCTCATTAGCAAACCTCTTATCTATATTTGGCCTCTTTATTCTTGCAATACCATCAAAGTCGCGAGGGTTCAAATCAAGACTGTTAAGAGGTGATTAAGTTCCACCCAGCGATGTTGATTAACGAATTCTTTGACTTTCTTATATTTATGTGGCCTAGCATTGTCGTGCAGGATAAGTGGATTTTGAAGCGGGTGGATTTTACTTTTGGAAGTATCGTTCCAAAAATATCAATGTATATTCGAAAATTGGCATTGGTATTTTTTCGTAAGTTGATAACCAAGTATCCGATTTTGATGAAAAGCAACAAACATCACCTTCCAGCTATCTTTCTTTGCTCTTGTTTTGGTTAGCCTGCCATATCAAATATATTCGCTAGCATTACTTTAGCTTTCCAATATTTCAAGTTAAAATTACATACGGTTCTTGTCCAGGTAAGCGTCATTGACGCGAATTAAATGGACCATTAGGGTCATATGATCTGATCCAAGTTTCATCAATTGCGATAATTCTTTCCAGAAATTCAGGGTCGTTGTTATATCTTTCAAGATGTTGTGCACATATATCGACACGCTTCTGTTTCTGAGCAGTTGTAAGTTCATGAGTAACGACGCCAGAAATCAGGGTCACTGGAATTCTTTTATCATTTAAGACTTTCAGAGACACTTTAAATATAAATACATATGTATTAAGGGGAATTTAAACCTTATTTAGCTCCCCCGATTTTCCTGAATCTGATGCTTTTGCCCGAATACCCCGAAATTGAGGTTCTGATCTCGAAATTTGTTTTTTATGAAAATAATAAAAAAATCTAATAATCGACAGTCCTATCAGTCTAAGAAAGTTTTATAAAAAATCTTGACTTAATTAAATTCATGAAACCTAATGATTTCGATCAAAGACTTAAAAGATTGCATGCGCATTTAGTATCAGTAGAAAACGAGAGATCTTTCTCTAAATTTAAGCAGTTGTTAACTGATTGAAGACTTAATTTTACTGCTTAAAATATTCAAAAAACGTAATTCATTTAATAGTTATATTGAAATACAATAATTGCATTGAATTTATGATTATTTAGTAAAATTTGAAAATTTTAAGAATATGTTAAATTGTAAGATTTTTGCCCGAATTTCGCCCCGAAAATGACTTTTATACGCCCCTGAGCCCTGCCCGAAAAACCACTTCTATACCCCGAATTGTCGTCCCTATTCATGAGACACCCATCTCGTAGCTATTTTCTTTAGCGCCGACTTCTTTCGAAAGTCTTATTGCGTTGTAATAACTGGCTCCTAAATTTTCTGCCAATTCAAAGCTTTTCCAGTTACGGTCCTCAAGTAAAAGCTCTTTGAGTTTTTCTCTGTGGATTTCATCGGTTGCTTGATGATGCTCCCTTCATGAGGAGCATCTTCGCTTATTAAACGGGTTCGCTCTTTAAACTCTTTATAAAGTTCGTAGATTCGGCTTCTACTTAATGCTTGGCTTCGGGCGATTTCTTCAAGCATTGTATAAACTTCAGAGGCAGACTTGTGCAGCAAAACATGAAGCTTGATAAATGCTCTTTGTTCTTGGATTGTAATTCTGGCGCGAAGTAGGTCCGCTTATAGTCCACTTATATAATTAATTAATAAAAGAACGCGAATTACATACGACATTATCTAGCATATATTACTCTAGTGAGTAGTAAAATAGCATAAACATGTTTACATTCTTTATCAATCCTGAAATATGATTGTCCGAACTATTCTGCTAACATCTAATACAATGAAAACTTCGAAATGTAAAACTTAATAAATAGTGACAGTAATAGTGTTGACCCTTGCACATATTTTTGTTTATTGTACGCTTTACTCCAATTATAAAAGTTTATTTGTACTTTTAATTGAAGGAAAACTGTGAAACTTTCAGCCCGAAACAGCCAATAATATGCGTAAAATAAGAAAGGCTCTGTATATTGCTTTCTTTACCATCCTAGTTAAGTACTATTGAGAATTGAATTACTTTTGCAACTAAATTATAGTTGTATATGACGCTCATATCCAACTTGAGCCAGGATTGTGTTGGATGTTAAGCCAAACTAGATCTTAACTTAAATTCATATAAAGTACTTTTATTAAGTGTGGTTTAAAATAAGTGACAGAGAATTAACTTAAGCAAAAGATCAGTTAAGGCACTGAATAATTGAGCTTTTCATAAATAGTCAGCACTTAATGAATACTAATACTGACATTTTTTTGTTCAAATCTTCAATTCAAATCCAATACACAGTATTTAAAACAAGAGATGTTTGGGAAGTTCTAGAAATTTGCGAATAACAATATATTAATATAAACCTAGAACTTTCTAAACACATCTCGTGTTTGCAAATAGTATCTGATTGTTAGGTAAAACATTTTCTAAACAGTCAAATATTTAAGTGACGGTAAGGTAAACGGAAAGTTAACAATTACTTGATCGAGACAACTTTCAATGTTTCTGCATTTATGTAATTCGAAAATTTTGCTCTTTTAATGATTAATGTATTGAATATTTGCGAAGTAAAGTTTTTATAATTTTAAGTTTCAAAAGTTTCATTGACTAATTAACTAATTAATTAATTAATTAGAAAATTTATTACAATAATTATAATTATTATAATTGAAGGAGAGACTATCGCAAACTTACGGTCCTCTCTGGCATTTAACGCAAAACTTTACGCAAGACATTCCGAGTTCGGCAACTTTAGTCTCGCATTTGTTCATAAAATCTTCGAATATTGCTTCACAGTCAGACGTAGGTTTCATTACTATAATAACGCAAGAATAATACAGATTATGAGTGCAACACATTATGTTTTGTACTATTTCAGGTGGTATTACGACATAAGATCGAAGAAAGAATATCGAATGAAAAAAGATCGAATCAATAATATCGAAAACAAAAAGACCGAATGCGACAAAAGACCGAATGCGACATATGATTGAATGCGACACTACTAAATGCAAAATAGGGTCAAATATGTTATATCAAATTCTAAAAATAAATTGTTAGAACAAATCTTTAGTTCGAACTAATCAAATTTATAATTTTTTTAGTATAATAAAACATGAAATGATTGATCAAATTTATATAATTTCATATGTAAGAAAAAATAATCGGATCTTTGACAAAATACAGTAGAAGCTCGATATAAGACATTTCGATACAATAAACTAGATACAATGAAGCTTACATTCGATATAAAATATATTTCTTATAGAGTTCTCATAAGTATTGTAGTATTAAAATTAAATTTTCAACTTTAAACTGATATAATATTTTGATTTTTAAGTGCTTTTAAACTAATAACTTCAAAGACAGTATCTCCCAAAAGTTTCATTTCATAAAAAAGAAATTTCGGATGTTAATATCTTTGAGAAAATATTCAGACGAAAATAAATAGTTTTTTAAAAATTTACTTCTATTTATTGAATTGATATTGTTATTTAATATAAACTCTAAAAGTTGATATATTCCAACTTTCGATATTACATACAGAATGATATAAGGAACAAAAATTTTACTCTTTGAGTATTCGTTATATCGAGTTTTTTATTGTAAGTATATAGTTTCACAAATTCAAATAAATTAAAATAGAAAAGCATTATATATAAATATCAATTAGAAGTATCGAACTATACGGTCCTTCTGGCATTTAACTCGCTTTAGATAGACATTCGAGTTCGGCAACTTTAGTCTCGCATTTGTTCATAAAATCTTCGAATATTGGTCTCAGACGTAGGATATTATTAATTCGAAGAATAATACAGATTATGAGTGCAACACATTATGTTTTGTACTATTTCAGGTGCTACCTGGAGATTATTTTTCAATAATTGCATATTGGCCTCAGCCACTCCTTTAGCTGTTTCTGTAAACAAATTGAGCTATTCGTCACCTCTCCAGAGTTTGCTTTAAAACATTATTGACTTTTCTGTTGATTTCAGTTCATAGATACACAAACTGATGGCGTTGTAAAGGATAAAGTTTTTAGTCAACTGTTATTTTCTAAGCTTTATTCTTATACAGAAAAATAATTATAATATAGTAAGACTTTTGAACAAAAACTTTGTTCTTTATAATTAACTCATAAGAAGAGCACGTGAATTGATGGAATATGTTATAGAATTTTAGATATTTTCAAATCAATTTTGAAATATTAATGGGAAATAGTCGAGAGTATTACCTGTATAGGCCAACTTGACTGCATTCAACTAATTATAGACTAATATTCAATATTCATTAAGCAAATATTTGACCAAGTAATGGATTAACCTAATGATTTATTTTGAAACTTAATAAACGCAAACTTTATTGTAGTGAATGGTTTCTATTTAGTTAAAATCTTGTTAAATCACCTTAAGAACTGATATCTGAAAATCGATATGAGCATCGCTATTCCTTCAATGAAGCTACAATGTTCCAAAACAGTTTAATGTGAAATGTTTTTCATAGAATTAATTATAAAATTAGTTAATAATGGATCAAACTTCATCAAAGTCTGTAATTACTCAAAAAAACTCAATAGATGTGACAAATTTTTAAGTTAATGAATCCTGTCATTGACGTTAATTTTTATAATCTAAAACACTTTTCAAAAATGAGAAGTTTGTTCAATGAAAAAGTTAATTTTGTTTACATTGTTATTGAGGCACTTTGATGCAAGACCTAAGACTTCCATCGAAATCATACCAGTCTTTAATTTTTATTAAGATTGTAGAAGAATTATTAATTTCTTATAAATATGCAAACAGAACACGAACTTTGAATATGAGAAATAATTAGTCTTAAAGTTAATGATTAAGAATAAAACTAAATTTCAATATTTTATTCATTTTCTAAAATATTAAATTTTAATTTAAACTGCATTTCGGCATTTAGTTGTAGTTAAAGTTTTGGTCATTCATTATCATAACCAGTGGCGTTATTCCAATTTATTAACAACTGATTCCCTTCAATCGCCAATTTTTAATATAAAACTATAATTATTAGATATTTTAATCGATAATATTTTAGATAATATCTATTTTACTTAGGAATAAGTAGCTAAATAACACTATTGTTAAAAATTTGAATGATATTTAAATAAAATTTAACATTAATAAAGTGACTCTTTCAAATGAAATAATAAGTCAAATTTAAATTACATTATTAAAACCAGTGCGAACCGGTTGAATGACACCACTGATCATAACTAAAGTATTGCGCACGGTCAGTGTAAAAATTGATGGTACGTGCTTTTAACAATTTTAGTAATGTTCCACATTAAATAAAATTATTAATTTTTAATATGATACTACCCAACCATTTATGTGCAGGCCTCACCATAAGTTGTAAAATGTAATTTTTGAAATATTGGATGTAATTAATACACATAAAATCCATTGAAATTTTCACTTTTGGCAAAGCCATTCAAACAAACATTAGAAACAAACGAAACTTATGTTTTTATTTTCCGAAATTCGATCGGGTTATGCCCATACGCCCCTCCAATGTTTAAAAAATGCCCATAACTTGATGACACCAAGTTAACTAACCCCTTGACCGATTATAATGGTATCTATCTCGTTCTAAAGTATATTAGAATTTCTATCGAATGGAATCTAAAATTTATTACAAAATATAAAGGAAGGTGCCCAATCTCTATGAGAAATTGTCCAACGCGTTGCAGGCTAAAGCAGACATCAATTGATAGGTCTTGGTGAGTAGATCAAAGTTATCGATGAGCACAAAGCTGTCAGGTGTGGCAGTCACCAGTTATAGCTCACAATAGTTCAAAGCGTCGGTCACCCCTGATTTCTTTATTATCTGTATTTGTATTTGTATTAAGTATTTGTGGTCACTTAAGGCTTCTATAAAAATGGTTTGCCGATTTTAGGCTTCTCGCGAGTTTCTCCCGATTTAGAACGTTTTTTTAAAATGTGAGATTTTTAAAAGTTTTATCTCATTTTGACTTAAAAATATAACGAAAATATTAAAAAACTGATCTAAACTGTGATCGAAAACTCACCATCTTGATAAAGCTTTTAAAATATATTTTGTGAAAACAATATTTACGAGCATCGTTTGAACAGAGAATATGCGCCTTAGTATCCGTGGTTGTCTAGCACTCTGTCACTGTGTATAAAAGTCTTTTGAGAGAAGATTGACAGTGTTTTCATCTGAAAACTTGGAGACCAATCTAATTATACAGTACAATAATTTTTGAAAAACTGTTAATACAGTTTAATACATTTGAAGAAAGAAAACAACTATTTTTCGTTGTGTTATGATTGAAAATGAAGTTTTTTAAACTCCCGATTTTTGCTTTTTAAGTCCCGACTTCGGTTCTTTTAAGCTCCCGATTCCCGACCGATTTGACCACTTTAAACTCCCGAAAAATACTTGCCCTGGTTATAACTAATTTTAAGTAAGCTAAATTTAAATTTTATAATGAATTTAATTTTCGTTCGATAAAAGAAGTAACGTGCCTTAAAACGAAATATGTATCGTTATGATCGGTCAAGAGTTGGCCAACTAGAGGTCATTAAGTTTTGAGCATTACTTTAACTTTGAGGGGCATATGGGCATAACCCGAATGAATTTTGGCGAGTAAAAATACATCTGTGGATTATTTTTAGTACTTATTTGAATGGATCTGTTAAAATTGAGAAATTAAAATGAGTGTTACATGTATCAATTACGTCCAATATCTCTAAAATTATGTAATTTATGGCAAGTCCCACACATGACTGGTTGAAAGTGGGATAGCATGCTTAAAATCCACAACTTTATTTTTAATCGACAACACTATTATAATAGTAAAAAACATGCACCATCGATTTTTACAGTGATTATACATTAGAACTCAAAAATGAAACACTGTATGTTATCAGAAATAGTTGTAATCAATCATATGATGATAGACAATTATCTTACTTTAATTTGGTTTCTTCGCTATTTCGCAACTTTAATTCATGACCATTATCTCTCACAACCCTTATACCAAAAAACACTTTTAGATTTACATAATTTCAGGCAATAGTAAATGACGATAATATGAAATCTATATACAATATCAAACTTTAATCGAAACAATTAAATGAATAAATAGCATATGCATTAATTCTCATACTCTCTATAAATATGTATATATATAAAGAGTAGAATTTAGCGTTTAGAGTATGTGAAATAAAATCAATTCATTTATTAAGAAATAAGCCAAATTAATTGAAATTAACTAAAATGTTGTTTTTAATGATTCTCTCGATTAGTCTATCAATGATATTATCAATTGCTTCAGACTATTTCGAATTGAAAACAACAGAAGAAGTGATTAAATGTTTCCTTGCACACGAACATGAATACACAAATTGTACCTCATCTTATTTGGAACGCATCAGTGATGTCATGATAAATTATGTTGATGTGTTGAAGAAAGATCTTGAACAATTGCCCAATTCTGCCAAAAAGACCATATGCTGTTCTTTATATCCTTACCAATCATGTCTTATACATGCAGTCAGTCCTACAACTGGTTGCAAAGTATTAATCGAAAAGTATATCGTGGATTATGAGAAGCTAGGTCATGGAGAAACGAAAGTTTCATTTGAAAAGCTATGTAGCAAGTTTCCAAGAAATTCCACAGCCTGTTTATAAGCTTTTAATTTGATAAAATCCAATTTTGTGATTTTTATAATTATTTATATAAATTGTATTGAATAAAATTAGAATCGATTTGCTCACTAATTGATAGTCGTATCAGAAAAATTTAATATTTTTTGTAAATATTATATTTATTGATAACAAAGTTATTATAAAACTGAAGCTATACTTAATGTTATTTGAAAAACGTATTCCATTATCAAACAATGTCATTCTTAGTATAGATTTGATTATTGTCATGAATCACTAATTATTTGTAACCGTGACATATTAGATAGCCTATTTATTGATAATAAAGTTATTATAAAACTGAAGCTATACTTAATGTTATTTGAAAAACGTATTCCATATCAAAACATTCTATAGATTGATTGTCATGAAACTAATCATAACCGTGACATATTAGATAGCCTAATTTTTATTTGCTCGAAAGTATTTAAATTTTTAAAGTCGAAAAATAAGAGTCGAAAAAATAAAGTCTAAGCAAACTTTTTAACTTTTGCAAATATTTAATGCAACTTAAAATTAACAGAGATGAAGAGCCGTTACAATTTTTGAACAGAAGGCCAAGAATTTCAATATCAAAATTATTTGATGCTAACGCCAAAGATTTTGATACGCAATTCTGGATTCTTAATTTTTTATCCAATCCAGCAAATTTTGATCATTCAGATAATAACAATCTTTTATGTCCAGTCGTTGACAAAAATGACCTCCCTGGTTTTTTAGGATTTTCTAGTATTAAAAGTCAATGGATTTTGATGAATTTTTTTGTACTGACTAAATGTTGGGAAGAACATTATGCTACGTTGGTATTGAAATTCCTTGTAAGATAGATGAGTTATTCAAGTAAATTCTGTCAGAGAAATTGGGCGAAACTTTTTTTAATTCTGATAAATGGACGCCAAACTAGGTGAAAAATGATTAGACACGTGTATTTTTGTTTCACTCAAATATCGTTTGTCTAAGAACTACAGACCTAAATACTCGAAAAATGTGAATTTTCAAAAATTCATAACTTTTTTATCTGAAGGAATAAAATTATGATCTCAACACTAAACTGTAGATAATTTAAATATTTATCATAAAATCTTATTAAAATTTTATATTATACTAAATAAAGTAAAAACATCGTCTGATTTATAATCTTCCATATTAAATCATGTAAGGTAATATTAATTCAACCCTTTACAAAGTTTAGTTAGCTAGGGCTGTTTTGAAGCAAAATTTAGCCAGTATGGAGTAACATTTCCATCCTTACGAATAACTTCCTGTATTCTCTCTGCCATGGAGTGATTCAAAACAACCCATTTTAGGGCTAACTAAACTTTGAAAAAGAATTGAATTATTATTACCTTGCGTGATTTAATATACAAGATTATAAACTAACATATTTTACTATATTTAGTACAATATAGAATTTTAATAAAATTTTTAGATAAGTATTCAAATTATTTACGGTTTAATGTTGAGATCATGATTTTACTGCTTCAAATAAAAAGTTATGAATTTTTGAAAAATCACATTTTTCGAGTATTTAGGTCTGTAGTTCTTAGACAAACGATATTTGAGTGAAACAAAAATACACATGTTTAATCATTTTTCATCTAGTTTAGTGTTCATTCATCAGAATTAAAAAAATTTCGCCCAGTTTCTCTGACAGAATTTACTCGTATAGCTCATCTATCTAACAAAGAATTTCAACGCCAAACTAGCATAGTGTTCTTCCTAAAATTTAGTTTATTCAAATAAAGTTCATTAAAATCCATTGATTTTTACTAATAAAACTCCCTAAAAACCGGAGGAAGTCATTTTTTCAACGATTGTACGCAAAATCCAAGTAACGAGGGGGAAAATAAAATGTAGACAAGATTTACTTTGAAATTTTTTAATTGATCAAAGGCTGAAATTTAGTCAACATTCGAATAATTATAGCAGATTATAATGACTTTCATAGCTAGTTGATGAGCAACTGCTAAAGGTCCTAATAATGCACATTTACGTAATTTTTTTCACTGTCAACATAGTATTTTTGACAATATTCATGTCGAATTTCCTCAAACAAAGATGAATACGATTCTGAATCTGTTTAAGGTTATCAGCTTTCCAACCATTCCTATACACGACTTGAGTCAGTTGAACAAAGAAATCCTCAATAGGTCTATATTGAGGCACATTTGTTGGGTTGCGGTACTTATAAACTAATTTAACATTTTGAGACTAAGTATTCAATAGTCTTTTTCGCATAATGAGCAGAAGCTTTATCTGGTCAAAATATGGCCTGATTATCTGCATGATATTTCTTAATAAATGGTATGAGTCTCTTTCAAACAATTCCTAATATAAATATCCTGATTGACTCCAAGTCCACTCTTATGAAAGTAAGGCTGACTAATATCTTCCTCAGATATTGCGATCCAAAGCATAAGTTTAGGCTCATATTTTCGTTTTCTTTTAAATTTAACATCAAGAGAAGTCATCTGAGGCGATGATAAGAAAAAACTATCGTTCATTGAATGAGTTAAAGTAAAATACTTTTCATCATCAATGATAAATTTGTTGTTTCGATGCCAGCGGTAGAGCCATGCACACTTAAGTTTAGCCATAATATCTCCATTATTTTTTATAAAAAAGGGGCTTTATATTCTTGTATCTTCTAATATTTTTATTTCTTTAACCAGTATCTAATCGATCTTGGGCAGCATTCATATTTTCGAGCTGCTCCTTTAACAGTCATCTTATCACTGTGATTCATTTCGCGATACAGTGAGTCACTTTTCTTTTGGTCATGATAGTGGCTTTTCTTCCACTTCTGACTTTTCTTTTTGCGGTATTTCTCTTTTCATAAGTGCTAATAATCTTATAAATCGTACTTCTGTCATCCTTCGTTTACAAGGTGATTAACAGTAAACGATTTTCCTTTTTCAGAATGCATACTATAAAATGTCACAACACGATTTCTGAACTCTTCCTCTTTTGAAGCCATAACTTGCTTGCATTAAACACTATTGAATTAATACCTGACATAAACAATCTAAAGGACATGTGCTTTTAATTGATGACTTAAAAGTTTGAACCCATTTATATTTTCAAGAAAAAATGTTATATAAAAATTGTCTACATTTTATTTCCCCTCCCGTTACTAGGAAAGCTACAGCTGTCACGAAGATCTATACACTAAAACAAGCTGTATACAAAAATCGGTATACACAAAAGTCAGTACATTTTTCTGTATAAATATATGGAAAGACCCTTTGTTTTGACTTATGTACACAACACAAAAATGCATTGTACACGAAATTGGGTGTAAATAAAAATCAGTCTTCAGTGTATCAGTATTAAAGTTATAATCAATCATATAATGCAAAATAACTATCTTATTTGAATTTTACTTCTTCTCTATTATTAACTTTATTTCACAACTAATTATCTTTACAATCTTTAGACCGAAAAACATGTTTAAATTTACAGAACTGTAAGCAATAGCAAATGATTGTAACCATCATATGAAATACATCCAAAATATCTAATCCTAATCTAAACGACTAAATAAATTAATAACACGTGCGATGATTCCCACATAAATATATATATATAAAGAGCAGAATTTGGCGTTTAGAATATATGAAATAAAATCAACTCATTTATTAAGAAATAAGTCAAATTGATTGAAATTACCTGAAATGTTGTTTTTGATGACTCTCTCGATCTGTTTATCATTGGTATTATCAATTCCTACCGACTATTTCGAATTGGATCTATTGGAAGTGGAAAAATGTTATAATGCACACGAAAATCAAATCTTGAATTGTTCCTCATCTTTTTTGGAACGCACCAGTGATTTTACCAAGAATTATGGCGATCTATTAAAGAAAAATCCTGAACAATTGCCCGATTCTGCCACAAAGACTTTATGCTGTTCAATGTATCCTTTCGAGTCATGTATTATTCAAGCAGTCAGTCCTACAGCTGGTTGTAAAGTATTAGTCGAAAAATATTTGGTGGAAAATGAGAAAGAAGTTAATATAGGACAGAAAATTTCAACTGAAAAATTATGCGTTAAGTTTCCGAGAAACTCGACAGCCTGTTTATAAGCTTTTAATCTAGTGAAATTCAATTTTATCAACTTTTAAAATTGTTAGAATAGATTCCATTAACTAGAATAAGTTCATTAATTAATTAGTTAAGATATCAGAAAAACTTAATATTCTGCAAATATTTACTGACAATAAAGTAATTATGAAATTTAAGTTATACTTAATTTTATCTAAAAAACGTATCCCTTATCCAGACACTCTATCAATTGATTGTTATAAAACTAAGGTTGTGAAAAATTAAAAATTTTCAAAAATGTTTTAAAACAATTGTTTTAAAACAATTTTTACTGTTTTAAAATAGTTTAAGGTGTTCTATATTTTTAGAAAGTCTTACTATTTTGTTCTAAATTATATTTGATTAATTTAATATAAGAAAAGTAGAGGATAAATTAAAATTTCAATTTTATTGATAGTGTAGCTTGAAAATTCTTATAGTTCTTTTATTTTGAGGCTTAAAATCGCCAAAATCGGTACATAAATAAGATTTTAAAAAGCCGAAAATTGAATCAAAATGCCGTTAAACATCACTAAAAAATGCTATTAATTGGGTATTTTTACCCAAAACTTTATTAATAATTTAAGATAAATAACGAAATTCAAAATTTTTTCGATCAAATTTTAAAGTATTCTCATTAAAATGTAAGATATTTGAGTTTTTAATGTATAAAAATAATTTTGAAATTAGCTTTATTCCGAAGTTTTTGACAAAGCTTCCAGAGAAGTAACTAACCTACAGTATTTTTCCGAGAAAAGAATAAAATTCTGGAAAGAACTAATAGCCTATTTTCGGTCAAAACAGAACTTGTAGAGCAGAAAAATAGGGCTCATAGTGTCTGTTACTTCTTGAACTGTACTCATTTTCAAAAACTCTACTGACTACTTTAACAGGAAATAATAGGTTTTCCAAATTTGTTATCCCTCTGATAATAAATATCTCCTTTAATGTATCTAAAATTTTGAGTTTCCAATCATTTTATCACTTTTTATTTAACAATTTGAGAAACTTTGTTTTAAAACAGTGTTTAAAACAGTATTTTAAACTGTTATAAAACAATGTTTAAAACAATATTTTAAAACATTTGCAACCCTGTATAAAACTAATTACAACTAAGGATTAATTGAAAGAAAGACAGCTGAAATAGAAGCCTAGAAATGTTAAGATAACTTAAATATTCAACAACATAAGTGTGAATATCAATGTCGTTCTGGTGGATACCAAAATCAGTCACGATACATTAATATGATTAAGTGTTAATAGTTTGATGAAACACAATTTTATACATTTATGAACATTTAAATTATTTCAGTTTATTCAATAATTTATCCTCTTGATTTGTTAATTCAATACTTTTCTCGGAAACTAACCACACATCATTTGCAATGGTCTCAAATAAAATGGATTTATATCATTGTTATAATACTGTGAATACAGGAATTTTTAGTTTCCGTATTTCACAAACAATTTTGTTTATTTTCTTCTCTTTCTTCTTTGTATAATTCTAAGAAAGGAGAAGATGAAACTGTTTTTAATTTAACACAGCTGTAGAATTTCAGAAGAAGGGTTTTATGACTCTGTTTTGGAAAGCAGCACCATAAAAGTAGGAGGCTCGGGAAAATAATTAGTAAAAATATTTCATGTGTCGTCGATTGGGACCACACATAAAATGAAAAATTGATAGAGAAGGGTGGCCAACGGTCAACACCGTTCGGCCAATCTCTCATAAAAGTCCGGCGATCAGGCATGGGCTTAACTTTAAGCCATTGCCTTAATTTTTACGTATTTAAGATGATATTTGAGTCCAAAATCGGGACTCAGACATTCTCTTTATGCTTGTCACACGTATTTAATCTCATTTTGTATAACTGTTCACTGTTTATCTTAAACAAAGTTTTTTGTTTCACTTAAGTTTTGAGTTATTGCTGTTTCACTTATGTTACTATGAGTACGAAATTCTGAGAGCGAGAGTGAATGAATTAAAGTGTATTTCAACAAAAATTCATTCCACGTACACGCAAGAATTGCAACGAGAAAGTGAAGAAATATTCATGTAGTGATGCTCAACGCTCGAGCGTTTGGTACTCGGTAGTGAGCGCAAACGCTGAGCATTCTGATTTTACCGTGCGTGAGTGGACGCTTAAGCGTCGGATCCCCGAGCACCGACGCGAGTACGAGCGTTGAGCGTCAAGTCTTAATATGTATTTTTCCATATTAGAAATACAGTATAGATATCTTTTAGTATAAAAAATTTATTTATTACTAAACATAAACTTTTACACAAAAATTTGTTTTATTTTGTTTTAAAGAATTTAGATATAGAATCGCCACACATTGTCGATTATATAGAATCTTTGGATAGTCTGTTTCACTCTTTAGTGATAAAATTATTATATCACCCGCTTTTGAAAATATTTGTCCTCTGGAAACACTTGTTGACGGTATATTGAATGCTCAACATTTGTTCAAATATGTAATAATTCCGCAAAATGTTAGTTTTTAAAATACTTTCTATGATTCGGAAACCTCTGTCTCTAAAAGTAGACAAAAAGCTCGAGAAATTACATCTCATGAAAGTTATAACATCTGCAACTTTAAAGGAAAATCAATGCATTTGTGTCCATTTAAAAACCATATCTCATATACAGAAAACTGCTATTATAAATTGATATACCAATACATGTATTGTAAAGTTTTAAAGATTTTGATCAGATTTTTCTATCATATCTTTATGAGCCTTTACCTCCGAATATTCACAATCAGTATTAAAAGGTCAAATATTTACTGTGGCCCAAAAATGAGTCTGAAACTAAATGTGTTCAAATCTTCAATATGAGCATTTCATTTATATGACATCAGCTTTAAACTGAAGTATTTGTTTGAATGTTTATCAATCAGTATCACATTTATGAAATTTATACACAGATAAAATTCCAGCTGAAACAAAATAAATAAATTTGATGTTGGAAAAACCTTTCGATTCACGAACTTTGCTGACTAGACGTTCGGTAAACGCTCGGGGTTCGAGTGCCTCGAAAAGTGAGCGCCGAGCGTGTGTACCACTGCACTCGTGAAATTACAATGCAAATAATGGATTATTTTAAAACCACAGCAATTAGAATGAAGAAATGAAGGATCCATTCAAACAATATCTCGTTTTATAGAAATAAGAAAGAATTTGCTATAATTGAGACTTGTTGTCATTATATTCTGAGACAAATAAGGTTGAAATAACCTTTATCACATATAATAAGGCAGATATCTTAAAATCTATATGAACTTCATTTACAATGTCCCAAAATTATTTAATGCGAAATATTTCGAATCAATTTAATTATAGAATTAATGCTCACACCTATGTTATTAAATATTTAAGTTATCTTAACATTTCTTGGCTTCTATTTAAGATGTCTTTCTCTCAGTTAGTCTTCAGTTATAATTATTTTCATAATAACATATCCATAGAGCGTTTAGATTAGGAATACGTTTTTCAGATGAAATTAAATATAACTTTGGTTTTATGATAGTTTTATAATCAATAAATATTTACAAAATATTAAAGTTTTCTGACATAACTATCAATTAGTAAACAAATCGTTTATAATTTTATTTAGTGATATTTATACTATGAAGCAATTTTAAAAATTAACAAAATTGAATACTATCAAATTAAAAGCTCATATGCAGGCTGTAGAGTTTCTCGGAAACTTAGTACAAGCCTTTTCAATTTTAAACTTTATTCTCAGATTCTGCGAGAAATTTTCTTTTTCATTACTTTTAGACAAAACTCATCCACAAAACTGAATTCGAGGCTTATAATCAATAGGTTTCAAATCAACCTTTAAAACGATGCGATAGGGGTCAAACTTGAAAATACTGAGAGCTCTTGTCACTGAAATGTATGAAATGTCGATATTATTCTCCCTCAACTAAGGTTCAGCTCTCCCCAAAGAAGTATTAGGATTCGATTTATACAGAGATTAAACTTTCTTAATGTTTTCACCAGTTAATGTGGTTTTATTGTGAATAATACGTGATTATCTCAAGTCATCTACTCTATAATGCGTTTACAAATTTTTATAAATTCTGTAGGTCGTCTCGTAATTGGTTGGTTTCTGCTTTTTAAACTTCTTGAATTATCTCATAAGTTTAATTGAAAATTTATGTTTATGATAACTCAATGCAATAAATAATTGCTGTTCATTATCGAAAGCCATTATTTTCCGTTTATTTTGAATGCTTTGACAAATTCGAATAATTGAATCGAAATTCGAATTCGCTCAACTATGCATAAAATTTCATTTATAAGCTTTAAAACGACGTTCTATTTAATAAAATAAAGTTCGTTAACACAAAAGTTATAAACATCTCAAATCCTCTGTTAGTAATGAAACATCCTATATAATTTGCACATTTGATGAAATAAAATTGATCCTACAGCAGCGGTAACTTAATTTGAGAGAAAAGGGCTTTAATACTTCGAAGCATTCAAAAATCTAAGTGTTTACAAAAACATCTTAAAATTTACCTCATTTTTATGTCTATACAGAATTAACTTAAAAATAATATAAACAATAAAAATGTCGTAACTCGGATTAAAATTTTGTAGTATTTTGTTGAAATATTGAATTCTGTTCCATTTAGCTTGACTCTTGGCTACGGCACTGCTCTGCAGAGCGAAATCTGTGTTGCAACTCATTTACGATAAGATGAGAACGCTGCTAACATTCCCTTAAAATCATATTATTAATTAAATCACTCCATTTATTGCAGAAACTTCATCATAAAGCAATAGATTTTACTTTTTGTTTTATTTAAATATATATTGGTTAAGTTATTAGCATAAAATAGTTATCACAATTAGGTTTGCTTGTAGGAAAGAAAAGTTTTTATAGAAGGTACACCTGTATGTAAATTCAGAAAATGGCAATTATTAATGTATATAAATGATCTTTTGAAGGATCTAATCTTTTTATATTGTCTGTACAACTGAAAATAAATCTATTCATTTTAATCAATTATTTACTGCACTTTCTCAGATATATGATAGCAATCTGTCATTTTTCAAGCAAAAACTCAAATTATCACACAGAATAAATCACTTAAAAGTTTTATTGTTCAAAAATACTTAACGAGTTTCCTCAAAGTCAAGTTTTGGAACTAATACATCTAATGTTTTAACTAATTGAAAGATTAAACTATTTCCTCAAACTTTAAAATCAGAATAAGGTATCATTTGCTTTTCATCTAATTGATGACTATGGTTCAAAAACCAAATCAAACTTTTCCATAACATATAAACTGATAATCTGAATGTTCTATAAAAAGATAAAAAAATTAATACCAAGTTCTTAATCAATCGACTTGTTTTCCGAACACAGTCCTATAAGTATCATAAAAGTTATTAATTTCGTTATGAGTCAAATCGAAATGCTTCAACTGATGCAAAGGCAAAACTTGGCCATCACTTGGAAATTTAAAACTTCTATTACCTCCTAAACTAACCGGAATCGTATCGATATCGAAAAGCTGAGTTAACTCTTCTCTCTTAATAATTTTAATAGAATCTCTCATCTTCTGGCTCATAAAGCCCATTATAAACTTAAAGGCAGAGTTCATAATGTGAGGCATATCAATATTAAAGTTCAAACGCATCCCTAACGGATAATACTTATCAATTTCAGACCTAAACTGATACAAATTCACATCCATGTTTCCCAAACTCCAATGGCTGGCATCAAAAACCAAAGTCCAACCTTTATCTCCAGCTTTCCGATCTATCTTTTCGGTCTGATGTGCGAAAAACTGCTGAAACAAGACATTCATATTAGATAACTTCTTGAAATTGTTGACCGAACTCCACATAACAGGTCTTTGTTCTCGATCTTCACCATATATTTCGAGTTCGAACACGATGTAAAACTCTTTCGGAAAGTATTGATCATTGCGTTCGTGTAAACCGAACGACTTTTTCCACTTTAAAGCTTCGGTCAATGTTTTGTAAGCCTTATCTTCATCATCAGTGCTCATAATGAATCTCTCGATCTGCCAGTTTTCGGTTCGGACTCTTTCGACATCAATTTGATGATACAGTTCTGGTTGAGCTTCAAATTCAGCCAAAAACTTCTTTCTAATTCTTTCAGTGGCTTCCATATTTTTGTTATCCATGTCACTGAAAAACTTACGAGTAAAATGCTTTCAAACAACTTATCAATGTTGAATCACTATTCCGAGTACTGAATAAGAGGAACAGTTTCGAAAAGACTGTAAACTCTATTACAAAGCGTACTCTTTTATACTTTCAAATGAAGAGATAGTTGTCTAATAAAGTTTTCATCAGAAAAGTTTTATTTTCTTAAGATTCAATAAAATAAGTATTTAACATTTATTAACTGTTAATTTTCCGTAACTTATGTAATAGATATCTAAAACTAAATAACTATATATACGGTATTTCCTCAATAATATAAATCATTTAGCAAACATTTAAGAAGTTTATGAATAAAATATGAACATTGAATGAAACTCCATGTTTTATTTATATTATATTTTTACTCAAAATTGAGTTAGATATTGGCGAATAGGTCAAAAATTTCGAGGTTCCATTGGAAATCTTCTCTCTTTAGTTATTAATTTCTCAATAATAAGACACAATAAGACGAATTAAAAATGAACTTTCTATCCTATCAGGAATAATATAAATAACGTGAGTTGTTATTGAAACAGTAAGAAATAATAAGATATTGATTAAGAAGTCTTTCAATTTTGAGTCTTTAAAGATCCGCTATTCCCAAAAGTCATAACTAGAGTTAATATGATTTGATTTCAAAATAAATTGTTTATATTAACGTATGTAGAATTGTCTGACTGAGCAAAACACTCAACATTCTTATAAAGTTTGCTGATTTGCATTTTTGTCAAACCCGAGTGGGACAAAAGTTCAAAAAATGTTCTTTTAGGAATAGCTTTCTTTTCTCTTTTACCACTAGGTCTGACTGGAATCACATCGATATCAATATAATCGGGTAATTTATCCTTTTAACAAAATTGATATATTTTCTAGTTATCGGACTCAATAAAGACAAAATAATTTTGATGACGCCATTCAAAATCGACCATAAAGCTTCTTCTCATACTTAGAGGGTAGCATTGCAATAAACCAATGTTAAACTTGTTCACTTCTAGATTAACATTAGACAAACCTAAGCCTGAAGTGTACGAAGCTAGAGTTCATTCATCTCTAGAACTGTGAGAATCAACTTTATCGAGAATATGGGCAGCAAATTGCTTGTCAATAGTGACGAAATCTGCAAATTTTATGCCATACTTATTGTCTGCCATTGAATAAGTCGTCCCTCTTTGTCACGACCTAAGGTCTCGTTTTCTCCAAACTGATAGTACTCTCTAGGAAAGTATCAGTGCGTTTGCGAACACCAAACGATTTCTTCTATTGCAAAGCTTTGATCGATGATTCGTAGGCTTCGCCTATGTTTTCTTGACCTATGATAGACCTCTATTTGCCAATCTTCAGTACGAACTCTATTCACATGAATCTCATGGTACAATTCTAGATTGGCTTCTTATTCACTGAAAAACCTTCTCCCTGCGCTCTTGTTATTATTACTGATATCTTGATTATTCATTTTGTTCTTTATTGAACTTTAAGGTGCTTGCATAAACATTTATTAATGCATATTGTCGAGCCAGAGAATTAGTGTGCACTACAACGAGCCTTTCCTGTATCTGTTCTTTGCACTTTTACTCTCTAAACTGAACTGAACTCTTTCACACACTAAGTCTGCAGATCTTTAAATGAATATAAGTCCTGCTTCTAAAACTATCGGTTCAGAAGGCTTTTGGCAATTGTATGAGCTGCTCCTTTCCTATCAAATGTTCCCGATTGTTAATAACCAAACGTTTATAGCAGGAGTACCGTTTGTCTTTGTTATTAGTGATCACAAAGCCAGAGTTACAATATTCGACCACAATCTCATAGGCTCTTATTCCATAATAGTTATATCTCGTTGCTTCAAATGCTTTAGTCATAGTATTTTTCAAAAGTTTCAAATTCAAAGATAGCTTCAAATGCATTAAAATCTATACTCGATTTATCAACATTAAGTCTGTCTACATCTAGTTCTCAATAACATCTCTCTGCTATTCCTCTAACATTTCTGAACAGCCCCCTCAACATTATCGAAATAATGGATTCAATTATAGCAAAAATTAGTTCCAAAATACTCAAGATTATAAAAGTCTTTCAGACAAACCACTGACACAGCCTCAATGCATAATTTATTCTTTGAACTGACTGTAAATATTGATTATTGTAGATCACTTTTAATTATTTAAGCTATTTTTTATTACCGAATGTGATGTATAATTGAATGAAAATTTATCTTGAAAACCCAATTAAAAGTCAGAGTTTAAAGTTCAGAAAAATTCTCAGCTATTAAACTATCTAAATTACAGCAATATTTTCATTTGCAGACAAAAACTTTGAGCAGAGATTAAACTATTTTATTATAAAGTCTGTTTAAAACAATTGAGTATAATACCAAAAGATTTCAGGAATATTCAAAAAATATATAGGAATTTAAAACAACTAAACAAAGTTCTTCAAAAAACAACTGGTTATTCAAAACAAATGTAATAATAATCTAGTAATAAATATAAATTAACAAAAAATCAAATTATAACTAAATTCATGAATAACAATAAAAATCATAACTTTTTCTTCTTGTTATCCCAACGCGATCTCTTAATATAATCACATTTATGGACTAACTTCTTATGAGTATTTAATGTGCCGCTTGCCCCAAACTTGGCCTCACATCCGGGCCAATCACAATGATACGGTCGCTCACCCGTATGAGTCACTCTATAATCAGATATTTAAAGTCAATAATTTATAATTAAATATAATTTTCGATTAGTTTCAAACCTATGTCTCTTCAAAACTGTCGAATTAGTGAATTTCATCTCACAGTTAGGCCAATCGCAGTGAAAGGGACGCTCTCCAGTATGACTTCTATGATGCTTCTGATGATAAATAAGAAATTATGAATCAATCGATCAAATGAATTCAGAAATAAAATGACTATAAATGACTAGCCTTCAATTGATTCATAAAAATAAACTTTGCGTCACAACCAGGCCATTCACAGGCAAATCGCTTAACAATTTCCTTGTCATGCTTATAAGAAATATGTGAATTCAGACTCGACTGTTGAGTAAATTGTTTATTACACTGAGGCCAACAACACTTATATGGCTTTTCTCCAGTATGTGTGCGTTTATGAGCAATGATTCCAGCCTTGAGAGACCAAATTAAGAGTTATAATAATTTCAGCCATTATTTTGATTACCTGATGAACGGTGGCGTAGTCACAGCCTGGCCAATCACACTATTTTAAATGAATACAACAAAATTGAAGAATTTTTTATTAATAAAAACTTTTTTCATTACAATTATAACCGAAAAGCCTTACTTTAAATCTACTCTCATTCGTATGGACTAAATAATGAATTTTCATAAGAGAAACAAATGGAAATTTTCGGCCACAATCGAGAAAAGGACACTCAACAGGGTTTGTATGCATTCTATTATGTGTATTCAAGACTTTTAGAGAAAAAGATAGTTAAAAAGTCAAATAAAAGAGCGAAACAACAGTGAAATATGTATTACTTTTTTGTGTTGCATAAGATTTGCCACATTCCTGGCATTTAAACAGTTTTCCCGTTATCTTATATAAACCTTTTTGGCCTAATTTTAAACTATTTTTTTCAGACTTTTTTATCTTATTATTTCTATTGATATTGTCATCAAAATCAACATTAGTCTGACTTTCACTGATTTTCAAGTTTTTATTATTAACTAATTTTGTGCTCAAATTAATTAAGTTATCATCTGTCTTTGATTTATTTTTCTTCTGCTTGATTTCATTAAATTTTTCTCTCATTTTATTCTTAAGAAAATTATTTTCTTCTCTTTGATCTGAATTCAAATTGATTTTACTATTGATTCCATCATTACTTTTTTATTATTGTTTTGATGAGATTGTTTGTAATGAATGTGAGAATCAGTGATAGTATCGAAGACACGAATGCAATCAATGCATTGGTAAACAATTCTTGAGATCAATAAATCATTTCTGAAATAAATTAAATTATCTTTAATTTGATATTCATTTTCGTCTTGTTCTACATCACTAATTAGGTCTTCATTTTTATGCACAACTGGATCAATATTTTCCTCGAAGTCCATTATTATTTGGCCGATTATTAACCAATTACAATCAGTTTTTCATTAATTATTATCCAATTTATTTAATGACAAATTGAAACACGGTTTGAATTGATAAATAATTAGTTTGTTTATATTTACTTTCATAATGAAAACATTTGTATTGATTCTCACAAATAGTACGTCTCATTACTAATACGAAATATAAGTGTTTAGCAGAACTTCTTTTTTAACAACTTTTTCAAGTTTTTTACTCAGAGAAAAAATCTCAATAAATATGTTTTTAAAGTTTGAAATGAAATTTGCGTATGAGAAGCACGTTTTATTGAGTATCTTTTGACATTGAACTCAAACATTTATTTTTAAATGTGTTTAGATTTTTGCTCATAAAACTGATGACAAATTTACTCGAAAACTTTTTTGAAAATACTATTTGATTTCAAAAATCGTTCGAATAAGTCACAAATTGAGTATTGATTATGAAATTTGAGACTAAAATTTGCAAATTTTCGTCTTTTAAATAATTAGTAGGAAAAAATTATAAATTAAAAGTTGAGTAAATATTATCTAAAAAAGCAGTTGTTAAACACGTCTACGAAAAGCATATCCTATAGACCAGAGCAGCACTCCAGAAGCCGCGTCAAAAATAAATAAAACAATATTATGTCCATATCTTCTCTCAAAAAAGTCTTCAACAGATGTTTCATCAAATTTAAAACGACTGCTATTTTTTAATAGTTGAAAATTTCTATCGTAGTACATTTGAACAGTACAGGTCAGAAACAGTGCTTTATATGCGCCCCAAAACATAACACAACCAACTAGTAGAATGACCGCTACAATCTTTAATTGAAAATTTCAAACAATTAATTTTCAATCTATTAAAGTTACGTAAAATTAATTACTAGTTAAAATCTTAATCTATAGCTGGCATTGAACAAAAAACTTGATGCTTTAAGGCAATTTCTCATAGACTATTAAGCTCATTATGAATTGTTACTTAAAAGAAGTTCTAAAACTTTTCAATCGTAATCTAGAAATACAAAGGGATTTTGACTCATTGACAACTTTTTCTTCAAAGTATCGAAACTTACAGAATAGAAAATGATTTTAAAATCATAAAGTATTGCAGCGATGTTGAGAAAGCTTAGTATAAACATAATTGCGCCACTTATTACACCTATTATTTGGATTATTTCTAGATCGCCAGAATCTGTTTCAACACAACTCCGTGAATTTAGCACGAAATATGAGGCTAAGGATATGAGCTAGAGATCAAAAATAATCAAAGTTAATCATTTTTAAGATTCACATAAAAAATATGAGACTTTGGAAGCTTTGATTGAAAGGAGTACTGTTTGAACCTTAAAGTCATTGAAATGTCATCAATTTTAAAGCATTAAGTTTAGTAATAAAAATATTTTCGGCGATCAATGAGAATAAAAAGAATTAAAACTTTATCCTGAAACTTTGTTTAGTCAAAGGTTTAAGGAAATAATTTTATTGTTTTCAAACAATACTAATCTTATTTAAACATCATATGAATTCAAGTTCATTAAAATGTTGGTTGAATAGGACAATAGCCTAGAAGTAAAAACAAGATCAATCTGAAAAATGCTATTAATCTCTCACAAAGTAAATCAATTCTTAAAACAAAGGCCCTTAAAATGATCGATTAATCATATTTTGACTGTTAAAACTAACTTTTTCAATAATGTCTGTTACATAACTGAATGAACGAGTGAACTGGACTAATAAACTAGACTGTAATGTCTGTTCAATAAAGCGTATCAATAACTTTTGATTTGAGGCAAACTTTTCCTCTCAAGTTACATAAAGTTTTGCTCTCAATTGAAATGAAAAATATTTTGAAGATATTGGCACCACAAATGATCAAATGATATGATTTATATGAATCGAACAGTATCCTCTAATCATAGCCCCAAGTGTCGTTTTTGTCATTAACTAATTGACAAATTAATCTAATCCTTACTGCGACACATAATCCAAAAAATCCGTAATAGTTAAGTCGTTTGCTTTGAGGCATCACTGAACTAACATTGAACTAAAAACAAATAAAACTTGATTACTTAAAAGTTTGATTTTGCTCTTAACAAATTTAATCACTTAACACACATTAAAAAAAGTAATCCAACACAATCAAAACTGATTCAACAATACGTATATGAAATAAGTGAAGCAAAAGTCTAACACAAATTCATAATCAGAAATGTGTTGTCTTCTTAAAAAGTTGCATCAAATACTTAAAAAAAACGAGTAAAACTTTGAGAACAAGCAATCAACTGATGGTAAAACTATTTAAAGACACTCAAATCACACGACTTTTACTTTATCCAGTTTACTAAGTGGTACCAACTATTTTAAAACAAAATATTTAAGGCCTTCAAAACACCTTTGATAGCCTTCAAATAGCACGATATAAAATAATAAATAGGGCACTTTTGTCAAGGTATGCAAGTGTCGGCTACAAGTTTTCACTTTTTCTTTCCTTATCTTCAAGAAAATTACTGTCAGGTATTGACGTTAACTGAGACAACAAAATATTCAAATAAAGCTTGAAATTAAAATTATACACTTAACACTAATAACCTTAGGACATCAATCATATAACCAGATAAATTCTAGGTTGTATTTGATTCACGCAATCAACTGATTACTAGATCTCTATTATTAGAAGGATAAACCTTTTTGATTTAAACACGTTTTTATTGTCCATCAGAACTGGTTTGGAGTAATCTCTTTTATAGCAGTGAAAATATAGAGAAAAGCACTCAAGTTAAGATGGAAGTCAAATTTTGAAAATGAAAGCGAAATTTTCTTAATCCATAATAACAAGAGTGCTTATATTGAGTTTAGATTTAGGCCGAAACCTATGATATATGCTTAAAGGTGTGATATTGAACGTTTGACTTATTAAAAATTAATTATTACACTGTTAAATAACTTTACCGTTACAGCATAAGTGAATACCTAATTCAACACAATAACTTTGAGCTTTCAAATTTATATGCATTCAAGTTCAGGAAAGTTTGAGAACAATTGGGTACTAAGCAATTATAATCATAGCAACAAAAATCCTGTTTTGTAATAGCTTAATTAAACTTTTGCTTCAAATGCAATAACCGTTATGAGAAAATTTTGATTTAAACTTACGTTTCTTATTAAAAATGTTGCGACAAAAGTTTAGAGCGGAAAAATATCATGATATAAAACAAGTATGAAAAACTGATAAACTGTTGAAAACTATTCAAGCTTAGGATAAATCACATGCTCTCTAAAGTTTAAAAATAGTCTCAAAGGGCAGTGAACAGCGACGAAAGTGGGCGCAGGTGTTGTTCCTGCAGAACTGGACACTTGGTCCTATTGGTCAAACTTATTTGAATTATTGAAAGTGTGCTAAACTCATGAGTCCCAGAAGTGAATATCAGTCGAGAAAAACGTGCACTTAATTCAGGTTTAATCTCATGTTGTTTGCAAACTTTTGTCAGTCAAGTTCAAAAGCTATAAATAAACTTAAGTTCAAATTGTTTAAGCATTAAATTACTCTTCATTTGTCTTAGCTGTCGATAAATTCGTTAGTCCTCGCAGTTTAAAAATATTGAATTTTGTTTAAGTCAATTCAAGCCTGAATTCAAATAATTGATTGCTTTTATATTGGCCTTAATAATTACTTAAGGTTTTGTTAAGTTATCAAAAAAACTGAATCATGTATTTATTAGATGTGATAAGTTTTTTCTTTTCAATTTCAAACATTGTTTTGCTGATCATATTTGGCGACCGTTATAAGTTTTTAACAAATAAGTTATTAAATGTTTTCATCTGTGCCTCAAAACTAATGTCAATTGAATCCAAACATGAGAACAAATTTAACGATACAGTTCTACGTCTGGACAGAACTGACGAAAAATTAGTCGCACTTCAGAACCAAATTGTGTCCATTCAGAGACAGATTGAAGAGCTTAGCAAAAAGTGTTCAGCACCAGTGCCACCACCACCACCTCCTCCACCACCGCCACCACAACCAGCAACACGTACTTCCACTGTCAAGTCATCTAAGGCTGTAGAACAAGTTATAGAAGAAGTAATCGAACCAAAGAGACAGAAGCCATCGACTAAAGAGTTAGTTCGACAAAAAGGACAGCTAAGAGCTACCTCTGTTCGTCGGAGTCCTGGTGGAACTCCTTTGACTCATTGGCGAGCAACTGATATCGATATATCTTCTCCTGAAGACAACGCTATCGCTAGTGTCATGAGGAAGGCATTGAAGAGAAAGTTCAGGTATTTGAGACCTGTAACTCCTCCATCTCCTATTGAAGGCTCACCAAATGATAATGAATTCAGTTTTTAATCCAAATTTTATCCAAAATTTGTAATTTATTTAAACTCAAGTCTTATACTGATTGATCTCGTCTTCCTCGCACGACTTTTTTCATATTATAGTAAAAGGTTTGGCTCTCATCAAAGTTGTAAAATATTTAGGTATCATTTGAGAAACATTGTATTTATCGAATATTTCTTATGATTTCTCATTTATTATTTTCAATGTGATTAACTTCAGTAAATTATTTTAATTATAATTTAACTGTAAGTTATTATAACTACTGAACAATTTGTGCCAAAACTTTTTGTTAGTTATGACAAAACAACCCCTTTTTAGAAATGTTGATAAATAAAAGTTTGAATGAAAACATCGAGTTAACTCAAATTAATTGATGGGCAACTTTTTATTCAATAATGGATTCGAAAATATTTGCGAATTTTAAAGACAAAGATCGCCATCAAGCGAATGATGAAAATGACTTTAATGTGAGTAATAACTTAATACATAATAGAAATTTAATAATTGGACGCATAGTATATCAGTGCTATCATTGTATTGAAGTTTTCAATACTTTGATTGATTTGAATAATCATTTCGTTCAATTTCATACTAATGTTAATAATAATGATGTCATTGAAGACAGTATTGAAAGCAATTGCAAATTATTGACTGAAAATAATTGCCTAACTAACTATGTCAACAACAATACAATCGATGCAAATACACATCAAATACTATTAAATCCTATGAGCAGAACTAAACTAAGGAACAAATTGATCGATTTTCAAGTTTTTAACGATTCAAGAGTTTGTTCGCAAGTAGATCGAAATAATGGTATTGTAGATAACTGCAGTCAAAGTTTGAAAAATAGCAGGATCAAAAGTATTACTAAAAAAGTTAAAACTAAGATAAAAGTGAAAAGTGAGAAAAAAGGCTTAACTGAGAGAAAAGAGAGATTTGGGTGCGATATTTGCGGCAAATCTTATAAGAGGTTTGATGACATGAACGATCACAAGAAGATTCACACGAATCCAAAGAGATGCGATTTTCCTGATTGTGAAAAAATTTTTGCGACTAATAGTCAACTGAAAAGACATCGAGTCATACATTTCGATGAGAAGCAGTTCAAGTGTACTTATACTGGATGTCAATTCGAAGCTAAACAGATTTCAGGTTTAAGAAATCATAAACTCATACATAGTGAAAATCGGCCGACTTTTGCCTGCGATTGGCCTGGGTGTGAATTTGTATTTACAAATAGTGGCAATTTGAAGCAACATAAAAGTTTTGTTCACGAAAATTGCCGACCATTTAAGTGCGATTGGCCTCAATGTAACGAATCGTTTAAGAGGCATCATTGTCTTGAGAGTCATATAGCTTTGCAGCACAAAAATGAACGCAATTTTGTTTGTGATTTCGAAAATTGTGGCAAAAGATTTGCGATTAATAGTCATTTACAGTCACATAAGAGATCGCATTCGGCGGAAAAAAAGTTTGCTTGTGATTGGCCTAATTGTGACCGAAAATTTTTGCATAACTATATGTTGAAAAAGCATCTAGTCATTCATACAGGCGAAAGACCCTATCATTGCAATTGGCCCGCATGTCAGGCCAAATTCGGGCTTAAAGTCACTTTAGATACTCATAAGAAATTGGTTCATAAATGCGATTATATTCGGAGATCACGTTGGGATAAAGATAAGAGATAACTGTATTATTTAATATTTAATTTATAAAACTTTATAAGGAATCTCGACTAGTATTGTATTTAAAAATCAGTCAATTTAACTAAATATTGTACTTTGATTAGAGTATTTATAATCGCAAGAGAGTATTGAGTTTGTATTATTTGTTATGGAATGTCTGATAAATTATTCAAATTAACGGTATGAACAATAATTCGATTTCTTTTTTAATTAAGAGTCAACACAAAATATTGATTTATGAGATTCTATTTTCAAAAAATCGGTCATTTATTAAAGTTAATATATAGTAACTTGAGGCAGTCTAAAAGAAGTTTATTGCATTTGAGTAATAGTTTACTTACTTTATAGAATTGGCTCTGAGAATATTGTTTTTAATAGAAGTAATTTGTTCACTAAATATGATTAATTGGGTTAACAATATTCGGATATGAAGTCAAATCAAACAAATACTACAGAAATCGATTCAAACAAAGCAATTAATAGCAAGAGAACGAATGAAAGCAGAATGTTGAGTGCTGTTGCCAGCACTTTTCGTTCGATCAGCTCAAGTTTAAGATTAAATACCCTTATTTTGAGGCCAACGCGTGTGAACACTAAAATATTTATTAGTTTATTTCAAACTTTTGATTGATATTTAGCAATCAGCAGTCGATTGACGCATCAAATACAGCCTCAAAGTTTTTTGTATCAAATTTTCAATACAGACTTATGTCTCAGTTTAAAAGAAAGTCTTTAGCGACCAAGCCCCCTAGCACCCCACTAGCTATGGCTATACACATGCTGGATCGATGCTATAATCAAGATTTTCATAAAGATACCAATTACAACGATGGTATTAATGTTGTGCTTATTTTTAAATATTGACTCAAAACTATTGTTTCACTTATACGTGAACAATAGTACTGTGATCTGCAATTGCTATTAATCAGTCTCGATAGCACTTTGTTTAAAAACAAAACTTTAGTTTTTCTATTGTATTAGTCTAAAAACCAAATTTGCATGTATTGAGATAAAGTGCTATCTCGACCGCTTGATTAATAGCAATTGCAGACCACAGTACAATCGATGGGATTACAAATCAAACACAATTTTATGAAAACTAAATTAAGAAAAAATTTCACTAATTTGGAAGTTTTAATAATGATTCAAAAGTTAGTTCAGAAGTGAATTGAAAAATAGTAATATTTACAATAATCTAAGCAACAGTGCAATTAAAAATATGGGATTAAAGCTAAAGTTAATGAAGAGTATAATGGATTCTAAATAAAGAAAAATTTTAACAAACGAAAAATAGAGGTTTGAACGTAATATATGTTGATAGTTTTATAAAGGATTTGATGATCCAAACGATCACAAGAGTATTCACACGAACCCAAAGAGATGTGATTCTCCTGATTGTAGAAAAGAATTGTGAGTGATAGTCAACTGAAAATACACTTAAATGATATACCGTTTGAGTACTCTTCAGATGACAACCAGTCCAAAAATAAACATTCCTGTGATTTAAGAAATAGTTGTCTGATTAACTTTCGGTTTGAACCGTGGCCGATTTTTTGGCCACCCAAGGTTTGTTATTTTTTATAAAATCAACCCTACCACTTGCAGACAAATCCTTCTAGGAATGCCTCATACTTTATTAACACTATTGATTTAATATGTTAAATACAGGTTTATTACTTTTAATTATAAATTAATTTGATTGCGAAAAAATTGGCCACGATTCACTCATAGCTTTCACAGTGCTTTAACGCTCATGAAGTTAACACGTTTTAAAGCCAGAAAAAAATCGGCCACGATTCACTTCCATAGAAAATCAATTGGGAAAATAATCGGCCAAGGTTCATACAGTGTAACTTTTTTACGGTTCAAACGGGAGGTTAATCGAATGGCAGGTCCTTTAAGTTTACTTTGATTGGATGTCAATCCGTGACTAATTAGTATTGAGATTTTGGTGGTGTTATAGTTCGTTTTACTGCCTCCAGTTTAGGTAATAGAGAATGTTCTACACTTAAGTCATACTATATACAAGTTGTTTAAGTTGCTTTAATTTGGCCTGAATCTATATCAGTTTTACTATACCATCAAATTAGTAAGATAACGTGTGTTACAGTGCTAGACTTATGATTAATATTGCTGCACAAGTGAAACACATCTTCCTTACGTTTAAACTGGGTGCAAACAAAACTAACTCCAATGGCAACACATAGTAATGTGATTGAAGACTCATCAACTTGTTCCTAATGATACCTAAATGTCATTCAGACGGGGTTTTAGGTACTAGAAAGAACTTGGTCAAACGCAATCAAATTTAGGCTTTAAGTTAACTCTTTATCGGAATTAATGTTTTTAAGGCAAGTCATGCAATTGTGCAATAATTATTAAGTTGACGTGCCTATTTATAGCGTTATGTCACAAACACAAAACACAGTTTTGCAAAGCCATTCAAGTTATAGAAGCTTGTTTAGATTAACACTGTTATTTACAGTAAAGATGATCTAACTTTCGCCTATCGCTGGCCCGCACGTCATTTTGCGACTACTACTGAAGTTTATTGACCACTCACTTTAATGTCAATGACTTGGATGAGAGACCATTTGATTGCGAGCAAAGTAACTGTCCTTTATATTGAAGTATTATTTTAAACTATCTCCTGACACTTCTATCAATTTCAGAAAGTATGCTGCGATTAAGCAAATTATCTGTAAATGAAAATTCATTTATCAACAAAATACTAAAGGAATTAAGATAAGTAACAAACTTCGAAAAATCGACTGCTATTTATGATGAATAATTTCCAGCAATAAAAGCCAACCCTTTTCTGACTCATTCTTTCGATAAATGATAACAACTATGAAATGGAGATCATAGCTTTAAAAATTGTCTCTAAAAGTGTTTAATTATTGTTTGGTACTTTGTAACGCCTAGCGACTGGGATTGAATGCTTTTTGCTACAAATAACTGAGAGTTTAAGCCAAACCGTGTAAGATTTGTTGGCGACAGAAGCCAATGAAGAAGCCGTTACCATGAAGAATGTGAATACAAAGCAACACAAAATCAACGCATAGATGAATATTGACCTGAATATAGCATTCAACTGGCCGAAGACTGTTTGATAGATCAATGTATTGATAACTGTTCCAAATGTCAATAAAATCCAAAATAGATATTTGGACCAATAAATATCGTTGTAATCATTAATTTCAGAGTATAGAGAATCTAATGACTTCATAGTATTTGTAATGTTCAACTTTCTTCCAATAGCTAACTGTCGACTTCTCTGCATAATCTCAACATTAATGCCCTCTAATTTCAACTTCAAGTAATGACAAATAATATAGAAGTAAGTGATTTGCCAAAAATGAAAATTATTGCAATAGTGCAAATTAAGGGCAAATAAGACACTCCACGGAAATCCATAAATTATTAGATGTTTAACTGAGCTGTGAATCAAATATGGGATAAAACATATCAAAAACGAAGTCAACGGTGTAGTAAAACATAGAAGAATATAGTTGACTGAAAATAGAAATTTTATTTTCCCAATCATACGATAAATTTGTTTCTTATCTGAAAGTCCGATACTTTTAGGTGAAATCAAACCCGACACCATCTCAAACGGTTTGAGATAAGAAGGCTTAAGGTCCCGATGAAAGCTCTTGTAATAAAGTACTTGTGAAATAAGAGCTGGTAATATGAATTGAGTCATTGTTAAGTTATAGTGGATCCGCACATTCAAGAAGTGAGAAAAATCTCCAATAATCATGAGAATGTACTCGTTTTCGTCCGAGAGACATAGAGATAAAAAGCATCGAAAGAATATCAATAGATTGATAGAGAAGACAATCAATGGATTATAAATCCAATGTCTTGGTTTTGAGCCAAGTGGGAACAGAGATAATCCGATTCTGTATAAGTGACTTCCAGCAGAATCGATAACAATGTCCGCTGGTAAAAGTCGGTTAATATCAAGAGCTTCTACCTCAGGTTTTAATTTACTTCTTACTTCACCCATATTTCTAACTTACTCTCAAAACTATTTAAATTAAAGATACTGCTTTCAAATTTATAGTTTTTCTCTTGTTTTTCTAAAATTTCTTATAGTGTTCTCGACAAACAAAAGGAAATGATCTGTAATGAGTGCCTAACTTGCAGTTTATTTACTTAAATTAATTAATAAGACGTTTTATTATTGAAACCCACGTTTTATAGATTAAAATAATTTATATAATTTATATCCTACTTAATTGAAATGTTAATGTTTATAAAAAAACTTATTAGTTCGCTTAAGTTAATAGTGTCTTTTAATAGTTTTTGCTAAAGATAATTATTTTGAAAAAATATGATATAGAAAATGAGGAGCACTATTAAGTTCAAAAATATATTTCCACAAATTTTCTTCTGAATTGTAATACTTATATTGTTTTTAACATTAATTTACATATAAGATTCTAAGTTAAGGCTGCAGGTTTGATGGTTCCTGTTTAACCTATAAGCTTTGAGGCATCACAGCCAACTTTAAGTGTATATTAACCAAATGAAGATTTTTATAATTTTATACAAAAAATATTATCATTTAATAAAAAAACATACCTTACTATTGCATATTTGAATATTACTTCATCGACTAATAAATTAATCTGTTCATCGCTAAAGCGCGGAGATTCTTTTTATTCGCAGACATTTTTAATTAATGTTTATATTGTTTACAAATGTTATTGTTATTCATATAATATGTGTCTCAAAGTTCGCACTAAAAGTGTATTAAAGTGCATTTTTAAGTATCAATTAACGATTTATTTTGAGGATCAATCCTTAAGCCATTTAACGATCAATCATAAAGCGATCTTTAAATTTGATCTCTGTAGCGCGATTTTGGTGCGAATCCTAAACTCGATTGTTACTTAATTATAAGATCGATCATTATAGTCTTTAAATTAAGCCTCGATCTTCAATTAACGAGCGCTTTGAGAATCGATCATTACTTAAAATCGTACTAAACTTGATCTTAAACTTAAAGATCGCTTCGAGAATAGCCTCCTCGATTCTTGAGTCGTAACCCAAACAAGCCTGATATAAACTAAGGGAGAATAAGTTAGGTCGCAAAGCGATCTAACCTATCATACCCTAGTTTAAATCAGGTTTGGCTTGGGTTACAACTTGGTAAAGCCAGGTTTACCCATTTTCGGGGGGGGGGTTAGGTCTTGGTGGTCAGAAGTGGTCAAGTTCAAACTGGAAGTAGTCAAGTATGGTATCAAAGTGTTCAGCTCGACGAACTGAATCCAATAATGTATTACACTTGGAGCTGGGGTCAGAAACCCCTTTAGACCCATTAGCCCGGATTTACCCGTTAAGAGAATATTTACTGGTTTCAAATCTCTATGAATTATCATTTATTTATGCAAGAAAGCAATCCCTTCCAATAACTCGATAAAAATTTCCCAATATTGAACCTCAGAAAAGAAAATAAATTGTTTGACTTGAGTTCTTTGTAATTTTGAATATCAGAAATGACTTTATCTAAAGTATATTCACATAATTCGATTTGAATGTAAATAATTGGCGGACGCTATGCTGAGCAGGTCCGCCAATACACTTTCCCGACCCAGTAAACGATAGTTAACCCAGCACTTAACATACAATTATATCACTTCGAGTTAATTAATGAATAATCAAAAACTTTAATAAATAAAAATAAACAATTTAATGTTAAATAAGTTAAGTAAGAATTAAATACAACTAAATATCTATAAAAGAACAACAAAAGACAATTAATTTCGACATGATCTCCTCTCGAGGCTTGTCACGTCTCTCCTCTCTTTATTTCGTCGACTCCCCCTTTTATAGATGTATTAAACTGTATTACGATACAGTTCAATCAATGACCAGTTAGTGTTGAACTCAGAATTACGCGTGGAGTTGACATTTTGCTCCCGTCATAATTGAACTCAATGTTTTTCGCTGCTCTACATCTTCAGCAATGAATTCGTTTTCAAACCAGGCATCATAATATCTAGCAGTCATAGGACTATATGATTCAATAATATATAGCGAGGCCATTAATTGTTTGAGTGATTTATTTTCATCTGCTACTCTAATCTTAATAGCAAAAATCTCTTGAGTTGACTCATGTTTGACCTTAAATACTTGTCCATAACTTCCCTCTGCAATTGAAGAAAGTTCAATAAAATGTTATACTTCCCATTTGGAATCAAATCGTTTTTCGATTCGATGAAAACATGATTTTTTAATTTGACCTGAATAAAATTCGAAAAAACTTTCTTCTGAAGGCTCGAGTTCATTCAACTGAGCTTCCGCCAATCTTTCTAATATTTGCAAATCAAGAGTCCACGGTTTTTTATCCGTCAATATTTCGTCACAGTTTAGTCTCAGATTTGTTATCGGATATCACTTTGTGGATTATCTTATTAATCTCCGAGTACTGTTTGTTCAGTATTGAATTAATGCTAGAAAGGCTTCAAATGTAAGGAAATTATAAGCATATAAAATAAAGTTTTGTGCAATCTAAAATACCTGCTCATATCGATATTGAATGATTGTCGAGCAATCATTCCTAAGCTACAAATGTCTGCTTTTGCATCACTTTTCAAAACTCCAGGCGCCGAATAATCACGAGCGTCCGCACTTCCAACATTCAATTGACCAACTAGTCTATCAATAGTTGCTAAACGAAAATCTTCCGTCGCTTCCGTTGGTTTCAGGTGTCTGTGAATAATTGGAGGACTTCGTTTATGTAAGAAATCGACGCATTCCAATAGTTCTACAAATAATTCACTAGAGATATAATAAACTAAAGAAGTTAATATTTGTGACGCATTTTGATCTAATTCTCGATTCAATATATTTATCGCATCTTTTAAAGTGAATGAATACAATTCCATTTGAATGTGTATCAAAAAACGGTTGGCTTTTACTTTTGTGTGAAGCTGGGGAAACAGTTACATATATGTATATTTAGGGTCCTGGACAATTGCCCGACACCCAATTGCCCGACATCCCAATTGCCCGACAGCCGATTGCCCGACACCCAATTGCTCAAAGCCCAAATCAGTTACAAATGAGTAATGTAAAACCTTGTAGTCAAGTTGAACGTTTTATTCAATAAGAATTATGCAATATATGAATGAAATATAAATATAAATCAAAGGAAGTAATTAACAAAATGTTTTAAAGAAATACTATAAGCTATTCCTCTTAAGAAGTCGATGACATTATTATAGCTATTTCTATCTTCGAAAACATTTATTATTCGTTGTTCTCGATCTGAGTCTGATTGTTTCGGTTTCGGCCTGGGAACTCCGCGTAAAATTGCTTCCAGTTGATCCTCGACTTGCCTCTGTTCCTTTTGCATTTCCTTAATAATTGAATGAACGCCAACATGAGGTCGACCAACTAAATTCTCCCATCGACGATGCCAGGCTTCAACTGCATTTTGTGTCCTGGGAATACCTAATTTTTTAAATTTAATAGTTTAATATCACTTAAAACATTAAACCTTAAAAACTTGAAATCCTACCAACACGATCTGAGACAGACCACAAATCCGGTGGAAAAAGTGGTGCCGAACGACTAACAATTCCGTTTCTAAGAATTCTTTTGATACGGCCATGAACATAATTGTCTTCAAACCACTGAACGACAACTTTGGCTTTTCAGGCATCCTGAGTTTTAAAATATCAAAGGCGGCAGGAATTTCAGAGGCAGGTAAAAAGGCCAGGGCTAGAATTTGTCTGATTGCAAGACTGAATTCTACATCAGTACCATAGCGTTTAGCGAGGCCAGAAATTTACACTCTACGCCAAACACTTTGACCCAAATGGAAAAAGCAAACTTTTTTAACTGCATTAAGGAATTCGTTACTCGATGAGGTTATTGCTGCCATTTCAAAATCCGTAATCATAATTGTTGGATTGAGCGTGAGATTCTTTTCATCAGCAAAGTCGACTAAGTCCTTGAATATAATGAATTTAATTTCAATAAATTCGAGACAAACATTGCGCTATTTACTTCAAATAAGCGAGAGTAGGATTCAAGTGATTTACTTGACATTAGGGCATAAACTAGTGGTAAAATCCGGCTGCAATTTTCTTTTCCAAACGAGGCATGAATAGTGTACAATTGGTGGAATATTGTTGGGACAGTTTTAAAAGTGCCATCCATTAGCCTATACTGAGCCGAACGTAATTTATTTAGATTATCCGCTGAGCAAAATAGTAATATTTTATCTGAACCTAATAACAGAATTGGTAGTGATGGGAGATGCGATAAACTCAACGGGTAGAAACTAACCAACATCAGACTCTCGAACTAAAAACTGTTCGCCAGCTAATGTGACTCGCAATAATTCCGGTATATTTGATTCATCTAATGAATTAGGATCAGTAAAAACATCATCAGTTCTCGCGCGTTTAATTCTTTTCCTCAACGCATTTTTCGATGGCATATATTGGACACTGTTTTGAGGCATTGAAGTTGTTGTAGTTTGAATGATTTGCGCAGGACGACTATCAGTATTCTTAGCAGTTTCTAAAATTTAACGCAACAAAATAGATATCGAAACAAAAAAAATACAAGGAAAAACATACGTTTTAGTTGGGCTGCTGCAATTTCTACATCAAATCTAGTAGTAGCAGGTGAATGATTGTGTTCAACAAATTTTCGAAGAAAATGGTCATTTCCTACTAAGATAGTACTCGCCCTGCCTTTACAGGAATTGGCTTTCCTTTTTTCACAGCACCAGCAAAAAATATCATCACGACTTTTGTCTTTAACCATAAGATAGCCTCTAACATTAATTTTTGTATGATTTCTTTCTGAAGCAACTTTTTCGCAAAGACAAAGGCGGCATATGAAAATTATGTTAGACAATTTAATTATAAACATTCCCATACTAATACAGGATGTTATTGATGCATAAATATGTATATATTGTAATATAAGCTATTACAGGATACTAGAGGTAGATCATTTTTTGAGTCAAATTTCAAACTAATATTACAGGATAACGAAATGAGATATTTTAATTCTATCTTCACCAAATTATAACTATAATTAACAGCTTTTAAGAACACATTAAAATGTTTATATAAATAATTTTTTTAGTAACGGAAAATTGTGTTTGTAAATTTCAAATGACTATTGTCATATGATACCAATAAAAACCCAAACGTTTCTTGGTGTTAAATTAAAGCACTAATAGTCTAGTTTTAATTTTTGAAGAGTCTGCTTTGGGTTTCTTTTGGTAACAAGTACAACTTATAAAAATAGAAATGTCCGAACAAATGTCACATTTACCTAGTTTAAGATATAAATATTGTGCTTGTTGCACTGTCCGGTTGGATAGTATTATAAGACGTGATGTAAGACGCGTCAACGAAAATGATTTAGTGACTAAATTAAATACTGTGAAGCCGATAATATTAACAAATAAAAGAAAATCAATGGATTCAACACTGATTAACAAAGGTGATTTAATTTGTGGAAATTGTAGAAACTTTGCTAAAAGTTCAAAGGTGATAATACTTCAAATGTGAACGTGTCACTACCTATTACAACTAATTTGTATCCATCATTATTGACCATCATGATAATGAAAAGCTTGACAGTGACCAGCGTGACCAAGATCACATTGAAAATCGTGTTGAGCACCTTACAATTTACCCTGATATCTCTACAATGTTACCAACAATAGATTAAAACTCATACTTTTGTTGTATATATGTCTTATAGTATGTATATATTGTCAAACTGTAAGAATTTCCATAATATTTTATTTGTCCATAACTTTTTAAATAATGCGCCGATTTTTAAAATTTTTGCTTAATTATATATCATTTTATATGCTTTATATCTGGGCAAATTAAAATTAAAATTGCTACATGTTTTTTCATCTACCGCCTTTGTCTTTCAGCCATAATATTCCAAATAATTATATTATCTGAAATTAAAAAAAGTTCATCTCCAAACAACCTACAAGCAAAAGCTAACGAAACCTAACCTAACCTAACAGTATTACATAACCTAACCTAACATAGTATCACATAACCTAACCTAACGTAACGTAACGTAACAACATAACCTAGTGGAGTCGAAAAAATATTTTGTTGGGGCCTGGTATTAATAAAGTCGCGCGCGTACTGATACTAAAATAATGCCTAAAAAATCATAAAAATTACTTACCCTTAAAAGTGACGAAAGTGGATGAAAATATATCACAATAGATGAAATCAAAAATAAAATCACAGAAATAAAATCACAGAAACAAAATTGTTGGAATAAAGAGCGCTTCATTCTATTAAGTCTTGAAGAAAACTGATTGACTTTATTAGAGTTAAAAGAGTATACAAAACTGTGTTAGGAAAATAACTGGACATAAACAATGTACTAATCCTTGAACGTAAACAAAGTAATAAACTAATCCTTGAGTGTAAATAAAGTAATCGACTAATCCTTACTCGACTATTATAACTTAAATGTAATTAACATAATATAAAGCTTTGCAATTAGGACATACACTTATTGAGGGGGTCAGAGGGGGGTTAGGAGTTTGGGGGGGTTTAAAGTTATAAAACAAAAACTTATGGAGGTTGAAGGTTTTGCGATTGGGTGTCGGGCAATTAGGTGTCAAGCAATCGGCTGTCGGGCAATCGACCCAAACCCGTATATTTATTATCAGCATGACTTGACAAGCAAGTCTTAAACCGCGCCCACCTTCGACCACTTCTAAGCCACGTCCACCAAACTTTTCTTAAATTTTCTCTTAAATATACTGTTCAAGAATATTCAAACAAATTCTCGAAATTCTTTCTCTGAGCGAAGTTCTGAGTCTTCAAAATTTCGATATTCCAATCGTGAAAAAGAACATAATTTGTATCGAAATTTGAAATTTTACAACTCCACTCACAGATGGAATTTCGAAAATCTATTTACATTTAGTTGAAAGGTATAGAAGAAAATTTAGGAGGGTGTAGCTTAAGATTTGTTGGTAGGTGTGGCTTAAAAGTGGTCGGAGGAGGACGTGGCTTGAGACTTTTATTTGTCAAGTTATGCTGATAGCAAATATATATATGATATATGTAATGAAAAGTTTCACGCAATGGTACAGAACTTAGTTCTGTACCACTCCGTAAACTTTTCCTAAACTATAAAAATAAACTATTAGGGCTTGCTATTGACTCAAAATCAATGACTTAACCCTTAAACAGCAAAATTATTTTAATTAACGATTTCAGTAAAGTAGGGTCTTTTTGACCCATCGATTCATTTGGAAAAGTATGTTACCTTAAGGGTTAGGGTATATAACAGTTAGCGTGTTTTGTACTTTGTTAGTGTCGTCATCGTTGACGTAATCAGTTTAAGGTTTGAGTGAAAACTAATTTCTTATGTAAATCTATGGCCTAAGCTCAAATAGAACTAACTTTAAAAACGATTCTATTTAAATATAAAATTTCTCGAGATATCCATTTTTGGTTTAGTGCCTCGTAATGGATAAGCCTGGATTTAGAGAGTCGTAACTCAAACAAGCCTGATATAAACTAAGGAGATTAGGTTAGGTCGCATCGAGACCGAATCTATTATACCTTAGTTCAAATCAGGTTTGGTTTGGGTTACAACTTGTTAAAGCCAGGTTCATCTATTTTCGTGGGGTCAGGTTCGGGTCAGAAATGGTCAAGTGTCGTATCAAAATGTTCAGCAGGACGAACTGAATCCAATGATGTATCACATTTGGAAATGGAGCATCGCGAACCCCTCTAGATCCATTAGCCCGGATTCGCCCCGTTTTTTATTAATAGGGACATATATTATTTAATTACCCATTTTTCACCAAAAAACTTAAAATGGGCACGTGAGACATATATTTTTGGAAATGATTTTGAAAAACCTTTCAAATGATATACCACTCAAATCAATCCTTACAATAGTACATGTTAAAGGTCTACTTGTAAGATGTGAATAATAGTTTAAGTTGTGGATAAATAATTATCCCTCATGTTCAAAGAGACAGCGCGAGTACGTTTTCCCATATAACAAGTTATTTTTGTGAAAAATTAGTAGTAGTAATCGGTCAAAAACGGACCAAGCAGTGTGAAAAACCGGAGATTTGAGGTAGAAAGATTTTAAAACGGAAAAATGCAAAATAAAACCTATTTTAAATAAGTCTACGAGTGACTATTAAACACCAGTTTTAATCTCCGGAAGATTAGACTCCAGATAAAAGACACAGGTATCTGTTTAATTCCGATCCTTGGTGATGACTGTCTCAAAATAATGGTCACATTTTAGATCTGCAAGCTGCTGAGAATTAAATGTTCTGTTTAATGAAATAGCCCCAAAACAGGTTTTATATCCCCAGAGTGTCATCGTAACAATCTTCGCAAATCTTTATTTACAATAAAACTTTAAAGTGTTTTCATTGATAGTAACTATTTAAATTGATTTAAATAATTAAATTACATATCACCTCTGATGTAATTTATACATTAAAGATATATGTACTTAGAAAATATAATGCTTGTAGAAGCGTTAACTGAAGAAGCGGCACTTAAAGCTTAATCGAATCATCCTTAAACTCTGCAATAGTACAAGCAAAACCAATATAAATATGATTTCTTTATCATCAACTGATCCATGACTAAAGATGACGATAATGAAATCATACTTATATTGGTTCTGCTTGTATTGTTGTAGCGTTTCAGGATGATTCGATTAAGCTTTAGGAACCGCATCTTCAGATAAAATGGTGATATTGGTGGTGATAGTGATGGCAGTAGTGTCCATCTAAGGATTCTTTATTTGAAATTAATATCAGAATCTGCGATTGTAGGTGTGCAAATTGTACCTGCAATAAATTCATTCATTTTCGCGCGCTTTCTTCCCCTTCGAGAGACTCATCCTCGCCCCATTTACAGGGTGAGTCTTTGGAGGCTGTCGGGCGGGTTGTGCAAAGTGGGCCAAAGACGGCTATAACCGGGAACATAGGGTTAGCACGTCACTGTCAAAGATATATAGCGACAACGAGGTTCGAACTTGGGACTCCGCCCTAAGGTCCGACTCGCTGACTACTACGCTCCAGTGACCCTAATAACCTTTGATTAATTATATACTAATTATCCCTGACTAGGGATTTTTCACTCAGGGGTTTGCTGCAGCCTGCAGATCTAAAATGCGACCAAAATTATATTTTTCTAAATAAGACAGTTTCTCATCAATCAGAAACAATCTCTAGTACATCGTCTTGGAACAGAAGTGGCTCATACGATTGCACAACGCGTTAAAGATTATGATACGAAATCTGATAATATTTCAAAGAATTTCGTTAATTTGAAATTAGTTGAACAAAAATTGAGGCAAAGAGTTGATTCGATTTTGAAGTTAACAGTAAAAATGAGTCAAATCCTGATTCATCTTCGGAGGAAAATAGAAGATAAAAGAAATTCTAAAATTTGGTACAAAGTAGTTCTTGGGAAGTCTTGAGACAGCTTAAACAAGTCTATTTTACTCCTGAGCAGTCTTAAGAGATGAAAACACGTAGAGTTTGAAATATCTTGAAATTGGTATAATATATTATAATTTTGTTCGAACAGAACATTTCATTTCTGTAAAGTTTGTTACAAATTTTCAATTAAAGTATCAAATAAAAAGTATTGTTTAATAAAGTTATGATTTGATTATATTAATGTATTTCTTTTGAAAGTTACAAATTTTGTTACAAAGGAAATAATTTGAAGGCATTTCAAAAAATGGCACAAAGTTGGACAAAAAATAAATGCTTTCATTAGTCTATAATTGATTTACATAAATATTTAACAACTAATAATTTATAGACTATTAATTCAATTTCGAGTCAATAAAAATGGATTTAAATAAATTAGCCAAAGAGAGCTATTTCTTATCAGAAACTTTGTTTTTGTTATCCCAACGCGATCTTCGAATATAATCGCATTTATGAACTAATTTCTTATGCGTGCCCAGAGTGGCATTGGCTCGAAACCTAGCCCCGCATCCGGGCCAATCGCAACGATACGGCTTTTCACCTGTATGAGTCAATCGATGCCTTTTCTCAACCTCTTTATTAGCAAATCGTTGGCCACAATTAGGCCAATCACACAAATAAGGTCTTTCTCCAGTGTGACTGAGTCTGTGATACTTAAGTCTACTCTCAGAGGCGTACCTCTTCTCGCATGCGGGCCATTCGCACTTATAATTCCGTTCGAGTTTATGGACACTTGAGATATGTTCCCTCAAAGCAGACGATGCCTTAAAGGTATGACTACATCCAATCCAATCGCACTTAAACGGTCTTTCATTGCTGTGAACAGATCTTTTATGAGCCCAAATACCTGTCATATGTAACGATTATTTAAAAATAATGAAAAATAATATTCAACTGTGTTTTCTTTCAATTACCGGCCGTTTGCTTGGCCCTAAAATCACATCCGGGCCAATCACAAGCCAGTGGACACTCGTCCGAATGAGACAACTGATGAATTTTTAACTGAGAATTAATTGAGAAATATTTTCCGCATATATGGCAAACACATGGGTTTGTGTGAACTCTTTTGTGAACATTTAGTGAACTCATTCTTTTGTACTTTCTATCACATAGTTCACACTTGAACTCCTGATTTTCTGCATTATGTGTCAGTTCGTGCGATTTTAGTTCTCGATTAGTGGCAAAACTTTTATTGCAATCCTTAAAACAACAAATTCTTGGGTTTTTGTGCAACTGTTGATGTCTTTGATATGAACTTAAATTCTTGTATTTGTTATGACATAAATCACATTCAAATTCTTTTAGTTCTCTATTAATCGATTGTTTTACAACAGTTTCTCTATTTTCTCTCAGTTCATCTTCGAATTCATTTGTTTTGATCCTTTTTGTTGTTTTTAATTTGATTTTTGAGCACTTTTTGTCAACATTTTTTGACTTATTCTCGTTTTCATTCATACTATTGGTTACCAAACAATTACTCTTCACAAAGTTATTCTTGATCGGAGGTGAGGCATTACCGACATTATTATCGACATGACAGTCATGATTTTCGTCAATAACATCATTAATGTTTTGATGAAATTGTTTGTAATGAATGTGAGAATCAGTGATAGTATTAAAGATACGAATGCAACGAACGCATTGGTAAACAACAGTTGAGATCAATAAATCGTTTCTGAAATAAACTAGATTATCTTTAATTTGATAGTTATTTTGGTTATTGTTTATCTCTAAATGTTGAGTTAATTGTTCCTTGAACTGTTGAAGCGGTAACTCTTTATTTGCATCCATAATTTATTAGTGAATAACTGAACAGAAATGATACAACTTTGAAAAAGCAAAATCAAAGTATTCATAACAGTATTTGTTTACATTACTGAGAGGGAACGTACTCGTAAAACTCCTCAAAATACTTACTAAGTACTTTGATAACTAAGACAAAACGATTAGATGTTCAAAAGTAATCAACATCTTTGTGCTTAGTATCTGATCGAAAAAGTATGATTTCTTACAAAATAAGAAAAATTTTAGTAAAAAGTTAGTATCCATCCTTCCCTCGTTTAATCGGTGTATTTGCTGTAACGAAGCAATAGATGGCTTGGACTAATATGACTGTGGTTTACTGCATTTTTGTAGCGTTTTCAGTGAAGTTTCTTATAAGACGCTCAGAACCCTTATGAAAATTGCATGTCACAATCAATTTTACATCCACTTCCTAGTTCTACAAAACCTAAATACTATCAAACCACTTCATCAGATACATGGACGCTTTTTACTGATCTTATCGCAACAAATCTTGAATTAGGTGTCTCTATAGTGTCAATTGAGTAGATAAGCGATAGTTTCAACGAACATATGTTAGAGTATGGGATGAAGAATGACAAATTTGTTCATATAGCTGTTGTCAGTAGCTTGTTCAGATAGTCCAGTGAAACTTTTCATAAACAAAATTATGATTTTATTTGAGAATTTATTAATAACTTGTCAAACTACATATAATTATAACAAAGAGAAAAATAAATCAGTTATTTGTTTGAACAAATTGATAGTTTGAAAATGATAACAACGCATGTCTTATTAACTTACAAATACATCATTTGACAAATAGCCCATTTCTTAGTAACATTATGAGAAGCAAATTAAACCCAAAATTTGTTGTTAAAAGTAAGTATTTAAACATGATTCAAGTATTTCTCAACTAAAATAAACGATATATATAAATAAGTTATAATTATAAATATATTGAGAGCAATCTATTTATATCTAGAAGTGAACAGTTATGTGACGGCAAAGAGATCATTGTTAGAGCTTAAAATTTGTTCAATCATTGCGAATATTTGTGACAACAAATAAATATACTCTGTTAAATATGAAATTTTCTTCTAAAAGTACGTCAAATTAATGAGAAAAATAGTGCTCTTAAGGTCATTCAAATTGAGCCAATTGTTAATAATAGAAGAAAAGACATGAGACAATCCAAAGACAATGCAATTATATATAATGAGATAATTATAGACCCAATAGTCTTTAATTAATGATTAATCAATTTTAAAATTAATTTTTACTCGAAATACGTGTCATTGTCTTCAAGAGTGGATTCTATGCAATATTCACAAGGTATTGAAATGAAAATATAAATATTTTGATAGAATAGCTTGAGTTTTGACATTTTGTCAACTAAAATTGGCGCACAAACTCGGCACGTAATACTTCTAGACATAAAACTCTGACTCAAAAAATTAAAAACAAATAAAAGACTAAGTTATCTTAAAATTAGAATTAATTATCACCCAATTTTGTACCAATACTCCAAGACATCGAGTTACGATCGGCTGGAATCGAAAAGTTCCTGATGTGAAGCGGAAATGTTTGACTTCTATCACTATTGGATCGAAAACCGGCTATTTTAACGACTAAAACTTTTCTCTGGTCAAATTCTAGATTATAAAAACCGGATTGAGTTAAATACGAGTCATCGCTTATTGTTATCCACTCAGCAGAACTGATATCGCGAACAAATGACGAACAGAATTCTACTCTAAGTTCAGCGGTCAGCATCTCGTCGTGTATTGAAGTCTCGTTCTCTAACAATAGCTCGAATTGAAGGCAATCGACGACAATGGGTTGCGGTAGGCGTATATAATAAAAAGGTGGCGAATGTTCGTCGAAGTTTCTGATTGGGATTTGAATTAATTGCTTGAATTCCGTATCTATTGGCAAAAATCTCATTATATTTAAATAAAAATTATTCTTATTTAACACAATATCGTTGAGATATTCATTAAATTTACTGCCAAAATATGGCGAATAACAGTCAGCACCAAATTTTTTGCTTATATTAAATTCAGGAACAATACAGCTATCGATTAATTTGAACGGAGTTTTACTGAATTCATATGAAATTGAATTTATATTAAATAGTTTTTGATCAGGAAATAGTCGACGATTCGGAGTTTGACTTGTTTCAGTCATATTGAGACTACTTTCGAGGCAAATACGAATACTATTCGTAACAAATGGTGTCTCGAAGTAGAGTTCTTGTTCACCGATACACGAATACTGTTTGTAGTCAATTATTTTCCGGAAACCATTTTCCGCACTACTGTCTGGAACCCCTATCCAGTAACTAGAGTTAAACTTGAGAAGAAGATCACCAAAAAATAAAGGTTTAATTTTGAACAATATATGATTGACTTTAGTGGGCATTGGCAGAACACACGTCAAGCAAACAGACACTTTTTCATCAGTTCTTATATGCAGTTCATTTGCACAGTGAACAGTAAATAGTTTTCCACTTTCATAACAGATCCGATTATTAAGAGCCAGATCTCCATTTAGTTCATGTTTAATCACACGGTCAATAAATTCAGTTTCATATAAACCACTTTTAATCACAACTGAGTGTAACTGTTCAAGAGACATCAAATTAAGTCTAACGCTTTCTAAAAGTAGTGTCTCTTCAATACACTTTAAGTTATATCGGATACGATTCTTGAGAATCCATTTTTGAACTATATTAAAGATATCGATCTCTTGAGCCCCAAATGTGTCACGACTTATGACATCGAACAGAATATCTGCTGAAATGAACTGTTTGTCAAACGTCCTAAAAGCATAGCTAATATTCTCGTCAAAAAACATGAGACATAAGTCGATTAAAAACATTAGATTATGAAGTTTTGCCATTTCTAATAGTTCCCAAATCGTGACCATTGAACTGTCGTTTGATCTATTTGAGTCCATCGGTTCTTCATCCAATTCTAGGACCTTATACGAGAAAATATCAATTATTTTCTGAGACAACAACTTCTCGCAATCAACGAATTGATATTTATTTGCGGTTATTATCGATTCGAATAGTTCTTGAATTTTCATATCATTATATTCTTCGTCAGTGATGACAACACCATAACTTAGTTTCAAGACAGTAACAAACGGTTTGATTAATGTTTCTTTAAGTGATATCTCTCTAGTCTTCGTTTCAATCATTTCACTGTTGAATAAAGCGCTGAAGTATTCGCTCGAAGACATCAAAACTGATTTATGAACTGAAAAAATGAATCAAGTATGATATGAAAGCAAATTAGTGACCAAATACTTTAGCAATAAGCCTAAAGATAAATTAGAAGCACACGTAAACACAACTGCAAAAACAATGAAGCAAATGAGAAGCAGCCTAATTCTAAAAATTAGAAATGAGTCCTGATAAAACTAATTCAAATTAGAGGATAAAAAACCAAAAAGCAGTAAAAACATCTTTAAACTGCTTAAAATATAAGAAAAATTGATGAACAAATTGAAACATAACTAAGGCAGTGAAAGCTGAAGATAAAACAGTAAAATAATTGCTAGGACACAAATTTGAATTAGTAACAATTGAAAAGCTTTCAAGTAATGAATGAAAGGTGTTGCATGTACCAGGAATCCTTTCATTTGCAATAATAATAACAAAATCACTTTGGTCTTCATTTAAAAACAGTTCACTTTTAGACATTATTTCTGCCATTATATTGTTTTCGAATTAACTCATTAATTGCATCGATCGTTTTTAATATTAGAGCATTTTTCAAATGATAATCAACTATAAAAACAATTTGTTATCAAAAATGATCTAAACTTGCGAGTTTGTTTATGAATCGCACTACTAGATGCATAGCACTAATGTTGTTTATTATTATTTTTTGAATCTGCTGTTCACGTGCGACATTGCATTCAATGAGTGCCAAAGGGAACAAATTTTACTTTAATTACTGACGTCAATTATGATGTCGAAAAATTGAGTTCAACTTATCTTATTTGTCAATTAATTTACGGAATTGGAACAATCGGCGGCAATTTTCAATAATTTATTTCGATTTGATTCTTGTTTTAACTAAGTAAGGATTTCAATTTTACAGAAAATATTTACTTTTGAATCATATTTTTAAACTTGTGCCAGGTTATATCTATTCTATTTATTATTCAAAGTTTTCATATAGAACTTGGAGAATAGTACACAACATGAGCTCAGTTCTAAACCGGATTAAACTGGTTTTAGAAAGTAGTGGTCAAGCTTTCACAAAGTTTAAGACAACGATTGAGAAAACTTAACTTTGAAAAGATGATTTCAACTGAAAACCAGGAAAGATTACTAAAATTTAGGAGATGGATTGTATTTTCTTATTGAATGCAACTGAAATTTGATGAGAAAAAAGTTACTCAATTTTAGACTAGAAGCAACTGTTCATTTCACTATGGCTTTACTTATCTATTACTAGGGGATAAGAGGAGGCTAGTTTTCAGGTTATTTGGCCATATAGAAATTTTTATTCGAGGATACGAAGGATTAAAACTACTCTCTCTTTGTGAGTGGCCAATCAAGTGACTAAGTTTGAGGGAATCCGTCAAAAAAGTATTATTTTGCCCCAAAAGTTCTCTAAACTAAAAGTTTTGAACTAAAACATCTCATACAAATCAGTTAAGCTATAGTTCAAACTTGAAGTTCATGTATTTCTCAATAAAGTCCACATTTTTCCAATAGAAACAAAAAATAAGACTTTTGAGTTGTGCGACAAATAATCTAAAAACAATGTGATTGAAGAACAAAAATAGTTCTGAAAAATCAATATTTATTGAATTGTTGTGATTATTTGTCGAGTGTCATTTTTTAATGTGCAAAATGAGATCCCTATTCGTATCGATATGTTTACTGTTGATAGTAGTTAATGGACATGCTTTCAATGATACTGAGGCCACGTTTATGGCACTGGAGAAAGCGAGTGCTCTTTGGGAACCACCAAAAGAACTTTACCAACAAATTCGCAGCGACTTAGCTATCATTCGTAGATCCTATCCGATAGTCGCAGATATTAAATATCAATCAAATTGGGTTCCTGGAAAACTTCTGTGTAATCAAATTACTGAGACTGGGATCAAAAAGCTAAACGACAGCGAATTTGGTCCGATTAGAGAAGAACGAACTCCTCATTATATTGCTATCCTTTTTGCTAAGGCTTATAACACACCAGTTCTTATTAATAAATTGAAAGAAAATGGATTATTAACTGATAGTTTTGATTGTCGTGTCGATGGTATTATTGGCGCAAACTCTAACATTATCTATAATTACGACAAGAGTTACACATTTCATAAAGGATTGGGTGACTGTTTGGTCACTTGTGTTGATAAGCAATACTGGACTTTTACGGTTAAAAACGGAACCGCAATTTTGAATAATGAGACCAAAACCTGAATTATTTCTTATTTCAGTTAGTTATTTGTAAAATCATTTCTTAGTAACTGTAAAACATTTTTAAAGTTATTTAAGTGACTTGCGGTAGATAAATGACCATTGTATCATTGAATCAAGTTTAAACTTTTTATCCATTAAGCTTTCAGTGACATTAAGGATTAAATAAACTGTTTGTTTATATTCTCAAACTATTGTTCAATTTATCGCTAAAATAAACTTTAATTAGAAAATTAGATTAATTTGCAATTTAAAAAATTCAACAAAAACCTTGTAGTCTAAAAATGTTCAAAAGGCTTATTGAACGATCCCTTAGTTACAAAACACGTCTTTTAAAAGGCGTTAAAGTGATTTTTGTTTACATTCATAATTTACTATTGCTGTGAACTATTGAAACGAAGTGATTAGCTAAATTAATAAAAAAAATGTCAACAAACTCTAATAATAGTCAAAGCAATAGTAAAAGCAATGAGCCGATTACCAGAAAAGTCAAATTCATAGACTTTTGCAAACTTTGTGATAAAATCGAGAAAAAACGAGGTAATAATGAGAAGAAAGAAGTGCTAAAAAAGTTCATCAGTTGGTGGAAGAACAATTCGAGACCTGATGACAATTTTTATCCTGCTTTAAGGCTATTGTGTCCATCAAAAGACATAAAGAAATTTTATGATAATCCCGATGGAAGTGATGACAGTGAGGGTCGAAGTGCTTATGGACTGAAAATCGATAGGTTGCGTAAGCAATACATTAAGGCTTTAGGTCTTAATCAGGACTCGGAGGATGCGAAGAAGTTGTTGAACTTCAACAAGAGATCAGATTCAGCGACCATTGATTTCGCTTCGGTTTTGTATGAGGTAATGATTCCTAGATCGAGACTAATGGACGGCGTCATCAGTTTAGAGGAATTACACCAATATTTGGATCAATTGGCGAACTCTTATGAGAATAATAGAGTCAAAGACGCGGATGAAGTGTTTGATAGGCTTGTTAAGAATACGACTGCTTTGGAGAACAAATGGTTAGTTCGGATTATTATGAAAGAAATGCATTTAGGGATAGGCGATAATTCGATACTCAATGCCTACCATTCGGACGCTAAAGACTATTATGAGACAAATCATAGTCTGCTCAAAGTTTGTCTCGACTTGTCTAATCCCGAAATACCCCTGAGCGTTATATCTTTGACTCTTTTCTCTCCCTTTTCTCCTATGCTTTCAGAAAGAGTTAAACTTAAGTCAATTAATCGTTTGATTCACAATAAGTTGTTCACAATTGAAGTCAAATATGATGGCGAAAGGTTTCAATTGCATAAGAGATTAAATAATTATAAGTTTTTTAGTCGTAATTGCAACGACTTCACGCAATCATTTATTGATAGTTTGTGTCCTTTCATTTCTGATGCTTTTGACGGTCAACTTACTGATTGCATATTAGATGGAGAAATGATGGGATACGACAATATCAACGACAGAGTTATACTCAAAACTGAAAAAGACTTTGATGTTAAACACCTAAAAGAGAATGACAACTCAATACACCCTCTATTTATTGTTTTTGATATTCTTTACCTCAATGGAGAAGTACTGACTGGGAAGCCACTAAGAGAAAGAATAGAAATACTAGAAAAAGTTATAAAACCAGTTAACAATAGACTAGAATTAGCTCAAAGAAGTAGTGCTCAAACTAAAGAAGAGATAATTGAAGCACTTAATGCTGCTATTGATAGAAGAGAAGAAGGAATTATTGTTAAGTTATCTGATTCTGTCTATAAGTTGAACAAAAGACAAGGCGGCGGTTGGTTTAAACTCAAACCCGACTATATTGACGGTCTTATGGATGAATTGGATCTACTAATTGTTGGTGGCTTTTATGGCAATCGTGGAGGTATTTCTCACTTTCTATTGGCTGTTAAGAATTGCGAAGACAGTGAAGATCGAGATCCGAACAAGTTTATTAGTATTACTCGAGTCGGAACCGGTTATACCGATCAAGAGCTTAGGGATTTACAGAAGAAGTTAGAGAAACATTGGAAGCCGTTTGATAAGAAGAAATGTCCAGATTTTTTAGAGCTAGGAAAATTAAAACCTGAGGTCTGGATCGAACCAAAGAATTCTGTTGTTCTTCAAGTGAAGGCTTCGGAGACAATGCAATGCAACGGTGAATATCGGGCTGATTATACACTCAGGTTTCCGAGAGTTATGCGGATAAGAGACGATAAGGAATGGTATGAATGCATGAGTTTTAAGGAGCTGGAACAATTGAAAAGTAAGGGAACTCTCGCTTCGGATAGTATTGATTATGATAGTAATGAAGAACCAGAAAAGAAGAAGAGGAAAGTGATGGAAAGGCCGACTGTTTCAAGCATTAATCGAATGACTGATGTCTCGGATGTCAAGGTTGAGACGCTTTTGTTTGAGGGCAAAGAGTTTTGTGTTCAGCCAGTCACTGATAGTAATTGTGGTTATAGTAAGAACTCATTGGAAAAAATGATTGTTGAAAATGGCGGTAAATTAAGCGCTGCTCCGCTCGCGGGAAAGACTTTCTGTATAATTGCGCAAAGTCCTAATCCTATTAATGTGAAGAGATTTATAACTAGTGGTAAACATGATGTCGTGAAACCTGATTGGCTTTTGAGGTGTGTTCGCGAGCACAAGTTATTGGAATGGAATCCGAATGATATGTGGAGTCAAACAAATGAGACCAAGAATCAGATTAAGGGACGATTTGATAGATTTGGTGATTCTTTTACTGAAAATATCTCTGAGCTAAAACTTAAGGATATATTTGAAAAGATGACTGATTTAAGTGGTATTCAGTTGATGTCTAACTTAGATATCGCTGACATTGAGTTTAAGTACTGGCCCAATGAGAGAGAGTTTAGCTTTTTTAGGACCTTAAAAGTTTATGTTGACTGTCATCAGAGCAATGATCAGCTTTTAGCTAAGTTAGTCAAAAGTGAATTGCGTTTTTATGGCGCGACTATTGTTCAGGATATCGATCAGATGCCGTCACACATTGTTTGCTTAAGACAAGAAAGAGTTGATTACTTTAGAGACATTAATCGTAGAAATGATAGGAAGTTTCATATTGTGAGCCATAAGTGGATTGATAAGTGTATTAGAAGTCGCAATATTTTAGATACTGTTGATACTTGTTTCAGTTAAAAGTCATATTATTTATAATAAAACATTTATATTTTCTCAATGATTATTACTTAAAAATGCTTGAAATTGCACAATTTGCTTAAAAGTATATTTATACAAATTACAGATGTTTCATATATTTTTGTAAAAACTGTTAATTGTTTAATATAAAGATCTTAAGTTAATTTTAAACTAATTTTATTTTATTTCTATAGTATCACTAAAAGTTATAGAATTGAAAATTTTCGGTAATCCTCAAGTCTAGACAAATATAATTCTATTTGGCAGACATTTTAATTGAAATTTAATATATGAATCATCATGAACTAGTCTTCTGATCACTTGACCCGACATAGTGTATCCTTTTGAATACACTAGTTTCAGGTGAAGGAACTGAAAGTTTTTCCTTCACTAACTTTAACGGGTCTGGTACGTTTGCCGACAACTAGTTTTATCGACAGTCGCATTTGTAATAATAGCTTCGGAAGCGCAAGCTGAAGAAGCTGTTCGAACAAAAGATATCAAAACAGCACTGACCTACACCTTCAGACGAACAGTTAGAGTATAACAATGACCATATGTGACCATGGATCAGCTAATGATGATAATTACTTTATACTCAAGCAAATTGCCTGACGCGTACACCAGCATTATTTCGATGTTTTGTTGAAGTAATTTAGTACTTGCACACTACCAACACGTCAGACAAGTTGTTTGAGTATAAAATAACTATCACCATTAGCTGATCCATAGTCATATACGGTGATAGTCATGGTTGCACTCTAACCGCTTGTCTGAAGGTGTAGATCAGTGCTGTTTTGATATCTTTTGTTCGAACAATTTTTTCAGCCTGCACTCCCGAAGCTATTATTACAAACCTGATTATTGATAAAGCGATTTTCCATAAAATGAGTAGTCGCGCAAACGGTGTCGGGCAAGTGACCTGATCCCAACTTTAACACCACCTACATGTGGAAGAATTACGAACCGTTTGTCGTCTGCTTTTAACTGAAATTCTTACATGAACGTCATGATAATAAATAACCTCTTTTAAAACATTAAAACGAGTAAAACGCAATTGAAGTTGCGTTTCAAAGATATTTATAAAAATCGATCTCGTTTAAACTTAAATATGAAGTTTATTAATTATAACGTGTAATTAAATATATATTGAATTTTATTAAACAAATAAAGTATGAGCTGAGCTAAATGTTTAAAACAGAATCCGATAAAGATGTTAACTCGAGACAGCATTTTTTGGTACCATATCTTGATAGCAGAAGCTGTTTTGTAATCAAACACATTAGAAGTGATCGATTCTTCAGTTATATCTTCTGAGACTTTAACCCAATCTTACAAAGTATCTGGTTTTGTTGAGCCAAGTACTTAATATAGGAACTTCAAACAGCTTTGGATCTATTCAAAGTTTTATGAGTTTCTAGTACGAGATCAAATTGAAATGAGTCGATGGCAAAAGGCCGACAAAACTTGGTTAAACAATAAGGCCTAAAGTCCATTATTCATTCCGAGTTTTTCATCTTGTTCAATAGAATCAATTTTTTAATCATTAAATCACAATCATATATGCACCCTAATCCTGATTTTGGCAACTTATTAATGCCACGAAATGTTGCCATAATCGAATTTTGCTAGATCCCAATATAAAAACATTTTCCTCAACCATAAAGGCCTTTAGCCCCTAGTATAAAGTTAAATATAATAATGATTAATACGCCAAATAAATTTCTATCCAACAGACATTTTGATCATTATTAGAGACACAAAAGTTTGAAAATTAGAACTAAACAAATTTTTAAGGATTACGAAAACAGGAGAGCATCCGATGGATAAAATTCGAATGATTAGATACAACTCTAATACGACTTATGTGCAATGGAGTTCTGAAGTCTTCGTCATTGGCTTTGAATCGAAATCCGCAGATCCTTATGACAGAAACTGTTTGTAAATCAAATATAACGTTTCGAGTCATCGATTCTTCGACTAGATCTTCTGTGACTTTAACCCAATCTTTTGAATCATGGCTTGTAGTAAAAGAGCCATTACTTAATATCGAGACTTCAAACACAGCCTTGTATTTAACCAAAGACTTCAAATTTTCTAGTTTTAGATCAAACTGAAACGAATCGATAGCAAAGGGTTGGGAAAATTTGATAAAATAATAAGTCTTAAAGTCTATGCTTGAGCCTAAATTCAATTTAAGGAATGGCACCAAAAAGTATTGATTTGACTCATAATCCTTATTATCCTTTAATATATAGTTAGTGATCAATTCTTCATTTCCACCAATTCTAAGCAAACATTTTGCTCCGTCAATGGCTGTCACGTCATTCAAAGGTCTAACAATGTTATTATTAAATAATTTGAGAGGATTTTTAGTGTATTTGTAAGAAACGGATCTGATTAAGAACTGGGGTTCTGCTTCACTTGATAGGCAAACAATACGAATACTGTTTGTTACAAGTTCTTCAAAGTAGACTTCTTGTAAACCAATGCAATCGTATTTACTATAATTGATAATCTTTCTCCACTCCTCCTCGTGTTTGGTCTGAATATCTCGTACTTCTATGATATAATTGATTGATTTCATGTCTGAAGTATCATCTGACTTCGTGATAGGAATGATCTCGAACTGAATACAATTCATTTTCGTCATTAATGGAATATCGAATGTATAGAAAATACATGGATTAGGACTCAGTCTTGGGTTAGTATTAAATCGATATGAAGACTGAACAATTTGGAAATCATAACAGATAAAATAAGCTTCCGTTTGAATACAGAGTCTAGTGGTTTCGTTTAAGTACTTATTTATCAGCGCTTCTAAAATGCTATCAATTTTACGACCAATAAATAATTTAGTAAGAGCCGGTTTTACGTAATTTTCCATATCTTGATCTGATATAAGATGAAAACGAGTGGCTCTGAGGACTCGCTCTTTTGTACCCCAATCATAACCAACATTTACTCGAGTTTTTGTGATCCAATCAATTATAGCACTGAATAAATCAATTTCTTTGACACCAAACGAGTCACGACTTATTATTTCAATCAGTGTCTCAGGTCTTATGAGCAGTTTATCAATAGATGTGAGAACTTTGTCTGCATTTTCATCAAAAATTTGAAGACATTGTTTACTTAAATCGAAGAACCTACTAATTTTTGACATTTCAAACACATCACAAACTGTTGCCAAAGTGTTGCTATCAATTTCTCTAATTTGCGGAAAGTTTTCGACCATTTTTTCTGACAGTGTTCTCTCAACTGTATTGAACTGATATCTATTTGCTACTATTATTGACTGAATGAGTTGTTCTGTTTCAAGTTTATTGAGTTGTTGATCATTCTCGTAAATTGCGTAAACTAACCTCAGGACAATAATCAATGGCTTAACAGGTGTTTCTTCAAGTCTTACGCATTTACTGTTACTTTCCTTCCACTCGTTGTCAAACATAGCTTTAAAGTAATGACTTTCTGATACCAGAACTGATTTATTAACTTTAAATAAATAAAGCAAATTAAATAGTTATTAATAAATTAGCAAATAATAAGCACAAAAATACCATTAATTTGTATGTCGTTTATATTAATAATTAAGTCATTTTCCAGTGAATCTTTCATAAAAGACAAGCAATTATTATCTTTGATTAATTTTGTTCTCATTATTTAATGAATTAGTTAGTTAGAAGTTAAATTAAAACAATTAATTCATTCAATTCGATGTTATTTTTTTGTATGTTTTGAAAACTGGCAAAAGTTTGTAAAACTTTTTACATAACGCAATGCAGTGCAATGTTTTTAGTGATTATCGTGGATAAAATACATGAAAATATAATGAACTAAGTGAACAAATGATTGCAGGAAAATGTACTCAACTCTAACCTCTGGACTCAATAGTGCGTAGCAAACTAACTGGAAAGTTTCATAAATCTGATGTTTAGGCGCTATGTTTGCAAGTCCAATAGAACAGCGGTTCCCAAACTTTTTTCTCATAGACTACCTGAACATCTAATTTGCCTTTTAAAGTTTTAAATGCGTTCATTAAGAGATGTGACGCCGCGATCTACTTCTAATAGTTTTTTTTAAAGTAATCGTGCGACCCATAAGAAAAGTTTGACGGCCCTCTTTTGAGTCGCAACCCACCATTTGGGAACCCCTGCAATAGAATACGAACTAAATCCTATTGTTTGCTAAACTGAATGTTTTGCCATTAGCCCATTGATAACTGAAACGATCTGCTGGTACTCTAACTCTGCTTATAAGTAAAGGCATGGAAAACTTTTTATCACTAATACTAGCTCTATAGCCGCTAATCCTAACCATAGAAACTTCTTGTAAATCAAACTCTATATTACAGGTGATTGAATCTTTAAATTCTACTGACTCTTCTGCTACTTTAATCCAGTTATGTTCCGAAAGATCAAAAGATAGTTCACTAGCAATTAATACTTCAATAACAGCATTGAATTTGACCAAACAATTGTTTTCTACTATAAGATCGAACTGAAACGAATCGATAGCGAACGGTTGCGGAAATTTGATGTAATAATTGGTCTTAAAGTCACTGCTTCGGTCCAACCTGCGCGTCAAATCGTTGATAATAGTTTCGTACTCATAATCTCTAAGTATATAATAAGTAATGTTTCTTTCTTTACTCCCGATTCCTATTAAGCACTCCATACTATTAATGGCTGTGACCTCATTAAGAGGTTGAACAATATTATTGAATAGTTTTAAAGGACTTTTAGTCAATTTATAGCAAATTGAGTGGATTTTAAATAGTTCTTCACTTGATTTATGAACGATACGTATAGAGTTTGTTATACTTTCATCAAAATAAAGTTCTTGTAAACCAATACACTTCTTGTCGCTATAATCGATAACTGTTTTCCACCGTTCTCCTGCTTCACAGTTGCTTTCTTTAACTTCAATGATGTAACTCATCAAGGTTTTGTCCCAAAAACTTCGAGAGTTATTGTTAGGCATTATTTTAAATTTAATGCAATTTATTTTTGTCATTAGTTCCAAATTGAATACATAGATAACAGAGTTACTGTAGACTCTTCCTGGTAAATGATGTTCAGCAATAGCAACTACATCTCCAATTCTTTCGTCAGTAAATGGGTACGAACAATTTACTGTTTGGTATTTATTGGCAGTAAAGAACTTTTCAGTTTGAATACTAGTTCGGTAGCTTTGTTAGAATTCTCAATTAATTGTTTCAACTTTTCATCAATAACAGAATCCCTGAACAGAGGGATAAATAATTCCTTAACAGAGGGTTTCACTAAGTTTTCTATATCTTCATCTGATATAAGACCAAAACGAATAGCTTTTAAGAGAAGCTCTTCTTCTTCGTAGAAATCATAGCTCAGTTTAAGTCTTATTTTTCCTATCCAATCCATTAAAGCATTGAATAAATCGATTTCCTTCACTCCAAACGAGTCGCGACTTATTATCTCAAATAGGATTTGGTGTGAAATTAAGAGTGCATCAAAATTTTTGAGGATTTCATCTGCATTTTCGTCAATAAAATTAAGCCAAAGCCCTCTTAAATAATCCAAATTTTTATTTTTAGACATTTGATAGATATCTAGAATTATTTGAAAGGTTTCTCCACCCATTTGACTAATCGATGGAAACTTCTCTATCAATTGATTTGATAGTATCTTCTCAACTCTATTAAATTGATATTTATTTGCTATTATTATTGATTCGTTAAGTTGTTGAACTTTTAGTTCGTTCCATTCTTTATCGTTGTCTCCAATGCCATGAGAAGTTTTAAGGACATCAATAAAAGGTTTGATTTGCGTTTCTTTGATTGCTATATAATTAGTATTAGTCTCAATCCATTCATTGTTAAACATAGCCTTAAAATAATCGCTTTCTGACAACAGAACCGATTTTTGAACTAAAAGTAAAGGGAAACTCCATATAAGACAAAATTGAAATACGATTAAATTTACAATGTTATTAATAGAACCTTTCACGAGTTTATTCATTATTTCTATAGTTATCATTGAATCACTTAGTGATGAACTTTTAAAAACTAAACAACCGTTTTCTTCGATAACTTGCATAATTTGTTCAAAGATTTGGCACCAAAATGCCAATAATAAAGGGTTTATTCGTTTTTATCTTGTGTTAGGAATAATTGCAATTCGTTCTATTAATAGAGTACTTTAGAATCTAATGTATAGAAGTAAACACATATTTATAGTCGAAGTCAATTTACATAAATTTTAAGTAAACAGTAATCAAACTTTTGATTAGCGAAGGCAATAAACAAAATGGTTACAAATGAACGCATGCCTAAGAACTGCTCCGATCAATATTTAAGCTGAAAACATGGTAGGATTTGGATTTTGCAGGCAGTTGCTTAGAGAATTGCCTGTTCCAACTGTAACCCCAAAAGCAAGTTTTGCATAATAAATATTGTAAACGTTTAAACTATGGTAGTCTATCAGTATTTAATTGCATGATAATTATTCCAACCAGGCATATCAAAATAGGGCTCATGTACGTCTTCAAACAAGTGATTAAAGCATAAACATGACTATTATTATTTATAACCATCGACCAGTTAATGTTGATAATCACAATTATATTCTAACCACTCGTCTGAAGATGTACATCAGTCCTGTTCAGATACTTTTTGATGAAAAAACTTGTTTGGAGCACTTCTCGTACTACCGTTACAAACATTTTTTAGCTGAGAAGGCCAAAGTAACGCTAAACGGTGTCACTTTACTAATAGTCTTAAAGATATTCAAAGTTTACTGGGAGCTTTTAGACACTGGTGTTAGGGCTTTAGAGATAGGCATTTATGTGCTGCAAAACCGCAATTTTACCGAAAATACCTTGTTTTGCATTACTAAGGATAAATTTTCAAACTTTACTGAAAACTTCTTATTATCGAAAATGATCTTATCTAGACTTTCCATCATTTTCTTAGTTGAAATACTTCATAATCTTTCTGATCTAATATCGTATTCGAAGTAAAAATTAGAGTGTTTGACACACTCTTAGTTTGAATGCGTTGAGAAAATACAACTACTGATTCAAATAAACTATCTAATAAACTTTCATTCTAGTTATATAAAAGAGATTTTGATAATAAACATACACTTTTAAGTTTATAAAAAGTTGAAGATACTTTAATTTATACTTTCATTAATTAATTGCATACAAAAAGTTAAGCTCAAAAACCACTATTGTTCCGATTTATTTTTTTTCTTCTTATCCAAATGCGAACGTTTAATATAATCGCATTTATGAACTAACTTCTTGTGCGTATTCAGCGATCCACTGGTTGTTAATTTAGCGCCACAATTGGGCCAATCGCAAGCATAAGGTTTAACGCCCGTATGTGTTAATCGATGCCGATGTAAGCCGTCCTTATATGTAAACCTTTTATCACAATCAGGCCAATCACAAACATAAGGTCGCTCTCCAGTATGAGTCCGGTTGTGATTAATCAATGTTTCCTAACAAAAGAATTAGAAAATGTAAAAGTATCGAAATTAAGCAAGCACGTTTCATTACTTTATATGCAAACTTTTTGCCACAACCCGTCCATTCGCACACAAAATTACGCTCTCTCTTGTGTTTGCAAGAGATGTGTCGGCGAACTACTCAATAAAAGATTAATAATAATTAAAAACAAAACGAAAACCATTAAATCATTGATATCTTACGAGCAGCTGATGATTTAAAGCCTTGTCCGCATCGAGGCCATTGACACCTATTTTGAAAGTCAACTGTTATTCAAATAATTTGAAAAATGTCTTTATGTTCTAATGCTTTACCGATGTGGTCGATCGTTGGTATGCGTTCTCTGGTGAGATATAACAGATTGCGGATGTTTAGACACAAAGTCACATCCGGGCCATTGACAAGCATGGGGTTTATCTTCATAGTGGATAAATCGATGCAATTTTAGGAAACAATTCGAGGCAAATAGTTTTCCGCAGCCTTCAAAGTCACAGACAATTGGATTTGTGTGTAATTTCTTGTGAACATTTAGACGAACTAAAAATTTGTTTTTTAAAGCATAAGAGAATTAGATCAATAAATGCTAAGAACATTAAGACTAAGAGATTTGACGCAAGAATCAATACCTAATTGTGGGAACGTTTTATCGCAAACATCACACTTAAAAACTTGTGTTTTATCATGAATTTGATAATGTTTTCGCAGAATACTATTGCCTTCAAGGGATAATTAGAATAGAATTAAATAGTAAATATATAATCAACTGAACAATCAATTAAGTTCTATGTTAAGAATGGCTTACATGAAAACTTTTTGCCACAATTTGGAAAGTCACATATTTTCGGGTCTGTGTGTACCTTCCGGTGAAGTCTGGCCTCAGCTTCGAAATAAATATAAAAATTTTGAGGAATTGAACCACAGGCTAAGAAATATATTTTCAATGATGAATACCTTCAGTGGTATAAGTTTTCTCACATAAATCACATTTATAAATATGCTTTTCATTGCTCTCATGGCACAATCGATAGTGAGCTTGTAGTTCGTAATCCATACCAAACCTAAAGCAAGAAAAGAAATTTAATTAAAAACTTTAACCAACAGCTCATAGATCAATTCGAACAAAATAAATTTTAAAACAAATCTAAACCAATAGTTTTGGCAGATATAAAACAAGAAGTCAATGACAACGATCAATTAAATGATTAGAGAAAAAAGTTCATATAAAAGCTAACTAAAGAGTTGGATATATTCCTTATAAACAAAACTTAGTGTACAAATAATATACAAATAATTGAACCAATAGTTTCTACAAATACTGAGCTATAAGTTGATTCTAAAGTTAAATTAAATAGCTCAAAAGTTACTTTCTCGCTAGAAGGATAGCCCCAAAAAGTTTAGTAAACATATAATAAACAATTGAAACAAGGCAACAAATTAAAACACTTGCCAATAAGAGATTGAAAACAAGATTAAGATAAGCAATCCGAAAGTTTTCTACATATCTGGAACTAGGAATAAATGAGGATAAAAAACTACTAGATTAATCGAAAAATTACTTCTCTTCGCAGTAAGGATAATCACAAATCTTAGGAAAGAGATGGACGTTTTCATGAAGACTAAGTTTACTCTTATTCTTAAAACTTAGTTCGCAGAAATCGCACTTATATTCCATACGTTCGCGATCCTTAAATATCTCATCACTTGATTTAACTAACTCTTCAACACACTCGTTGCCTAAAACTATGTCTGAAGAACTACCAGATCTGTGTTCTCCTTCTACAACTAATCGCTTTCTCCTACCATAAGTCTTTAAACGTTTACCACAGTTAATCTCTTCGAAACTCTTAAAATCATCGATGGGTTCATTGCTTTGATCCCTGTTTTCGTCAGCAACGATAACAACTCTATTACGATTTTTGCCATAATTTTTATGGTAAGCAGTATTTGAGATACAGTTCTGATGAAATTGTTTGTAGTGATTGTCAGACTCGGCAATAGTATTGCAGATATGAACACATTCTACGCACTGATACAGTTTGACAACTTTAGCTATTAACAAGCCATTTCTCCTGTAGATATTATCGTTTTTTATTATGTAATTATCGCAATATTTATATAGGGGTTCCATATTTTCAATACTAATAGACTACTTCTTATTCTTTTTCATTCAATTTATTGTCAGTTCAATTGTTTACCTACTATTCGTGTGGAGGTCGATATAACTTACGATGAGTGACGACGTTAGCGAGAAATTAGCTTAACTTTTGTGCATTTAATGCATTTTCCCCACAATAAACTATGTTTTGCTTAACTAAGCGCTCAAAGCATTGGTCTTATGTTTTACAGTAGGATTTTGTGTTTACGTTATTTTTTGAGTCAATTTTTCAGCTCTGAAAATATCGATAATTACTGTTAATATTGTAACAACGATCGATGATTTAGTGCTTTTATAAGTAGTAGACTAAAGGGTAAATCGTACGAAAACAGTACAGCTCTCTAGTTTGTGAATTAAATTGTTGTCAAAAATGACTTCGTGTTAGTTCTGCTCTTAATTAGTAATTAAGTGATAGTAATTAAAAAAGCCATTATATTAAGTTGAAAAATGTTTCAATTTGAAGAAATTCATTTAAAAGCGTTGATAAAGTTATTGAATTTTATTAATCAGGAATTCCATTCGTCGAAAACAATAACCAAATTGTCATCTAAGACATCGACTAAATCGAAATCAACTCCAAAATTAACGGCAAATCAATTGACGATTCAATCAATTGAAGCAAATAATAAACAACTGATTATCGATTGTATTATAAACTGTTGTAATTATTTCGACCAATACTTTAAATATAATTATAAATTTGGTAATTAAATATTTTTTTATAGATTTTAAATAAAAAATACTAAAAAATGAATTATCATTAAGCATGAACAAAACTTTATTTAATTTTAATTATAAGTCATTTAATTATTGGTTATTAATGTTTTTGACAATTTGTTCATTTTTTATTAGTTAACGTTAAAACTGAAGACAAGATATCGAAAGTCTCGAAATGGTTATCAAACTATTATCGAAAACAATTTTTAGATACAATTGATTTCAAATTAATAGTCAAAGAATTACCTGAAGATAAACCACAAGAAAATCAAGAATTAGAAGAATTACAAACAGAAGAAGAATCACAAACAGTACAAGAGTCGGAAAAGGAAGAAATTAATAATAAAATAGTCTATAATTTAAAACTAATCCTTTTATTAGTTATGATTATATACTATAAAGTCAGGCATTTATTCCCGAAAATGTTGGACTATTTAGAGTTTGCGTGGATTTATTTGTCTGAATTCGAGTCAGAATTAGAGTCAATCATTAATATCGAAAATTTAATCGAATTATTACAGAACGAATTCGTGTCGCAACGGAATGCTAATAGAGTTAAATCTGAAATATTAAACAATGAACTGATACAATTGAATCAAATGTTAGAGAATTTAGAGAAACAATATGAAGAAGAGACTAAAGAATTGATTTATCTACAAAACGCAAATATAATTGGTGTCAATACTAGTAATAGTCAGTTATGCGCTCAGCTAATGCCTCAAAGACCAGGTATTGCGAAAGAACCGAAAACTTATACGTGTCCGGAATGCGGAAAAACTTTTAAAAATTCTTATAAACTTAATCGCCACCGATATGTACATAAAGACCCGTCAGAGAAGCCGTATTGTTGTGATTGGCCCGGATGTGGATATCGATCGATCGGTAATTAGAATTTAAATAGAAATTATTTATGAACTTTAATTCATGCTGTACTTCAATAGCGAATAACGATCTGAATCGCCATAAAATGATCCATACGGGAGAAAAGCCGTATAAATGCGATTATGAAGGATGTGATAGAAAGTATGCCAGACCTGACAAACTTAGGCATCATAAGAAGATCACTCATCATAAGGACACTCTTAATAAGCCGTTCGCTTGTGATTGGCCAGGATGTGGATATAGGACTTTATCTAATGCCGGTATGGATTTGAGTTTAAATCAGTCACTTTTTGACTAAAGTTAATTAGATAACAAAATAATTATCGAAAAATTCAGTTCTCGCTAAACATAATTAAGAAAGTTAGTTTTATGTATTGAGTTACAAGCCATTTCAGTATTAAATAGTTGTTTAACTTAGATAATATTCTTTATTTTTAATTATTAGTAAACTTTAGAATCAAAATAAAAAAATCAATCGAATAACATAACAATTACTGAAAAGTTAGTCTTCATCAAATATAACTAAGAACTTTAGTGAATTAATGAAATAAATAACTATGTATTTGGTTATATGCAGATCTCACTCGACATCATATGACACACACTGGAGAAAAACCGTTTAAATGCGATTTTGAAGGTTGCGATAAAGCGTTTTCCAGGCCCGATAAGTTGAGGCAACATAAAGACAAGTCTCAACATAATAACGAAGAGTTTGTTCCGAGAGAAAACCGAATGGCTGTCATTGAATGCCCGGACAATAGTGCAAATCAATGGATAGCATAGGTTTTGAAGACTATATAATTAGTATTAAATTTTTACTTAAAAATTCTATTTGTGCTGTAATTAATTTTTATTTAACTGCCTTTTCATAGTCTACTGTGTTTCCTATTAGTTTTTGGTGCCATAAGTCATTTCTAATGCAAATTGAAAATTATTTATTCATATTGTATTTTTTCATACTATATTGTTTATATCTATTGATTATGTATTTTTACTTTAATTATTAAATAGGTTAATAAATACATTTCGTTTTGGATTGATTGTAATTTTACATTTAATTAATATTTTTTGCAGTCCTTTAATAAGTAATTGACAAGAAGTTGTTTAAAAACGTTCTGCATAAATAAAGTTTTATCAATTTTTTCACTAAAAGTATCAATCAATTTTTAAGCAAATTTGGAAATGAACAAAACATGAAAATACGAGACTTAATTGTTTAGAAAGTCATTTTTTAAGCCTATAACTATTTTTCAACTTGAAAAAGTTGTTAACACGTGATGCAAAGGAGTTTTGTTTAGACTGGTGTCATCCGATACTACGTAGAAAACAAAGGTTTGGATTCTTCTAGAATAATAAATTACGCGCACTTAAAAACTAATAACGAAGAGGATAATATAGTTGAATAAAACACTAAAATATCACAAAATGGTTCATACATCTTTAATCATAGTGTTGAATAACGTATAATTAATAAAGAAAAAAGTTGCATAACTTCTAATACTTGTTGCATAGCATAGTAAAAGCTTTGAAAAGTTTACTTAGCTTTGGAACCGAAGAAACACATTTTGCACTATAAGCATTAGATTGAGCAATGTTTCAACAGTTCATCAAAATATTTCAAATGAATTTTATGACGTCTGGAATATATTTTCATAATGACTAGTTATACAATCCATCCATTAATGCTGAGATACAAAAACATTGACTCTTTAAAATTTGTATGGCATTTAAAACGCTTAAAAACTTTTCAATGCTTACAATGAAAACAAATCTAGAAAACTGTGTATACAATTATAAACTAAACAAAAATTATTTATAGTCTGAAAAAAAGTTGTCTCTATTTTTATCGTTAAAGATAAATTTTCTTTAATTCTCTCTTTAATTCTAGAAAAACTTTATCTCTTAACTACGTATTTGCATAACTTTGAACTTGAAAGTATTTCGGTAAATGATAACCAGGTTATCAGTTGATACTCCACTGAAGATGTTGAAAAGTCCTTTTCGGTGAATAATATCGCGCAAAATGGGTTTTTGGTAAGCACGGTAAATAAAATTGCCGAGAAAAGTTTCAGATAACCTATTCGATACAACTTGAAAAAGTTCAGGTAAATAATAACCAACCAACCAATAGTTACTCTATTGAAGAAGAAATTAGAGGAAATTCGCCGAAAAACGGCTTTAAATTAAGTAATAACCGAATTATGAAAACTTTTTGATTGGAACAAAAGTTTTGAAACTTTTCAAGCATTATTTATGAGTAGTAAGTGAAAAAATTGATTACAAAACGCAAAGGGGCCCATGAAACATACAAGCAAATTAAACAATTTCGCCTCTAATACAAAGTACACATTGAATTATAGAGAAAAGCGGAGAGAAATATGTGATAAATGAGTAAAACAGAGAATAAAATAGGAGTATTACAAAGTACTCAGCAATTTGTCATTGAAACAAAAAATTGAGAGCTTGTTAGAGGAACAAGAGATGAGATAACTTTCTAGTTAAACACAATATACAATATAGTAATGCAATCCTTCAACAACTTGATTGCGATAGAAGTACAGCACAAAAAACTTCCACGTCCTCCGGCTCTGACTTTTAGCGCAACTTTGTCCTTGTACTAAAGTATACTTTACTCTATTGAAAAAATTACAACTTTATTATTATTACTATATAATACTAGGCTTAGATGTTAGGCCAATATAATATTAGACTATAGATGAAGGCTGCTACACCTGCGCCTCATTTACAGGACAAACATTTTAACAATTGTTTTATCTGTAATATCTGCTACTGATAAACACCTGCGAGTTTCCTCGCGTTGACCGATATTTTTTCCGTGGCTTTTGTCCAGGTGTGAGCCCTCCAGTTTTTTCATGAATACTCTAGCTTTATCTAAAAATGTTCGACTTTTAATTCCTCGAACGCATTATCAAATAAAAGTTAGTTTTAATTTAATCTCTCCTTTTTAGGAATTTAGCAATCGAAACTGCATCCTATTAGGAGCTAATGGATTCAGTTACTTTCTATTTAATCATCTATCAACAGATTATGTTCTTCAAATGTGGTTATCAATTTTGACTCTTATCTTAATTATGCTTATCGGATCTGAGCAATAAAACAGAGTAACTTTTAAAGAAAAGTGTGGTTACATAGACAGGTGAAAGTTGAACTTTGTTTCAAGTTAATGTTTTAACTTTTGATAAAGGATCCACACTTTTTGGAGTAAGTGACTAAAAACTTATAAGTTGGCAGCCTTTCGCTGGCAAGCCTGCTTTGTTCAGATGTTACTCAATGCGATTGAGACGAGTATCGCATACATATTGCAAAAAGCGCGCATAACGGCCCTAAAACTGATTACAACATAGCTGCATCACTATAGCAGTTAAGGGTTATGTTTAATAAATTATCTCAATCTGTGCGATATACGAAAAAGATTTTTACACTTGTAATCCTAGACTTATGTTTGACTTCCCCTTTGATTTCTTGTTTTCTCTTCAAAGGAAGTCATGGTATGACTCATTCTCATGTGATTTTCAAGTTATCTTTTATTAGGGTTTCAATTTTAAGAACCTATGTGTAAAGTTTTATCAATAGAAGTGCTAATAGAAAGACCATATTTCCTAAAAGAATAACTTAAAAATAGAAGTGCATGTTGAAATATATTTAGATTTAGCGATAATAATTTTGAAACTCGATCAAGCCCAAAGTGATTAAATGTTGAAAAAGTTTGCTAATCAGTACTGTTGAAACCCTATTGAATAGAAACGCGATTGAACGCAGTTCTCTTCAAAATAATCTTTTATTTAACTTTGAGCCTGACGTGAGTTATGAACAGCCCTATGGCCAAAGTACACGTTGAGATATGCGCCAAATGCGCGCCTATATAAGTGTCAGCACTGTACGCATTGTGTCACATTTCGCTTAGGAGTTGGTTGTGTGCAGTCGTGATCTTACACTAACTGAGACTTGAAAACCCAATACTGGTATATACGAGAAAACTTTTCCAAACCAATTTTTAGATAAGAAAAGTTTATAACTTAATAACTGTTGTGTTGTAAATTAAACTGCAGTAATATATACGATTAATTGTATTGTTCGTATGGCTCACTATATGTTCATTATATAAAAGTGATTTGTTTTTATTGCCGGTAAATAATAAATACTATTAAATGCTTAGTTAGTTCTCTATTCATAGTTTGTCTACAAATGTGGTAAATGTTGGCTTTAATAGTGTAGCAGTTAACCTGATAATTGATCGTTGTGCATATGTGTACTATTATATAGAGTTTGAAGAATGAGTTAACTGCTATACCACTGAAGCTGATTGTTGACCCATTTATAAGAATTGATTGAAAAAGTAAAGTTGTAGTCATAGTAACGCCCCTTAAGTGATATAGACTTTCTATTATATAGCAGTTTGCTATCCATAGCACAGGCCCTAATGTGAATTCCTTTTCGCTCTATATTGATTTGAATTGCAGTTCCGCAGAGAAACCAAAACATTTATTTGTTCAAAAGTTTAGTTAATTAAGTAATGATTTGAGAAAAAAAATTGTAATAAACTTTTATTTTATATTAAAGATTAAAATGTTATTTGATTTAATAATTTGTTTTTTGTATATTTTGCATAATATTTTTGCGGCATTTTTTTGTATTTATTTCTGTATTTGATCGCAGCCATTATTGAGCGCTTTCTTTCTCTCAAAAGCCGCTAATATTCTGCTCATAGACTGAGAACACGCGGACTTTTAGCTCGCCTCCCATTGGCTCACATTTTCGTGAGGCCTTAGCGCTAAGCGCTTTATTTCAATCTATTTTACTTTTCGATTCAATTCTACGAAAAGTTTATTTTTGTTTTCCTTTTCTATTTGTAATTTATTTTTGAGTAACGCTCGCTTTTATTAAACTTTTTGTTTTTATTTTTTACGAAATGATTTTCAATCTTTATTTAAATTTTTGAATAAAATGTCACTTCTCGAATAAAATAATAGTTTATTTTCATATGAAATATTTTTACATTGATATTATTCGTATTTATTTACCTTTTATTTCTTACAAAAATTGTTTTTCAAGCTTTTAATAGTAAAAAGAATAAGTAATTATTGATCAAGTAGTAACTTAAAATACCCTAAATTAATAGAAGTATTGTTTAAAAAATTGAACAATCACAGACTACTATAAAGTTACTCATAATCGACAATTTTTCACTAAAACTTTTAAGATGTACTTTTGATGTTCAAATATCCGAATAACACAAAATAGTTGTTGAAATTATCCATTAGTTCTACAATTGACTAAATAATTATTTTTTAATTAATTGTCAGGTATTAAACACTTGATGAAAATGCACGACGAACTGATGTCATCAATGGATATCTCGCAAAAGATGTTGGAATTGACGGCTTGCGCTGTACTTCCAATCACTAGCGATAATAAGTTGATTGACACTAATATCAATAATAGACTTATTAGTATTGACCAGAAAATCAATAACGAAAGTGATGACAATTCAAACGATAGTTCAAACGAAATGATTGAGAGATCGAGTGACCAATTAGTTTCTAATGGCATCGAAAATTGTGAGCAATCAATTAAAGACTTGGTTAAAGAATATGTTAACGAAGTTATAAGTGAAGAAGAGAAGCACTTTTGCGATCATATGACTAACGAGTCGATCGATCAAATGATTCCTATGAATGGTAGTGAGCCAATTAGCGATCAAATTGTGGAAAACGGTGTCTCCTGTAAAGAAGAAGGTGGCGATTATGAAAGCGCAGAACCCAATAGTTTCTTAAATGACGTTAATTTCGAAGAACAAGAAGTGATTGTCTTAAAGAATGGCTTAAAAGTGATTAACGGTTGTGTTGAACCAGAATATGATCCGCCAGAGAATAAAAAATTGCGTTTTACAAATCAGTTACAGTTTTTGAGGCAAATGATGAATAAATATTTAATTCGATATAAGACTGCTTTGCCTTTTCTGAGGCCTGTCGATTGCATTAAATTAAAAATTCCTCATTATTATAATATTATCTCTAATCCGATGGATTTGACTACTATTAAGAGGCGACTCACGTTCTTATGGTATTCGACAGCAGACGAGTGTTTAGAAGACTTTAAATTGATTTTTGATAATTGTTACAAATTTAATTCAAGCGGTGATTTTGTTTATAATGCTGGCAAAAAGCTAGAAGAATATCTCAATGAGAAACTCAAAGATATGCCTAAAGAAGAAATAGAACTTCCCTGTCCTGCAAAGCCTACTGTTGTTAACAGTAAGACATTTATTACTAAATTATCAGTTAATTAAGAAATTAAATCAACCTTTTCAATATATAGTTAGTGAATAGCTTTTTGTGAACTATTTCTCGAGTCAAGTCTACTTTTTCTGAGTTATACACTGCTGGATAGGTTTTCACAAGCCTTTACTATGAAACCATGTATTTTCACTCATATGAACAATTAGTCTGTTTAAATACATGTAAATTGCCGGTAAATAATTGACTATCGGTCTCTTTCTCAATGTTCAGCTGAAAAAAAAGTAATCAAACGTAGAGCCGAGTCGACAACTGAAGAACTACACGATTTGATAGTAGATGAATCGTTTAACGAAAACCTAACTCGAAGAAATGGTCAGAAAAAGATGATAACTCGTAGCGAACACGGGTTGCAAGTGAAGAAACCGAACAAGGACCTGCCGACACCAATCGCTTCTCCGCCACAACCTCTACCAAAAAAAGTACCGCTAAATACCTCAATGAAGTATTGTCTCGAATTTGTGAAAGAGATGATGACGAAAAAGCATAGAGACTATGCCTGGCCTTTCTATGAACCTGTTTCCATTCAACAGTTTCCCGATTACCTCAGTATCATTAAGAAACCGATCGATTTGAGCACAATTAAGGTTCGATTTAATACTAAATCTATTTTTGTGTCATTTTTAGCTTTTAACGCAAATGCAGATCAATTGATTATCATCATTTTAGTGTTGAGTTCTGAATAATAATAGAACTAGTTTTCGGTTTGGCTTAACTCGAAATGTATTATTTTCACATTTTCAGCTTTGTTTTTAACACAAGTTTAGTCTTGTTTACATTTTAGTTATCTTTAACTATTGAATTCTCGATTAATAAGGATTAATGTTTGATTTTAGCTCCATATCTGTTATGCCTCTATCAACTCTAGAAACTCATTATTTAGTGATCTGTTGAAGAATAATTTCCAAGCGTTATTAACAACACTATGATAAGGTTTTATTTACATGTATATGTATACTCAGAAACATCTGTTTAGATATAAATATTAAATTTTTATGAATTAGCATAACATGAATAGAGACCGTGAACTTAATGATTCATACAATTATCTACTTATTATCATTTGAAAAACTATTTGATAGTTTGTCAATAATTGCTTTATTGCATGTGGTTTTTTATTGAAAGACTAACTGCTCAATTTAATTGATAAATTATTTATACAATTATAGACTAAGATCGAAACGGGCCAATATAACAGCGTTAAGTCGTTCGTTAGTGACATGCGTCTCATGTTTACTAATTGTCTTCGATATAACAAACCTGAGACTCCAGTTATAGATCAGTGCCGAAAACTTAGAGTAAGTCATAATGGAATACATTGACAAAATTAACTTATAATATTAATTTAATTTTAAAGGATTTTTTCGAATATCGTTATGCAAAAATACCTGAAGAACTGCTCAACGAAAGGTTGTCAGTAAATCATAATCACAATACGAGTAGTTCTGGTCAACAGAATAACCATAAGATTAAAGAATCAGATAATGGTTTGACAGCTAATGGGGATGAGAATCAACAGCAAATGGTAATACTTGAGAATCAGGTCAAACTATTAACTAACGCGATGTCAGCTCTGACTGGAGTTAAACCGAAACAACCGAAGACTAAAAATGGTGTTAAGAAACAGAAATTTTCGACTCAATCATCAAATAAAAGAAAGAGATCATCGACTGGTAGTGCGCCTAAAGGTTCGCAACAAAAACCCAAAACCAACAGAGCTCGAAAAGAGTCGCCTATTAAGAAGAAGAGCAAGTATTCTAATGACGTCTTTGTTGATGAAGAGGAAGATGAAGATGAGGAAACATCTAACTTTTCGTTAGTTCCCTCTCCGATAGCCTTCCAATACAACGATATGGAAGACTTGAAACAATTGAAAACAGATCTCGAAAACTTAGATGGTATGCAATAATATTACTATTATTCAATCTTATTTTGTCTTTTAATATCAACCATTATTTCGAAATTGGGCAAAACTAACTTGATTCAGTTTTTGATTGAATTTAAAATAATTTTTTGTACTTTTTCATAAAAAAAGATTGGTAAATTGATTTTTCAGTTAGTCTTACAGCGAATTATCTAAACTAGACGTGTTTTTTGTTTGAGGAATCTTGACTTTTCATTTAATAATCTACGATTATTTAAATTGAGATTATATTCTATTTGTCTATAATTGCAGCCAAGGATTTGAAGAATGTCTTACGAATACTTCAGACAACAGAGCCATCGATCAGATGCGATAACGACGAAAACATAGAAATCGATTTTGAGATTTTAAAACCTGAAACGCTAATCGCATTAAGAAAGTTTGTGTCTTCGTGTATGCTAAACAGCGTACCAAAGAAGAGTAAATGTAAGTTAGACTCAAAAACAATTAAATTTGTCAAATGTAACTTAAATTTGAATCATTTTTATTATAGCGTCTGTAAACGGATCTGAATCGAGCAAAAAGGGCACGAACTGTGATATGAATGGCGCAAACACCTCATTAAGCGATTCGTCATTATTTCCGTCTTCTTCGAGACTTAGTGAAGACTCGAGCGATTCATCCGAATCTTCATCTGATAGCGAGAGCAGTGATAACGATGAAGATTAAGACTAAGATTGAATTTAAACTTAGTATTAATGTTGAGTTGCTTTCTTCTCTCATTGTTTCTATCAGAAAAGTTCATTTTAAAATAAGTCAATTGTATTTTTTTCATTATATAATAACTCATAAATACTTATGCATTATATATAAACTCATTGTCACATATTTAAATATTATCGTCTTTTCTCATCCCCTAATCCATTAAATATTATATGTTCGGAAGGTTTGGAAAACTTTTCGCCTAAACTGTTGTAAAATGTTTTCTCCCTTAGTCTCATTGTTATATTTGGTCTCATTCGTAGCACATTTTGTAAATAACTATTAGTTATCAATACTATTGCAGTTTAATTATTATAAACTATTTAAAAAGTACAAAAAAATTCGGATTTCAATGAATTTAGTAAAAAAATATTTCACATTTAGGTCTTTGAAAAAATTGTCAAAAAAATTAAAGAACTGTCTCTTTTGGAACTAATAATGAATTTCTGTTAATTTGTAGCTTAGATTTCGAGAATGTAAGCGTAAAGATATTTTTTATAATAATTATAATTAAAAAAATTCTGTTCTCAAATAAATTATTTAAAAAACCAACAAGCTTTGTTTAGTTTTTGACAAGTCCATAAGTATTGAAGATTCTCTTGACTTTTGATTTACAAGTCTAACGGTAGATTGAATTAAAAATCGTTTCATATTTACTTACAATTATGTTCAAGTTTCATAAGTTTGTATTAAATAATAATATGAAATTAATTGTAGACTAAAAGCCAACTTCTCGCTAAATATATAAAATATTACAAATTGATTTGATATAACAATCTTTAGCACAGTTTAATGGAAACTGAGGGATAGAGTTTTTGTTAAAGCTTCTCAAGCTCTAATTTAACGATGCTTAAGTCACAGATAAGTTTACTTAATAGTCAAAAAATGATTTTGGAAAAGATTAAAAAAGTTTTGAACTCTTAAAATTGAAAACCATCAAATGTTTGAAGAAATGAAACACTTTTCAAGCGATTAAGTTTAAACAAAAATTGTTAAATTGACAGTTTTATTAATTTAAATCTTATAACAAAGTTCGCTATTATTAGAAAACTTTTTGACGGTATATAGAATGAAGACAAATACAAAAATACTAAAAGAAAGATTGATAGAAATTGACATAATGAATACAAATGAATATTTTTCAATGAAACGTCCCAGAATAAAAGGTGCCACTATGTTAATCAATCCAGAAAAGAATGTTAGTATTGTTCCAATTTTATTAGTTATCTCAAAATACTGCCCAATAAAGGCATAAATGGCTGCATACATTGACGAGAAGCCATAACTCAATGTTAAGCTTCCGATCCATATAAGAGTCAGCGAGTTTTGCCCGAATGAGATAATAGTTATGGCTATGAACAGGACTAGATAGTGGTAAATAATTATGTATTGAGGTTTTGCTTTCATAGATATGAAAACGCCGATTCCTCGACCAATAGTATAAGACAAAGCCATCGCTGAGAATAATTCTGCAGACTTACTAGCAGTTAGTTTGAGAGGAATGTATTGAAAATAAGTGGCGCTAAATTGTAAATAATTGTTCTCTGACACACAATAAAATGATAGAAAAATTGATGATAAAGTTACCATCAATTTTAGCGGCTTCTCTTTACTTTCAAATAGTTTTGTAATTGATTTGTTAGGATTTTCTTTCGAAGTTTCAGAACTAGGTTCATATCTCTTGATGACAAACATGACAGCCATTAGAATTGGACCTTAAACCCAACAATATTTTTAAGTTAGTAATGCAATCACTAGGAAATAGAGCAATTGATTATCAAACAAATACTGTATCTGATAGTCGAGTGTTATATAAATTTTACATAATGTTTGATACTTGAACATCAGATATAGTATTTTTTGTTTGGTTCTCAATAATCATGGTTCTCATTGAATAGGATGCGACATATTTAAAAAAGCTAAGTTCTACTTTACCAATCATCTGTGTCATTCCATTGATAAAAAATGGTGTCTTCAGTTTTGATTGTCTGTCAATATCACCATAAGTACTAAGTGAATGCACAATAACTTCGCTTGAATTTGAAATAATTGTTTGATTAAGTTTTGTATCTTGTTCGCCAGTTAGATATGGTTTATCAATAAACGGACCTAAAATACTTCCGATTCCATACATGAAATTTGAAACTTGAAGAAGAGGAGCACTATTTTGTGGCCATATTTCAATCAACCAAACATTGCTAGCATTAGTCCAAGCGGCTGCACCTAACCCATAGATCCAAATAGATAGATACATAACCCATATATTTTGGATATATGGCACTAAAGCTGTTGAGATGCTCATCAATACTGTGAGAACAATCAGCGTGATTTGGCGATTTAAATATTTGTAGAAGAATCCGACTGAAAAATTTAAGCTTTGAATCAATTGATTTACAGTTTAGAAGAAAACTTAAAATTTGATTATAGCTTACATAGCGAGCCGACTATGTACCCAAAAGTCATTAATGAGGGAATTAATGAAATCCAATCCATAGAAGTATGAAATATATATTTTAAGTCAACGAATGCTGGCCCAAAACAATTAATGGTTAGACCCTTAGTGAATATGAAATTATATGTCAGATTATACAATGAGAATTGCTTATTATTCAAAAAACGGTTTTCATGTCCAGTGTTTGGTCTAAAGAGTTACGTTTTTTAAGAGTAATCTCTTAAAGGGGTTTAATTCTTGAACTTCTTAATATTCTTTGCTATAACTTTTAATTTTTAGTTTGATTCGGGGACGATAATAGGTAGTATCGAAGATGAGTCAAAGAGATGCTTATATTGTTGAACGCACTCATATTATGTGAAAGCTTTCGCAATTTTTCTATGAACCTGACTTTCCATCACTTGAATTACGATCAACAATAAGAGTCATTTCTATGCATCTATCGATAAAGAACATAAAAAAGAAAAAAATCAAATTGAAAATTGAATTACAAATGCTATTTGATTTAAGCACACAATTCCTGTATAAACATATTTATCCCAGTTGGAAGACATTTTATTATTTAGCTGCTTCTCTGTTTCTCCATTTGACATATTGTCGAACTTTTTATTTGATTTTTCTACTATAAAAACAATTGAATATACTATTCTAACTGTATTCGCAGTTAAAATATCTTTAGCCTAACACTAATCGACAAATGAATTTTCAATAAAAACTAGTTTTGGCTTCTCACTCAGACTCGCAAAAACTAATAGAAAATACAACAGACAAACCGAAGCAGCCGAATGGTTTTATACTAGAAATTATGCAATACGTTGAACAATCAAATTTTCTATTAGACTATTAGCCTTGATTTCAAAAGCATTTGTGTGTTATCTCTAATAATTAGTTGTTGACAACTGCTACTTAAGTGGTCACATAACTCAAAAACAGATTAGGTTAGGTTAGGTTAGATTGTCTACTAAGTGTTCTTCACTTAAATCTATAGATCTAAGAAATTTCTATTATTCAATTTCTGATATAGATATCAATTGTGCTTACAGGCAAAGAATTCGATCAATTCATAGATTGAATGAAATAAAAGTATTAGTTTTTAATCTGATCAGCATTCGTTTGAATGAATAAAATTGTTCAATTTTATGAACATTTTATCTGAATTTCAAATTATAAGCAGTAGATTGTGTTACAGTAGCGAAGGCAGAAAATTTTGAGTGAGGGGGCAAAAAAATTAAAGCTTTATATAGACAGGCGAAACCTTGCACATAATTTAGTATTTAATCACTTTTTCCAAACTAATCTCATCATTATTATTGTTGTTGTTATCATTATTATTATTCATAGAAATTAAATAATTTTTGCTTGAACTTCTAATGACACGGAGAATTATAGTTAAAAACAAAATACTTAACATGAGATTTATAGCAATGGCTAAAATGAATACAATCGGGTAATTCTCAATAAAAGTGCCCAAAATAAATGGTATAAATAGATTGAGAAGTTGCGAAAACATTATTAATATAGTTCCAACTCTATTAGTTATTGCAAGATATTGACCAATAAATGCAATCATTGAGGGAAATATAGAAGAGAAGCCGAAACTAATCATTAAACTGCCGATCCATACTAGGTCCAATGAACTTTGTCCTAACAATAGAATAATTATAGCTATGACCATAATGAGTAAATGATATGCAATCATGTGTTCAGGCTTTATTTTGATGGCTACCAAAGTACTGATTCCACGACCGATACTATAACATAAAGCCATCGCTGAAATTATTTCCGCAGATTTATTAGCTGTTAGTTTGAGTGGGATGAATTGATAGTAAGTAGCACCAAATTGTAGATATACCGCTTCTGATGCACAGAAAAACGCCAAAAATAGTGAAACTAAAGCTATTAACAAATTCCGAGGGCTTTCTTTGCTTTCGAACAATTTCTTCTGAGAATTTCCAGAGTTGGCGATAGAATCTTGAAATGAGGTCTTGTACTTTTTGAGGAAAAACATCACAGTCATAAGAATTGGACCTTAAATTTAAGAATATTGTGCCAAATGATTTTCGTAATTATTGATGATTTTAAAAATGAAATTTCAAATGAATACCAATTGTTTGTATTAGTCCTATGACAAGAAATGGTATCTTAAGCTTAGATCGTCTATCAATATCTTCATGCATAATAGGGTCGGTAATTGTCAGTGGTACAGTAAAGTTTGAGATATTGGTCTCGTTCAAGTTGGATTCTTGCTCGCCAGTTAGATATGGCCTATCGATAAGTGGACCAAATATGGTTCCAATTCCGAACATAAACTGTGAGAGTTGCAGAAATGGCGCACTATTTTGTTGCCACATCTCAATCAACCAAACATTAAGAGCAATATTCCAGGCGCCAAATCCCAAACCATATATCCAAACACAAATAAACAGACCAATTAATTTAGTAGAATATGGCACTAAAGCAGTGCAAACACTTGTTAATAAAATCAGAATTATTAGAACGATTTGTCTGTTTAGGTATTTGAAGAGTAACCCAACTAAAATAGCAAGCATTTCTTGATTAGTGACTTATATAAAGAGTTTCACGATATCTATAAAAATTTCAAATATTTTGTATAAATCATATAACTCACAGAGTGAGCTGATTATTAATCCAAAAGTCATCAATGATGGTACTAATGAAATCCAATCCATAGAAGTTTTCAAAAGATATTTCAAATCAACAAATGCTGGTCCATAAGAAGAAAAGCTTATACCCTACGCATATATCATATTGAAATTTAGTTATAAAATAAGTATTAACATTTTAAGCATAGACTACAAGTGAAATCTATTCTCGATCTAATATTACAAATATAAATATATCTCTTTCGGTGGATAAAAAAATTAGTTATTGGCTATAATTCCTTGTAATATTAGAGTATTTCCTAAAACTTGAGAGCCTTCGGACTCTTATTTTCTATATCTACGACTACGCATAATGCGGTTACGAAATAGGAGAAAATAAGCAAAAAATTTGAATTACAAATGCTGCATGATTTAAGCACATAATCAATGTATAAACATATATATCCCAATCGCGCAACTTTTTGATGAACATAGCGATCTTAGTTTCTCGAATTGACTAGTTAAATATTTGGCAATTTCTTGATTGTTCTATTTTTGTACGATTATTAAGCCTTAACTTATTCCAAACTTTCACTATTTTAAGTTTTCGCTTTTTCAGAAGAACAAGAAAAATTCAAAATCTTCTTCAACTTCAACTGGAATCTTTTGAAAATTCGGTATTTTTGCCAATTTTAGTTTAATTAAAGTTTCAGTGATTAGTTAATAGAATGAGTGAACATGAATTTTCATTAAAGCTAGTAATATTTGTAATAACCGTGAACTAGTATCATATTAGGGACATGATCTGTAATTCAATACTTAGGATGACTTTGAGAACAAACAGAATCTGGTATTCAAAAATATTCCATTTACAACATTATTAGTTTTAATCAGCTGTCATATTGAATGTTTAGTTATGTAATTAAGTTGATACGAAAGCAGCATTGATCGATTGCAAATTCAGGTATCATGATCAGAGTATGAACTTTTTCGGACATGAAGCCTTAAAAATTGGGTCGAAAATTGAAAAAAAACAGCAAAAATTCAAACGTAAGTTCGAACCCCGATTTCTCGCTTAACAAACCATCTTTGTCAGTCCAGAATTTACAGCAAAACCTGTCTTATTTGAATATTTAGTTAAGTCGTTTTTAAACATGAATAACAGTTAAACCACGTATTTATAGGAAACTTTTATATTATTTTTTAAAATAACTAAAGTGCACGTCAAAGTTTAACAGGTACTACTGTATCAAATATTTTATTAATGCACCTCTAATTTTCTCTGAAAATTTTACATATGAGTAGAACGGACAAAACAAATGGCAAAAATTACAAGTTTTTATGAGCACATTCGTAGTCTCAAGCTTTTTTAAATTGATTATTTCGAAAGATCTTTTGAGATTCACATTATTATCATAAAGTTATGGTCATTTGAAAAGATTGCATTTCTAATGCAGAATTTCATTGTCTTTGAATATATTCTGATTGAATCCAGAAGAATCAAAAATTTCGGAGAATTCTGAGATTCTGGAAAAAATGAAGAAATTATGGTTTTTCGAAAGGTAAACTTTAGCTCATCTTTCTAGTAATTTCATAATTGGTACTCATCTCGAAGTTTCTGAACGTTTAGAAAAATAGACAAAGTTGTATTTCCGATAAAGTCCATACTCTGATCATGGATAAATCTGAATAAACAGAACAAACTAACTAAGATTGTAAAGCTTGCCACGAGAGAAAAGAGTGCATAAGTTTTGATTGTGCATTTGAAACGAAATAGGCAACGAAAATGAGCTGACAGACAAGCAGCAATCACAAATGACACTATTCTATCACATGAATAAAAAGTTGTAACCTTGATTTTGTAAATCTTACTATTAATGATAGTGATTTTAAAATTTAGTGCTCATGCACTCAAGTAAATACTAGTTTCCATTGTAAGTATCGTATGATATTTAAAGTGCTTGAGAAGCTTTGTGTAATTTTAAACAAAACTACGAAATTGAAAACTTGAGTTAGCACGCTAAGTAGCAAACAGTTTATTAACAAATATAAAAGTTGTCTCTTGTCATTTTATCATGAGATTCTAAAAATATATTAAACAATAAAAATTGATGTTATTAACTATATAAACATTTTGAATGAAAAGTTAAAACAATTCTAAATGATCAGTTCAGTATTTAAGGAAACTTTCAGTTTAACCTCGTTGTCATTTATATCATTACTGATAAAATTAGCGACATTTTTCTCCGTACTTCTAATGACTAGTAGTATGGCCACAAATAACGAAATACTCATTAAGATAGTTGTGACCATAGATAAGATGTATATAATTGGATGACTATCTATAAAAGCGCCCAAAATGAATGGTGAGATAATGTTTATAAATGACGAAAAAAATATCAAAACAGCGCCAATTCTATCAGTCATATCTAAGTATTGAGAGGTAAAAGCGATTATCGATGGAAATAGTGATGAATAACCATAACTCAATGTTAAGCTTCCTATCCATATAAGAGTTAAAGAGTTTTGTCCAAATAACAGAATACTCATCGCCATGAAAAGGATTGAGTACTGATAGACAATCATATGCTGAGGTTTCACTTTCATAGCTATTAAAACACTGATTCCTCTTCCGATAGTGTAAGTTAAAGCCATCGCTGAAACTAATTCTGCAGATTTACTGGCAGTCAGTTTAAGGGGAATGTATTGATAATAAGTGGCACCAAATTGTAGTAAAATTCCCTCTGATCCACATGAAAACGCCAAAAGAATTGATGTTAGGATTATGACTAATGTTCGCGGGCTGTTCTCGATGTCAAAAAGTTTTGCACGATTTCTATTATTTTCGGTATTAGTTTTTGTAGGAGTTCTATATTTCTTGACTATAAACATGATTGTCATAAGAATAGGCCCTAAAGTAAATCAATTTGAGTTAGTTTTTCAAAAATATTTTATTAATTAAACTTATTAAATACCGATTATTTGTGCGATTCCAATGATAAGGAATGGTATTTGAAGTTTAGATCGCCTGTTAATGTTTTCATACATGAGAGAAGTATTAACTGCAGGTAAGACTGAAGAGTTTGAAACATCCGTCACGTTAGCAATACTGACATGTTCTCCAGTCAGAAATGGTTTGTCAATAAGTGGACCAAAAATTGTTCCAATTCCGAACATAAATTGCGCAAGTTGTAGAACTGGTGCACTATTTTTTTGCCACATCTCAATCAACCAAACATTAAGAGCAATATTCCAGGCGCCACATCCAAACCCATAAATCCAGGTACATAAATACAAATTCCATAACTGGTCAGCATATGGCAATAAAATAATTGCCGAACACATGAGTAGTAATTCAATAATAGTCGCTATCTGTCTATTAATATATTTGTATAGAAAACCACCTTAAAGTAGAGTCAAAACTCTTGGTTAGAAATTTTAATTTTCAACAGAGATTCACATATAATTACTTACAAAGTGAGCCGATTACATAACCAAATGCCACAAAGGTAGATACTAAGGAAATCCAATTCATCGAAGTATCCAAAATGTACTTCAAATCGACATATGCCGGGCCCACAGAGGAACTGCTCAAACCCTAGTGATTAAAGAGGGTTAAGTAGAATAATAACTGGCAAAATTTCTTAAATACAAAAAAAATATTAAAAGTTTTTAATTACAAAAGCAGCTTGATTTAAGCATGAAATCACTGTGTAAGCATATATATCCCATTTAGAAGCAATTTTCTTCTTCAATTGTTTCTCTTTCCGTTGAAACGACATATTTTGCAAAAATTGAGACTTCTCACAAATATTCAGTTTAGAAATGGAGAGGTCTTTTGGTAAGAGCAAAATTTACTAACTTTGAGCACTTATATTCTAATAAGAAAAATTGCACAGATCACAGGACTCTAAGAGTTTGATCTGTTAAAACACAAATTCAATACAATCATTCATTGCAATCACATCTACTGATAATCATTTTTAACGTTTTAGAAGTAGTTATAACTAGTCATAACTAGTGATATGAGAGTGCATTAACTATAAATATGGTTTTAAATGATTGCTGATTAAGCCTTCAATAACCATGAACTATAGACATGTTACAGATATTTATGTTGACTTTCAAACTGAATATAAATCAGCTTCAAGATAGAGTATCAAAATATTCGAAACTTGATCTACACATCCAGCTCACCTTTTTTATGTTTTTTTCATTCCACTTCATGTCTACTGAGAACCTTGAGTGGAGCTCGACTCCAGCTCCAACTCTACATTCATTCTGAATATAAAAGGTTCTTTGTTTATAGTCCGGAAAGAGTACTAAAAGTGTGGTTAGACGTCAATAATTTGACTTTCGATACTTATAATTATTGAAGTTTTATTTGTTGCGCGTGTTTCAGTTATTTCATCTTTTATTAGGACTTTATTGTTTCATTTTGCGATTAGCAGACAAATATTGAATACAGTTGAGATGTAGTCACATCAGTCCTCTAACTTTAATTGCATTTCCACTCCCACTCCATGGAAGTGAATTTTACTCCTCTAATTTTAAAAATTATTTTATCGATAAAACCCTTTCTACAGCTAATGCTGAGTGCAATGATTGATAGAGGACAGACTGTCTATATTAGAACTAGTTTTTGATTAATCACGCCGCTCTGATCACGTGAAAAATGAATGAGTGCAGTTGCATAAGATATCCTAACCTTGACACTAGTTTCTTGCAATCTAATCTCTGCTAAAAATTTGTAACTAACGGCTCATTTAGCTGTAGTAAAAAGTTAATCCAAATTTGAAATATACAGCACTCAACAGCTTTAAGTGGCCTTCACTAGATTTTGAAATTAGAAGTGAAACAAATCAAATTTTTTCAATTGAGTTAATTATTTTAAACTGTTAGCAAACCAAAACTTCTATTAAAGCTGTAATCTCAGAAAAATAAACGGATTTTTTTGTTTAGTTTTTGCGGAATAATTGCATAAAACTTTGCATAATAGTTAAGAGTTTGTAATAAAATTTAAGAAAAGAGTAATGACTCAATTACGTAAAATTGATCGGCTTACTTATATCTTGTGTCTATAATATATGATAACCTCCTTAAGAAAGCGAAAGTATGAGGTGCGCGAATTTGGCTTTTCAAACGTTTATTTTTTGACAACTTTACATTATATCGGGATCATTCTTACTGTAACATGAACTTCAAATTTTAAATCACTATTGAGTATTTAAGAATTTTCTAATTCATTACTATTAGCTAAAAAGTTCTTAAATTTTGTTTCAGTTTTTCTAATAATATATATAATGAGGAGCAATATTAAAATACTAATTAAAAGATTATTGGCTATAGACATAATGAATACAATCGGATGTGTTTCTATATATGTGCCTAAAATGAATGGCATGAATAGGTTGAAAGAAGCAGAAAATAGTATTAAAATAGTTCCGATTTCGTTCGTTATCTTCAGGTATTGACCAATAAAAGCAAAAGTCGACGGAAACATAGAAGAAAAGCCAAAACTAATTAATAAACTTGCGATCCACAATAGAGTTAATGAATTTTGTGCTAATATAAGAGTAATAATTCCTATGCATGTTATGAATAGGTGATATGCAATCATATGTTGAGGTTTTGTTTTGATGGCCATGAAAATACTTGTTCCACGACCGAAGCTATGAGCTAAAGCCATAGCAGATACGATTTCAGCTGATTTGCTAGCACTTAATTTAAGAGGAATCAATTGATAATAAGAGGCACCAAATTCTAGGATAACTACTTCTGACACTAAATAGAATGCCATCAATATTGAGAATAAACATATTATCAAGTATCGTGGACTTTCTTTTCTATCGAATAGTTTGATTGAAGGATTCTCTTGTTCTTTTTCTGGTTTTTCTGAAGGAGTTCGATATCTTTTAACCAAAAACATGATTGCCATAAGAATGGACCCTGTATTTAAAGAATATTTTCGATTTTGATCAAAATTTAATGAATAAATGAATATTTTTATACCAGTTACTGTTATAATTCCACTAATAAAAAACGGTATTTTAAGCTTAGATCTCCTGTCAATGTTCTCATTCGTTGTTAATATTGTATCAATTAGTGGTGGAGAAGTAGGGTTTAATATCTCAGTCTCATTAAAATTTTTCGCGTGTACTCCAGTCAGATATGGTCTATCAATTAGTGGACCGATTATGGTTCCGATTCCATACACAAACTGAGAAAGTTGTAGAACTGGTGCACTTTTTTGTTGCCACATCTCAATCAACCAAACGTTGTTAGCGTTATTCCATGCGCCAGCACTTAACCCAATGAACCAAACGCATAAATATAAGTTCCATAAATGAACAGAATATGGTGTGAGCGCAGCATTTATTCCCATTGATATTAGCAGAATAACAATTGTTATTTGTCTATTCAAGTATTTGTAAAGAAATACGACTGAAAAAATAAGTATAGGCTTTCATAAGACTTGAGAAAGTTTTATAACTAGTTCTATAGAGTATTTTCGAAGTATAATTTATAAAAACTTTATTTTAATTGAATAAATTCTAGCCTTAACTTACAAAGCGAACCAGTTATGTATCCCAAAGTCATAAATGTTGGAATTAATGCGATTCTATTCATGGATGTGTTCAGAGTATATTTAAAATCAACAAATGCTGGACCAAAAACTGAATTATTTATACCCTAAATAAATTTTATTGAAGAAAGCAATTAACGACAATTTAGTTTAGAAAATAACTTTTAAAATTACAAATGCTGTGTGAATGATGCACATAACTGCAGTATAAACGTATTTATTCCAAACATGTCTCTCTATATTAATCTGCATTTTATTTGCTGTATTAGAAGACATCTTTTAATCTTTCTAGCTTCAAGTTTATTACCAAAGTTGTGGAAATTGCTAAAAATTACAAAAAGAAGTTTGCTTTCACAACTTTGCACTAGTTCAATCGAATGAGGGAAAATGTTTTTTCAATGTTAATAAATTTGAAAAGTTGCAAGAAATCATGTTTTACTTGATTTACTAGTTTCAATGATTATGGTGTGAGGCAATTAATCAATTATAAGATCATTTGTCAGGCAGTAGTCACGTTTATGTGATGCGTTTAGAGCTCCTAAGGCTTTTGGGCAGATTTACCTAATACGCTAAAGGATGTTTACTATGACCCCTTTAAAGTGTACACTCTCCTAATGCACTCCGTAAAACATGTTTGCTTTGCAATACTTTCGCTTCAATTTCTTCAACACTCTTAAGTTCTTAGAATATTTTATATTATTTCGGAAATAATTTTAACAGATAAATCCAAAATAATAACATTGGTATGAGCTTTATTAAATTGAGGAGCAATTGGTGTTTTAAAAAGTGAAAATTTGACTTGATTTTTACAAACAATTTACTTGATTAAATAATAACTTGATTTACGATATACGATAGCGTAAGATTGAAGCCATATGCCTCAATAAACAAACCATTCCATCAGTAAATTCTATGCTTGATTTCATCTTTAAAGATATCGAATGTACTAAAAGCATTGATAATGTAAATGATTGATGAATAAGATATCTGAACATGTTTTTACGTAAAACAGTGTTTCGCCAGTAATAAACATGCCAATTGAAAATTCTTAATAAACTAAACTCAATTTATTGAAGAGTAATTATAGGAGTAAGTGTAAAGCAGTTCTAAATATTTGTTCACTATTAAGTATACTTCAATTTCCTCAATAAATATTGTTAGCTGAAAAATTGTCATACATTCTTTCGGTTTTTCTGATAATGTATAAAATTAAGGCTAATAATACAATGCTAATTGAAAGATTTATGGCAACAGACAAGATGAATACTGTGGGATCTGTCTCGATATAAGTGCCTAAAATGAGTGGCATAAATAAATTGAAGGAAGCAGAAAATAGTACTAAAATAGTTCCGATTCTGTTCGTTATCTCTAAATATTGACCAATAAAAGCAAATATGGCAGGAATCACAGAAGAGAATCCGAAAAAAATCATTAAACTGCCGATCCATATTAGGGTTAATGAATTCTGTCCTAAAAATATAATAACTACTGCTATGACTATAATAAGTAAATGATACGCAATCATGTGTTGAGGCTTTATTTTGACAGCAATCAAAATACTGATTCCACGACCGATAGTAAGAGACAAAGCCATCGCAGATATGATTTCAGCCGATTCTTTAGCCGTAAGCTTTAGAGGAATAAATTGATAATAAGTGGCTCCAAATTCTACAAACATCATTTCACATATCAAATAAAATGCCAGAAAAATAGAAAGTAAACATATAAATAATGTTTTTGGACTTTCTTTTCTATCAAATAGTTTTGTTGTGACATTTTGATCATTATCCTTAGACTTTTTTAAAGGAGTTCGATATCTTTTAACCAAAAACATAATTGCCATAAGAATAGGACCTTAATTGAAAAAGGGTATGAATTTTATTTCTACCATGCTTCTACGTCAAAATGTCGCCCCAAAAATGTCGCCGCAAATAATGTCGCCGTAAAAATGTCGCCGTAAAAAATGTCGCCGTAAAAATGTCGCCGACAAAAATGTCGCCGGTAAAAAATTTCGCCTGTAAAAAATGTCGCTATATAAAAATGTCTCCATTAAAAAATATCAGTATCATTTGATCCTGATGATAAAAAAATCTAGCGAAAAATTGAAAAAGAATATATTTATGAATAGTCTTATACCAAAACAATGTTCAATAAGTTTATAGTTAAAGGGCTTCAATCACTAATTTTTCCATTGCCTACTATGAATGAGCTTCCTTGCTAAGAAGGCTCAGGTCATACTCCGATTCATGTATTCCATTGATCATTTTGTGTAAATTAGTAATTTTATTTTATTACTATAATTAAATGAAAAAATGATCTTGCTCTAATAAAATATTTTCAAATCTATTTTACTCTTGTTAATTTTACTTGGAATAATGCATCAAAAATCTTGAAACAGACCATTTTTGTGTAAAATTTTATATGGCGTCATTTTTATACGATGACATTTTTTACCGGCGACATTTCTTGTATGGCGACATTATTTACGGCGATATTTTTTACTGGCAACACTTTTGATGGCGACATTTTTTACCGGCGACATTATTTGCGGCGACATTATTGGCGGCGACATTTTTGAGGCGACATTTTGACGTAGAAGCTTCTACTATATATAGCCAATGAATACCAATGAGTTGCATTAATCCACTGATTAGAAAAGGTATCTTAAGGTTAGATCGCCTATCATCATCCTTTATGAACGTTGTATTGATTAATGGGATTAAAGTAGAGTTAGAGATATCTGTCTCATTGGAATTATTCAGAATCTCTCCAGTCAGATATGGTCTATCAATAAGTGGACCGATTATAGTCCCGATCGCATACATGAATTGCGAGAGTTGTAGAACTGGTGCACTCTTTTGTTGCCACATCTCAATCAACCAAACATTGTTAGCATTGTTCCACGCGCCAGCACTTAACCCAATGAGCCAGACACATAAATATAAATTCCATAATTGAACAGAATATGGTATTAACGCAGAATTAATTGCCATCAATATTAGTAGACTGGTTAATGTTATCTGTCTATTGATGTATTTGTATAGAAATCCGACTTAATAAAGAGGTATTACAAGCTATAAATTAGTTTATCTGAGTATTGCTCTAATAATTCCGGAGGATTAATACGTTTTTACAAAGAATTTTAAGAATAACTTACAAAGTGAACCGATTATGTATCCAACAGTTATAAGTATTGAAATCAGTGAAATCCGATTCATGGATGTATTCAAAACATATTTTAAGTCAACAAGTGCTGGACCAAACATTGAAGTGTTTATGCCCTAAATAAATATAAATTTTTAAAAACTATTTTTGGACACATTCATTAAGATTAAGATTTATAGTGAGTGATAACTCTTGATATAAGAAAAAAGTTAATTACAAAAGTAGTGTGAACTATACACATAGTCACTGTATAAACGTATGTATCCCAGTTTGAATATTTTCTATTATTTCTTTCATTAGACATTTTATAGAACTTTGAATAAAAGGTATATCACTTAAATTAAATGAAAATTAAATTTTTAGTAAGAAACTTTCTTCTGTTCTTTTTGAATCTGGTTCAATTATAGTAGAAAATTTATTTTTGCTATATCATATAGTTAAGTTTAAATCATATTCATTTTAGTGTATCCTATCTGGAAAACTGAGAGTCGTTTCTAATCACTTCAAGCCGAGTTGCGATAAATTTAATGAATGCTTTCTATTCATCTCAAACTGTTGAGTTTAATCTTGAAACTAACCTGAAACTTATTAACAAAAACGGGTGAAATCCAGTCTTCAAATTAGCAAATCAGAAGATTGCTTGCAGTTTTCTATCTCAACTGATTGACTGAAAATGCGCCCTCCAATTGTGTTTCAAATGATTTTCATTTCAAATATAAACAAATCATGACTTCATTTAAGGTAGAATTCCTAATTAAAAGCAACATCCAACTATTTTATTAATCTAATGAATTGACTGAAGTTTTGAATAAGGATTGTTTTCCATATGAAGTTACATGATTCGTAAGATGACTGCTTTATATCAAAATAGAGAGATGTTTATTAACAGTGGACGAGCTTATCTACCGCTTTTTGCAATGGGTCACTGCATAGTTATAATTGTAACATTGAACCACATTCATATATTGGTTGATGTATCGAAATTGTTGTTCATAATCATATATTGGTAAAATATTGATATATAGATAATTTGTTATAAACCGTAGACCTCATCAGAAATATGACTGCCTATTTCTCTAAACTTCTGGAAAGTTCGAGTTGAGTACTAATTACGAAATAACTTAAAAATTTAGCTAAAATTTACCTTCCGAAAAATCATAATTTCCGCATTATTTAGATTTAATTCGAAAGCAATGGAATTTCGCATTAGAAATACAGTCTTTTCAGACGACCACAACCTTTTAAGTATAACATGAAACTTCATCATTTCGAAAGAATTAATTTAAAAAACTTGAGACTAAGAATGTGTTGATGAAAACTTTAATTTTTATCATTTATTTTGTCTTATTCTGCTTAAATGTGTATTTTTCAGAGGAAATCGAAGGTACATTAATTTGGTATAGTAAAACCCATTTAACTTTTGATATACACTTTAGTGGTTTTTAAAAAACGATATATTAATAAAAGTTGCATATAAAAACATGGATTAACTGTTATTCATGTTTATAAACGACTTAACTAAACATTCAAGTTAGACAGACTTTGCTGTAAATTCTGAATAGAATGTCGATTAAGCTAGGAATAGAGTTCCCAATTTCTGTTTGAATTTTGCTCTTTTTTGTTCGATTTTCGACAGAATTTTTAAGGTTTAATGTCCGAAAGAGTTCACGCTCTAATTACAACTGATTGTAATAGTAAGTTCGGTATTGATTAGCCGATTCAATTATCAGTATATTACGAGTAGTAACTAAGTACTATCAGCAAAAAGAATAAAGGTTAAACCATACGCTGAAAATTAAGGGATCTCTCAATAGTAAGCCAAACATTTGCCCTTTAGTACCTCATAAATATGAATCAAGTTTTCAAGTTAAAACTATTGGGTCAATTTTTACAGTATAGAAACTGAATTAGCAATCCCTTAGAAAGATTACAGTTTTTTGTTTTCAAGCAAATAATCTTTTTGCTGATAGTACCGTCGATAGATAAAAGTTGTGTATTTGTCATTACTAAAAGGATGAAGAAGGGTTGATAAACCTAAGTGCTCAACAACTCATTCAGATCTGTATTATGTTTAGTGATATTGGTCAATAAATGAATACTCAAAAACTAGTTTAGAACTTTTATATAATAGGCTTTGACTCATCTTAATTAGAAAAATCCGAACAATACTATGACTTGAAAACCTTTAACAGTTAGAAATAACACATTCCTTATGAATATAAAATAAACTGACTTCAGCTACGAATAACTATTCACATCATGTTTTTTAATTACTAAATAATGTTATAATTCGACGCTACAAACATAGTTTCAATTTCTGTCTCATCCCTCTTATCTCATCCAAACGCATCAGAGATTGATCCGGGATCTTTGCATAATTTTAATCGACCGACTGTACGTGAATGCAATTCCAGTATAAAAACTTTAAATGTGCACTTGACTCATGTAAGAGTGCAGTAGATAAACGCCACCACTACCTATGTGTATCAAGGGGTTTAAAGTCAAATTTTTCGCACTCCAATTTATTGGTAGATCATTGACAAACGAATATAGTTGATGATAATCTTGCTATTTATTCTTCGTCTTGAATGAATATGAAAGCATGTGTATTATACAAATGGTGTTAAAAGAAGGATAAAGAATTTTCAGTGTAAGAATTAGTCATGAAAATTAACATTCATTTGAATATGTAAAATGTTCTTTCTCAGTTAAATATGTTGTGTTTGAATACGACTAAAAGAGTTAAAATTTGTTTGGAAAATAATAGCCAAAGTTTTCGGCATATGATGCGATAAGATTTAAGTTTTGCTTTGCAGACACTAGCTTTTTAAGATTCTGTTCGGGTGAATAAAAGTTGACTTTGAATCTAGGCAGTCTTCCTTATTGATAATTGGTTTATATTTTATAAGGCATCAAAATGAGATATACTTTATTGCACTCGGGGTACATTTGTTTATAGGTAAATCTAAATTGTTGTTTCTGTATAGCAAACTATGACTAAAATAATTTTATTATTCAGCTGAAATAGCTCGACATGTTTGAGTTAATATTTAGAGAAAATTGTTAATTCAGTATTTAATTGAATTATTTAAAAAGAATTTCAAATCTTAACTTTTAACATGAGTTTAAACTACCCCTAAAACACTAACAGTCATACATAAAAGATTGGCTTAAAACAGAATATGAGATGATGCACTAGATTCGGTAACAACTTTTCTCGAGATATAAGATTTTTCAGATTATTGCATCCTTACTGCATCCAACGAATCATATGTAATCGTAAATCGCTGACTACAGTATTCTAACGTGCTCGGATAACTTTCTTTTCTTTTCAAACTTTTTCCACTTTTGACTCTTTTAAAGATATTATAAACTGTTGTTGAGGGAACTCCAAGCACTTTGAAATGATTTACAACGTAAGATTTAGAGAAATGCGGATTATTTAATATAAAATTTCCAATCACTTCTCGACGATCATTCTCTTTTAATTCTTTCATATTTAGTGTTTTTCAATTTAGGTAAACTCTGAATAAGTTATTATAAACTACAGTCCATACCCTTCAATTTAACAAATAACACATACATTTTTTAAATAAAAATTATCTTTAAAAGTTTCTTAAACTTTTGGCAGATTTTTATCCGAGCACGTTATATTGCTTAACAGTCACTTAACTGAAACATGAACGTCATTTGCAACAATATAGCACAAATTCTAAAGCAAAGTCAGAGGTTATAAAGATTTGATAGATCGAAATTTTACGAAATGAATAAAACTTCGAAATTCTGCAATTGGCTTTACCATGGAATGTGGTGTGTATTATCGATCACGATCTAAAGTCATATTTTATACGTTTAAGTTAATATGAGGTTTGTTACAATCAATATTACCTAACCTTAACTTAAACATAAGAGTGATATGCAACAATAGCACTCTATAGCAAAACCGAAAATTTAAAAAATTGGCAGAAATTTGAGCATTTGAATTGCTGTTACCCTCAATTCGTAAAACCTTGCGGTGGCACTGATTCGAAATTACTCACGACTGTTGAATAAGCAATCGAATTTTCATAAGTAAATTCAATTAGGATTTGTAGCAAATCAAATCAATTAATTACCTTTATTAAGACAGATTAATATAGAAAAAATTATTGGACTTGACATCATTTTTTCATAAATACTTTAAATTTGCTTCTTAGTCGTTCATTTTAAAGTGCTAACAACACTAAAAAAGTGATAGATCTTTAATTAATGTTAAACTAATCTTTAAAGATCTTTCAAGGTTAAATAAATCTTTTTGCAAATATTTTATCTCGAATATCCAGACGATTACCTAAAAATACTATGAATAATATCTCAAAGCATTTTGATATAGATGTAAACTTTCAAATAAACAATTCTCGATAGCGACCGCATTTCTTGAAGGAATCATTGAATCATTAGAACAAATTTCTGCAACGCATCTGCGGATTCCTTCTTCAACTTCAGTCAACTGCTTAAGAATAATTTCCGAAGCCTTTTGAAACGAGCAGTTGTAAACTCTGCTAACAATCATTACATAATTAACTTTAGCTCCATCTGTAAAATACTCTTTTTTGAAGGAAAATAAGTCGTTAGAAATAGATAGAAAATCCGCAAAATGTTTATAAAATGTTTCTCCTAATCTTGAACTGTAAGTATTTTCATCCAAATAGTTTCCAACTGTATATTCGATGGCGATAAAAAATGATTCCGTATTAAAGTTCATATTTCGAAAGATCAAATACTCTTCAAGAGATAGGTTCGAAATATTATTCTTTTCTTCAATAGATTTTTGATTTGATTCAATAAAAACAACAAATGCACTGAGAAAACGCTTTTTCCGAAATTCAGTCAAATTGAGGCTCATTTCAGACCAGAAACTTTCAAACATTTTTTCTTCAGCAGAATCATCGATGTTTCTCTCTTCTCGTAAAACTTGTATCCAATGCTGACTCTTTTGTGGATTTTTCTCAATAAAATCATCGAACAATAAAAACCAAGTGCAGAATTTAGCAAAAATGATAACTCTATTTGGATCGCAATCCCAGAATGTACTTGCACTCATCTCAAACAAACAACTGAGTGTTTGTTTATTGACATTATTGTTAATCCATTCTCCTCCTATCAATTTGAAAGTCCATTCTTCGAGAACTTCTTTGATTTTTTCATAAAGTTTTATCGGTTTCACTTTACAGCTAGATTTCAGTCTAGTTTTATATGAGATAAGATCTGACATATCATATACGAATTCAGTTTCCATCTTCTCCTATCGCTTATGATTCCTTTAATGAATTTATTTTATAGTTATTCTTATCTACTTTTAAGTCACAGAAAACTGAAGGAAAAATTTAAAATAAGTTAGTCTAACTTGAGAATTTGATTTCATTCAAGAATTTTATCAAGAATTTAATCAGGCTATGGGTATGGATTACTCAATATAATTTTAATTACCAAAGAGGTTAGTGGCCACTTTTTGGCTCCCAAAGCAGCCTAACTCGAGTCTTCAGCTCGTTCTGATTCAAACTTGCCAATTTTTAGTCTGTACGATCGGTATTTCTTTAGCTATGAAGTGGTGAATACACGCACTCAGATAGACAAGTAGTGATTGTGTTATATGTAATTACTTAAACAATATTAAAAGGATTTAGAGAAATTTGACAAATTTCAAAATATTCACAAAACTTACGATTAAAATTGCTATATTTTGGTCGAGATTCTGCACGATGTGTTGCTAAACGAGATCTAATTGACACGATGAAATTAGCAATTAAAGTTTAAACAGTTTAAAGATGGTAACTTGGTTCCACGTCAATTCAGCGCATATCAATTCAGCGCCAACAATTCAGCGCTGCGATAATTCGGCACTACGACAGTTCAGCGCATGAAAATTCAGCACTGCGACAATTCAGCGCACGTTTATTATAAATTCATTTTAAAGTAAAACAGACTATTAGGTATTCACAGGAAATAAATTTTTACCAAAAAATGTACAAAATATAACACATACATATTCTGATTACTGAACAAACATATTTGGATTTTACTACTAATGTTTCATTATTTATAGTCATATTCTCATTAAATATAGTTATTAAAAAAACCTTTTTCCTTAATTCAAATAAACTTAATTAAAAATAAAGATTCTATCACCTATAATTATGTTTGCTTGTAATTATCGATTGAAAGTAGATACTATAAAAGTATAAAAGGCTAAAATTTGCGTCTCGTGAACACTTATTAATTTAGAGTTTCTGTAATTACAGTTTTTGTTTTTCGTTAAACTTATCAATTTTCCTAAAATTCTCAAATGCGCTGAATTATCACGATGCCGAATTGTCGTAACGCTGAAATGACGTGCTACCGGTAGTTTTATATTCTAAAAGAACAATTAAAACTTATAAATTACTTCAAATTCAAGGCCTTCCTTTAATCAATTTTTAATCAATGATTTTTTTAAACAAAATTTCAGTCATCTTTAGCTATAGTTTTAACTATTTCTATCAATCATTTCTGAAAACTCCATCATAATTAGCATTTTTTCAAAACTTCCTTATCGTTAAAACATTGAGGAAGACATAAAAATTATTTCTTCGATAAAGTAATTTTAAAACATTTATCAATAATTTACAGATCGATTTTCCTGGAAGAAAAGTTAATAAAAAATTTTCTAATTGTTCTGTTATCTCATGAGGACTAAAACTGAAATAGAAGTTTTCACAAATATTTCCTTTATTGAGGAATATTTCCCAACAAAAGTATCAAAAATATGAACCATGAGAGTTGAAAAATTTGAAATTTTGCTTATGAAAAACTAATTGACTACAATATTAAGAATTAGACTTTTAAATCAACGCGCGTTCATGTGTCTTTGATTTCAGAACAGCCTTAGGTTTTGTTTAATATTAGAAACAAGTTATCTCTCAAATAATTTTTAAGTTTGAACTCTGAAATTTTGTGCCTATCAAAAGATGGTATTCCACTGACAATGAACCCTCGGCAGCGAACGGCACAAATTTGAAATTTTTTTATTAAATCGATCTTAGGCACACTATAAAACATATATAAAAAATTAGCTGCCAACGCGTTACGTAACATATAATTTTTTTCAATTTAAAATTTTCAAGTTTTATGGATTACTGTTTGAATACAAAAGTTAATAGCCTTCATGGCGCTGAGGAGTGTTTGATATTAAACTTCTAGGTCTCTGGTTCTATACATTCATTTTTAAATTTTCTTTACCTCTGAAACTTTAGAAACTTAAATGTTTTGACATATTTTATATGCAAAATGTGTTTTCAAATTTATTTTTAAACAAATCGTTTGAATACTATTCAATTGTGAAATTTGTTAATTCACCGACAATATTAAAAATATTAAGTGAATTCATTTTCACAATTGAATAGTATGCAAACTATTTGTTTACAAATGAAAACACATTTTGCATATAAAACATGTCAAAAAATTAAAGTTTCTAAAGTTTCAGAGGTAAAGAAAGTTTGAAAATCAAAGTATCGAACCAGAGACCTAGAAGTTTAATATCAAACACTCTACCTCAGCGCCATGAAGGCTCCTTGATTAACTTTTGTATTCAAACAGTAATCCATAAAACTTGAAAAAATTAAATTGCAAAAAATTGTTATGTAACGCGTTGGCAGCTAATTTTTTATATATGTTTTATAGTGTGCCTAAGATTGATTTAATAAAAAAAATTTTCAAATTTGTGCCGTTCGCTGCCGAGGTCCATTGTGAGGTGTGATCTACAGTCAGTCAGCTAAAGTTAACTTTAGCTAATTTTGGAAAATACTATTTGTAAAACACGTGTGTAGTTTTATATGAAAACTATGAAATTGTGGTTTTGTAGTTTTTCTACAAATTTTTCGCAAAATAATGTAAATAGTTGTCTTGACTGTAAAATACATCCCATTAGTTTTATATAGTTTTAATAGTAGTTCTATACGTATATTTTAATTTTTTATATCATTTATTTATATTTTTTTTTACAGATTTTTAGTTTTTAATCTCAATCTTTAAAATCAGTTTTATAAAATAAATTTAGTTTTACTTATTATGTATGAGAAGTTTGTATGTGTCACACACTATGTAGATCAGGGTCTATAGTCAATGTATAGATCACTTATTACTTGTAGATCACACCTCAGTGGAATACCCAAAAGCTTAACCTATTAGCCAAAGTAAAATAAGTTCAGATCTAAAATCATAACATTGAACGATTGCAGATTGATTTGACTTTATTCAAAAACAACTTTAATTATAAACAATTAAATAGATTTTCCCAGGATATTCCTCAAGCATATGATAATTGTTTGCCCAGCTAAATTGAATTTTTTAAATATGCAAAAGAATCTGAAATATATTCCGAATAAATTGCAAAATGAGGTGGATTCTCTGCATTCAATAGGTTCTGTTTCTATTCCTAAAACTCAAGCTTTGTTTGATAAAAATAGAAATGAATAAAAATGAAACATCAAAATTACGTAAAAATCTATTCATTAAAGTTAAGTTTCAAAGTTATGCTTTTCATTAGCTTCATGATAAAAGCTGAAATTAAACGATAGATGTATGACTATTAAAGGTTAATTTACATTCAGATTAATGTTTTTAAAGTGTTTTCACTTATTAGAAAACTGATGACTAATGCTCAATACTTGTTGACTTGTAAGGAGTTAGTCAGATTTGGCCTAATCGCCCACCAGCCAATATGGGTACCAAATTAAAACTTTGGAAGAGTACAATTGAAAGCAAAAAGAAAATTTCAAAAATACGGTGGCTGAGAGGAGATATGAATTTTTAAAGACTGATGTTTAAAAACCAAAATAGTGGTTCCAACATATTGATATGGGTATCAAATGAAAGCTTATGAAGGGTGAATTTGGGAATAAGAATTCTTCAAAAATATGAAAGCTGAGAGGAGGTATAAATTTTTAGTAATTGACGTCACAAAATTGAAAAACCGACGTTTAACCATTTTTAAGATTAAACAAACATTAGTAGTATAGGAAATGGGGATGTAAATTTTCCAAAAAAATGGTCGAGTTTTTGAGTTCCTCACTTCTCATTTTCGCCTCAATAATCTAACTTTGATTTGAAAGATTATGCCTTTTTAAAAGATATCTATTTAAAGATAATTTATGCAAAAAACTTAAAGATCTTTCATCGAGTTTTGCTCTTCTCGTTTTCTCTCAAATTTCAATTATTTTTTTCAAAAATTATACCTTTTTTCTCAATAGATGAAAAAATACATAAAAAGACCTCTTCTAAAAAAGCTAATCTATGCTGTTAATGTGTGAAGCGTACGTGTTCGCATCTCAATCAAGTCTGTAAAGTCAAACTTTTCGTATTGATTAGTAAGGAATTTAAGCTAATAAGGTACGAGATCAAAAAATTTTTCACTCAATTGAGATGAATCTCACCATCTTCTATTAAACCTTTCACTCTCGATTCATTCCTTTGATTCATTTTAAATTCATTTCTTCATCTTCTCGCATATTCTGCAGTTTTGTTATGCTCAATTTTGTTATCTATCTCTTCATATAATCTTAGTTTATCAGTCTGTTCTCTTATTCGTTCTCATCTTTTTAGCATTTTGTTGCAGTTTTTTACGTTGACCTTTAAGCTGTGTAATCTTTCTGTCTATTACCGTAGACTCACAGTGAGTATCTTTCGTTATATCAGAAAGAAACTGCCATACTCGAGAAGACGAAGTGGAGGAGTTGGGAATCGAACCCTGAACATTGTTATTCATCGACATCTGTTCTGCCTGTTGAGCCATCGAGTGGTATTTATAATGGATTATAGCTGAAATAAGGAGGATGCCAATACCCTATGAGACCATTGCTTAAATTGATTCCACAACAAGCTATATATTTTTGGAAGGGTCTCGACAGGAGAAGAAAGATTGTCATTGGGTACAATTTGAAGTAACGTAGCGTTTCGGAAACAGAGGGCAAAAATGGGTCGGCACAGTTTCACAATCATCCGCCTCTGGCAGCCACCTCTTTGTGGTGACGGTGGGCAACTGACTTACGAATATAAGTCAGACTAAGGCTCCCGGCTAAAAGATATGCCGTCATGGCGGGGTAACGAGCACCGGAGGTCTTGGGCGGTACCCTCTCAAATAAAGCCTCTTAGACTTAGCTCCCATGGGATTTCAGCTGGTGTCCCATGTTGGTCCGAGGGAGGATCAGGTAGCCGCACAGGAACTCTATAAAGTACTTTATCTACGTTTTAGTAGATAGAGCACTTTCCGGTGCCGCAGCCATTTCCGAGTACTGTTGTCAATGCAAAAATGGCCAGAGAACCGTCGGATGTTGTGCACACATAAGGACGGTTCTCTGGTTTCTCGGGTATGGCAGATACCAGCCTGAGATTCAAATACCTGCAGAGTCGCTGAGCAGTCTCTGTGTGGTGTTTGAAAGCACTGACGATGAAAACTCACAATGTGTTATTTATCTATATTTTTATTTTATTTATATTTTATCTTTCGCTCTTAGCCTTTTATATGAACTTGAGATATTTAGTGTTATATATATTTGTAACCTACTCTTGATACTGAGCCTTTTGACATCTCTTTTGTTACGAAAATGTCACTTTTTCTGGGGTCTATAAAGGTCAGTATCTCGTGAACGCGATGACCCAGGTCATAAAAATTATATATTTAGACTCTACTCGTCATGCGTGATATTTTGACATCGGAATATATTTGGAATCAAGATAGACCATTTCTTGCCATCCTCCTTTAAACTAGACACTTTAAGCATTTACGTTATATAATACTTTTCTATGAGGGACGAAAATGCTGTTCCTTTTATCCCGTCCCGCTGTCCCTTTCAAGCACTTTAGCAGGACAGAAAAACAGTTTGATGTTTGTGATTGTCTCATTACAGAAGTTGTTAACCTTGATGTATAGCATTCATTTCAGATATAAAAAACGTGAAAAGTTTAATAAAATAGTACCAATTTTATATCATTTTAAAGATAATTTCATTCACCATTTAATTAAAAAAGTTCAAACTTAATTAGAAAAATCAATTATTATTAAATTTCTAAATTATGTCTAAAAATCTGCTGAATTTAGCGCTAAAGTTCTATGGAAGTAAGGTAAAAGCAGGTTTTTAAATGCGTAATAAGTTGAAATCAATTGAGAGAAGCTATGAGTACATGATTTGCATAATTAATCTTATTCAAAAAGGACCCTTTAATTTCGAGAAAACCATGTCAACATATATATCGCTAGAAATCTTATTTCAAACTGATTCCAACAAAATTTTAATGAAAGTTCTACGATGAACGATTCAAAAGTTATACTGATCAATGTCAACTTCCTAAAACTAACCGCTACAAAATGGGTATCAAAATGAACAATGTTTAAAGGTAAGCTAGACTAAAAAGAAATCAATTCTTTATCAATTATTGTTTTCGAGATATGAATTATCTAATGTTTAAATTTTTCTATTCCTACCGAGGAAAACTTCTCTTTCTCAAAAATTACATTAATTAATGTTGGTATTATAATATACATATGTTGTATATTTTATTATAATCTTTACATTATAAACAATTTATACATTATTAAACATAAGGGAGATACTGATTTACGTTTAATAATTTCATTGGGTATAAAATGACATTAGTTACCTGAATTTTTATATTATTAAATTGAAATACAATGAGTCTTTTACATATTTTATCACTTAATATCTTTATTACTCTAAACGTATCATCAAATGTGAATGACTTTGATGACATAACTGATATAAATTATAAAGTGTGGAGTAAAAGTTATCTTTCATGGACATATATTAATTACCCCACGAACTTAAATAGAGATCATGAAAATTTAATCTATTATGAGCTTTTAGGCGCGTTCAGAGCATGGGAAGCGATTTCACATTTTAAGTTTGAGTTTCTACAAAATAATACTGGAGCCGATATTGTAATAAATTTTATACTTCCTAATCATAAATTGTTTGAAGGTTATGCTTATTTTAGACTTGAAACATTTGCACAAATACCTAGTTGTAAAAGAGGAGAAATAAATTTAGAATATTCTAAAATAAACACTACTAATAGAGTTCACGGAGTATTTTATAACCATACATCTGATATTTTTTACTTATTTTCAAGAGAGACTCCTAAAATCTATTACTAGCTTATTAATTCAAAAAGTACTAAAGCGAAAAGTTTTATCAAACCTATTAGTTTTTGGATAATAGATATCTTTGATTATGACATAGTTTTCAGTAGAAATAATATAGTTTACTTTATTAAGAGAAATATGATTGATTACTTTGATTTTACTTTAAATATTTTAGTTAAAGGAGTTGAATTTAAAGATTTATTTCTAGGAGATCAATGCAAAATCTTACCTCTGGTTAATGATTTAATAAGTGAACACTTTAGTTCAACTATAATTTGATGAAATTAGTAATAAAAATTCTATATTATATGCTATATTATAGGCTCCACCTTAATAATGTGATTCTTTGGGAGAACAGCGTTAAACGCATATCAAACACGTGTAAAAGTCATGCAATTATCAGAGATTAAATTCTCATCGCAGATAGGTTGCTCTGCTAGTGCGTGAACCTATAGCCATTAAGTTTTGCTTGTTTTATGCATTTTTCACTCGTAAAAGAGTTTGTTGTTTTAATAAACTCTATTTCTCGTTTAGAAACATCAGACTCACTTAGTTCACCAGCTTTATATTCAATAATTCTTGATAAAATTTATACGCAAACCTGTATTCTTTTCTCCGTCCAATTTTTAACGGTTGTTCTAATACACACTCAAAAAACTTGCTATAATTTTCTATTGCCTAAAAAAGTAAACGTCAAGAGGTTGAACAAGTGAGGTTGTTTTGGGTGGAATCTTTAAGATGTTGATTGTCTTGTCATCGGTTAAAAGGGTAGCACGTCAATTCAGCTCACGACAATTCAGCGCCAGCAATTGGGCGCTACAACAATTCAGCGCTATAACAATTCAGTGCCGTGACAATTCAGCGCTATAACAATTCAGCGCTACGAAAATTCGGCATTGCGATAATTCAGCGCATTTGAAAATTTCAGGAAAATTGATAACTTTAACGAAAAATAGAAACTGTAATTACAGAAACTCTACATTAATAGGTGTTCACGGACGCAAATTTTAGCCTATAAAAGTGTTTACTTTCTACCGATAATTACAAGCAAACATAATTATAGGTGATAGAATCTTTATTTTTAATTAAGTAGTATCTTACAATATGAATTGTATTAGAGTAATATAGGGTTTGCTTCACTAGACTGACGATTCGAATTCTAAGCTTAGGTAAATACATTGTCTGATAGGTGCCACCCCAGGCCTAACCTCCACGAAAATAACCTAACCATAACCTAGTCAAAAAGTAACCTAGCCTAAGATAATTACAGGCTAGCTCACTTCGCTACCTAACACATTCTCACTTAAGTTAGATCGGGTTTTGATTAGGTTAGGTTGAATTATGATATGGCGCTTAATTATTATAAGTGGTATAAATTAAGTAATGTACTGTCGGTCTAATGAAATGTCAGTTTTGTGATCGTCGACCATGTGAGCGCGACCCAAATAAAGACTACTTAAAAGAAGGCAACTATTTTAGTCTAAATTCGTTACAAGGTGTATACAAATGCCGCTCCTAAGGCTAGCAGTGTGATTCGTTTTATAATAAAAATTATTTTTATTACTGCAGGTTCATTACGAGTTTATTAGATATATGGAATTATTTTTTATACCAATCAAACACATTTGTTGAATCTGAAGATGAAGCAATTCTATCATTACCTGCTGTTACTATTTGTACTATCAAAAGCTACTTAATAAGAGGAGAACATTACTCACAAATTTTCCGAAAAACAATAATCGAAAATTTCTATACGATTTTAAAATTGGAGAAAATCTGAATAATCTTGCAAACGCTAAGTGATCTAGAGCTATTTACTGGGCAGAATTTATCACTAAAAGAAGTAGTATTATGAAATCGGTTGCTTTTAATGGCAGGGAATTATTCATAAATTGCGAGTTAACAACCCTTAGAAGATCTACTGATTATTATCAAACATGTCTGACATTTCTTTCAATTTAATGTAGAAAGTAATAATCGGTATATTTTTGGTTATGACATAAGCGTCAAGAATTATTACGCAGAACTGTTTGAAATAGAAGGCTTGTTGAGTGCTCCCAATGTTAATCATTTCATTCATTCAAGAGATGAATTGATTATTAATTCATATGAGGACAACGTAAAAAATTGATTATGCGACTGATAAGTTATCTTATACTAAATGTCACTGAACTGATGTTTAAACCTTATGCAACTTCATCTGTCGATTATGAACAACTCGGACGCCAATAACTATGTGATTGTATTATAAAATGCAAAATTATTTTAGGAAAGAATGTAAGAGGTAGTCCGGAAGTTATATTCAGATAGAAAAAGTGATGAGCACATAATAGACTCTGAAGAAGAGCGGCAAAATAGTGAAACCTCATATCTTATGATAAAGAAGTGTTGCAGAAATTCTTGTGGATTAAGTAATGAATGCTTTAAGGAATATTATTCTTTTGTGAAATCGAAAGAAGATTGCGATTTGAACAATTTTTATATGACTGTATATCTGCCTTATTTGTCAAATCTAAAGCTCACATATTCATCTAGAATACAAATTGACGAATTCATGTGTCTTACGGAAGGTATTGCTAGTCTTTGGTTTAGGTTCTCAATTATCATGTTATCAGATGCATGTTCATAAGTATTGAGAAATTTAATCAAAGCTGTGAATAATTATGAAAGTCTTTAATTTCTCGATTACTTAATTATTTATTTGTTAAGTAAGATATGTTTCTTTATTATCATCAGAGTCTTAACTTTGTTGGAAATCCAACTTTTTATTAGAAAAGCGAAAAGCTAGGATTCAAAGATATGAGTGCCAATCACCAAATAACAATTAATTTGAGCTCATATTTATGTTCCTATAAATCCTATTCTTGGGGTTATTCCTATAAATCCTATAAACCTTATTTTTGCTAGATTTTTACCTAAAAACGCACAATTTTGTTCAATTAGACATAAATTCAATGAGTTTTTAGAGCTATACATAAATTGGTTCATAAAATTTAGTATAAATTCGAGTATAAATTCGAGTATAAATTTAAATTTTCTAGAAATTTGCTAAACTTTTGTTTCAACAAAATAATTATTTGATTTATTTTAAACTAATTTTCTTAATTTTGAACGCAAATAATCCTTTTTTGGGATTTTTCAGATAAATTTGCAACTTTTAAAGTTTTAACACCAAAAATAATGTTAAAAATTAATACTTTATGCTCCAAAATGTCTAAAACATGGCTTTTTAGTCCTATTTTTAAGTCCTACTTTTGGTCATTTTGAGTCCTAAAATCCTACCTATTTTTGCCTGTTTTAAATCCTATAAAGTTAAGACTCTGATTGTCATTTAACGATTGCTTAGCTCGATCTGGCTTGAAGTTTTTAAGTTATGTCATTATATATTTATAAACATAGTACTTCCGTAGACTTTCCAGCACTTAGATATCAATAATAATCCCATTGTGTAAAGTCATATGTGTTTGTCTTGATAGAAATAAAGCATAAACGCATTCTAACTATTAGATTTGAAGAATTCTGTGATTATAAAAATATAGGATTCTCAATAATGGTTGAAGTGAGAAAAATGAAATAAAAGGAAAATATCTAGAGATTTTCGATAAATTTTAGGCTTAGGTTAACGGATTGACTCATTTTGGGGGAATTAGAGGATAAATACACATATTCTCTGATTTGACCATCATTCTCACCTAATTATAAGTCGATAATTATGATTTTGTGAAGTTTGTTGACACTATGAAAACCAAACTAACAAGGAAGGTGTCACATTATAATTCGATCTCTTTACCAAAGCAAATTGAATTAACCTACTTTACGCCCGATAAGGAGCACTCGCAGATAAGTCGCGGCAAAATTTTGAGATTTACTCTCGATTCAACATAACTTTATGAGTCGTACTGGTTTATAAGTCTCAAATGAAAACAATAGCAATTAAAAAAATAACGAACATACATATAAGTTTGTCAGTGTTCTAAGTATAGGAATACTTTTGGAAAGTTGAAGTACTTTCTTGTTTTAACTTAAAAATTTGGTAATAAAGTTAATTGACTTAGGTCATCTACAAAATAATCTTCACAAATTCACGTTTTATTTATCTTTTAGGTGAAATCTGTTGAACATAAAAAGGTTGAGTTCAACTTAGAATCCCCGTTATTTTATCATTTGTTTAAAAATAGTTGGCAAAAATGTGGTTATTGTGAAGAAACAGTAGAGACTTATGATAGTGTTAAAAATATTTGCTTCAATTTTGATATATACAATTGTAGTGAAATAAATTGTAAAGAAATATCGTTTATATGCTGCAGTCATTGTAGAAATGTATTTTGTTTTGATCATTTCTTTGTTAACTACCATATTCATGAATTAAATTAAAATATTATATTGTTTATCGAACATTTAAAAGTTTCTACACAACTCTTATAAAACTCTTATTATACAATATATTTGCTAAAAAGTATGCTGTAAGGGGTAGAAACGTTTAATGAGCATATATGCTCTCAAGATATGCTAAACTTTGATTCAATTTATTTGATATCAAGTTTAGTGCTCAGCATTTTTTATTTTGATTAAATTTCAAGTTATGACATTATCTTAAAATTGGTAACGACCAAAAGTTGAAATTTTTGAGACAGATCTGAAGGTTTCCTTCTTAGTATTTAATATTTACTGTAAGTTTATAAGTTGCATCCCGGCTTTTTCAGTAAATTTAACTATATTTCCGAATAGTTCTTTATTTGAAGGCTTAAAATTAAACCAAAATAAAACTTCAAAATATTATTGTTTTTCATTCAGTGATAATCAATGTATTCAACTTAGTTCTCAGTGCATTGCAAGTGCATTCATTTGTTGTAGTCATTGTAGGCAAAATTTGCACTTTAATTATATTTTTAAAATAGAATATAATAACTGCAATAATTCTGAAATTTAAACGAATAAAAGCCAAAAACCCAAAAGTGGTAGCTATAAGAGTGACAATTATTTATGTTTCATTAGAATATATTAATTCAATTTGTTTTGGTAAAGTAATCTAATAATCATATGTGACTCCTTCTTGTAAGTACATGTGTTAAGTTTGTACTAATGCCTTAGTGTCTTATGCCAAATACTTTCAAATAGCATGAGCTATTTATTCTTCTGGATTTTCATAATAAGAAATCTATCAAGAGTAGTAACAATTACTACGTCAATCGAATCATGAGGATGACTGGGACTCTAGTCTTCATATTTACTGAAAATATCGATTTCCAGTCTAGATCGAATCGACATTTGAACGAGACATAGTTTTGCATTAAATATTGATTGGCATTTCTATTCATTTTTTCTATTATAGAATTAATATTGGATGTAGCTAAACTGTTCGTGGAATTCATAATTAGAATATCGGAACAACACTTCGGTTTGTTGAAGATAATAAAAATAAAAAGGTTGATATTGCAGTCTCATTTTTATAATTAATTTCAACCCATAAATCTCTGTAGCATTTAACGTTATGTCTACTGTTAGAGATGATATATTTAAGCTAATGTTAAGCGTCATAGGGATTCATACACTGAAATCAGTAATAGAATAGATCATTATATCAATCTTTTTATTTAAAAGTTTTTATTGAATGGATTGGAGGAAATGAATTTATTTCTGATAGTGCCGAGAAACGCTTTTGGTTTCATCTAAGAACAAATCTATTAAAAAAATTTTTAATTCATTCTACTTGAACAAAAATCCTATAACAAACATAAGCTTTGCTTGCATTCATTGACCAAGCTGAGTTCTTAAGGTCGTGGATGTGTCACTAAATTAGTTGAAAACGATACTAATTTTTGCCCAAATTGTATTGTTTAACAAAATCTATGACTGTTTGCCCATTAATAATAGTTACCTAATTGTTGAATTTAAAAGACATATAACTCTGGATAGATACAAATTTTTAATCTTTTGATTAGATCCAATTACACATCTCACTCGAAGGTTAAGAACTGATGATTGTAAAGCCACATATTTCAAGGCTGAAGTTAATACTTCGGAATCAGCTGAGCATAACTCTGAAACTGTGGTTGGGTTGATTCCTCTGAACTATCCATATATTGAATATAAGGATTAATAGAAAATGGGTTTCAATAAATTGATTCAAAATCTTGGTTGAGTTATCCGCTTGTGGTTCTGATGATCGCTAATCAGAACAGCTTATTTGATCAGGTATAGTTAGTGTTCCCAGGTCTCAAGTTTTCAGCTTGATTCTCAAGTTATTGAGGTCTATCTCAGGCCTCAAGTTGGGTCATATAACTTGAGAATAGAATCTCAAGTTAAAAATTTTGTCATAAAACTCAATGCATATGAACGCCCCGATAATAGAAAAGCCTATCTCGAGTTAACCTCTTTTTCGGATTTTGTTTTAAACATTGAGCTCACATCATACTTTATTCATATCATAAAATTCAATATATGTTTCAATGGAAAAAATTTATAAATAATCATGTTTAAAAAACTCTTGATCACAATAGAATTGAATGCTAATCAAATCTAACTTTAAGAGAATGTGCAATCAATTTGTGTTATGTTCATTATGAACAGTACAATATTGATTATCACTACATAACATCAAAGCATTAGTTTTTATTTATATCAATAAAGCATTAATCAAGTGTTTTATTAGGATTTTAAATGTTTAATTCAATCAATAATAAATTGATTGATTTATCTAATGGCTCACCAAATAAGGAACTCCTCTTATTCTAATTAAATATTAGACTATTTGGATGTAAAAAATAGAAAATTTTATATTGACTTTTTATCTCAATTTAATTGTAATTCTAAAGAATCAGATTATTCTGATGAATCTGACAGAATATGTTTAATTACACGTTACAAATAATAAATTTCATATTTAAGTTTCAATGAGTTTGATTTTTGTAAACATTTTTGAAACGCAACTTTAAGTGCGTTTTACTCGTTTCAATGCTTTATGAGATAGGCTTTTTTATTATCGGGGCATTCATATTATGCACTAAACTGTAAACTAATGTCACTTATGATAAGCAATCAATACTAACAATAATGGGTTAGTGCATAGAATGTGTTTATACACAGAATCTAATTATTAAAATAGTTTTGTGGAAAAGTTTTGCATAAAAAGCTATGAAGATAGACACACTTTTTGATGAACTCAACACATTTAATGCTATGTTAAATGAAATAAACAAAACTGATTTGAGTCGTGATTCGGTCTCCAAATATTGTAAAATATTGCCGGCGTTTGAATCAAAGAATCTGACAAAAGTTGTCGAAACAGTTCTCGCGATTCCTGTAGGGAATGAATTCGTGGAACGGGTTTTCAGCGGACTTAAGAAGGTTTGGACCGACGAACGGAACCGAATGGACATAAATCTAATTAAAGCCGAAATTTGTATCAAAAATAATTTTTCCCTTTCATGTCATGACATCATTGATTTTATAAAGGATAACAAAAGTTGCATTACTGCAGCCAAATCACGGCAAAAATATAGATTTTCTAAATAATAGAATTTTGTTTTGTAAAGCGTTTAATTAATAAACAGATTATTAGTTAAAATATGTTACATTATTATTTATTTAATTTACTAATCTCAAGGCGAACTCAGGGCGAAAATTGGCATTTTTTGTAAGTTCTCAATTTTAGCGACAAAATGGCCTGGGAACACTAGGTATAGTTATTAAAATCTAGGTAATTTTTAAAAGCTTTTGCTTTCAATGAATTATTTCAAAATAACATATGTGCATTCAAATGTTTATCTAGTAAATTTATTGGTTTTCTGAGAAGAATGAATACAAGCATAGAGACCGATCATCGAATAACTATTTTCATTAATTATGTAAACAGAAAATTTTCTTAATAGATGAACGAGAGATATTTTCTTTTAAATATTTTTTTTGTATTTTCTAAATTGAACTATTTTGAAACTATTCATAAATATACTCTATTTCACATCGCAAAATGGAACTTAAATGATATTATAATAGGAAAAAAATTCTTAAATCTAACAAAAATATTTCTATAAAGTCTGAAAGTCATTTCATCCTACGAAGTGAATATCTACTAAAAACCTAAAACTGAAAAATTGAAGGTTAATATAAATTTATGCAATGCGACCCGGTTGTTGACAACTTTAATGCTGGAAAACCCGGTTTTAAGAGATAAATATTGTCAGCTCTGTTATAAGCTATACCCTGATAGTGACAAAAATTTCTAGCGCACTCATGGAATAAATGGTACCTACTTATTGCCACTTATAACTACAATTGAATACTTTTTTTGAAGAGAAGCCTTAGGTTTAAGATAGTGATTGAAATGTTTTGAATTTTCAATTCCGATTCCATTCCAATTACATTGACTCCTATCCCAATTCCGTTCCAATTCCATTGAGTTTTTAAATTTCAATTCCAATTCCATTCCAATTCCTTGGAATGGAATTGGATTCCATTGGATTCCAATAAAGTTTGACGCAAAAAATAGTTTTGTTTATATAGTATTGAATTACAATACAAGGTATCGACACGTGAGTCATTATAGACTTCTGTGCCATTAATTGAGTTTCATTTCTGCTTTTGTCCACGATCTTTGTTTTATAAGAAATAATTGAGAGGGTTATTAAGTAAGATAGATCCTGACTCAAGTGGAAGTTTTTCTGTATTCTACAGTCTATATACAAAGACTGCTTATTTGGTCTTTTCATTAAAAATTATATTGATTGAAACTTAATTTTGTCTCAATTTCTATCAATTCCAATTTCATTGGAATTCCAATGGAATCCCAAGGTATTGGAATTAACTTTTCAATCACTAGTTTAAGACTAAAACACTAAAAGGCATACATAAAGACATATGAAAGCGTTTGTAAAAGAGAGATTGGTATGAAATGTACTACAATATAGTGTACTATCAAAAGGTTCTAACATTTAAGTCAATGTTTATTCATAAAGTTATACACTTAACTTATAAGTTATTACTAAACTTTTTAGTGCTTTTAAATATGAACTTTAATGTATTGCAATGTCTCTCTCTTTTATAAACGGTTTCATATACACATATAGGTTTTAATTTCATGTAATTATTCATCTCTTAATGCAAGAAATAAGGCGATTGTAGATAGTTGATTGCAAGCCACCCATTCGTATTATACGTTTTTTGCAATACTGTTAATTTCGCAAAGTTTCCAGAATGCAGCTCCTGGTTATTGACAAAAATTTCGAATACACACAAATTGTCAATAGTTGGGTATCACTGCAATTTGATTTCAGCCATCATGTTGCGGCTCATGTCTTTACGTATCGGATAATTACTGATAACAAAAACTTTAACTCTTATTTTATAGTTATTGTAAATGTCAATCAAATTTCTAAAACCTAATAAAATAATTTCCGACAGCATCATAATCGAAAATCCAAACCAAAGGCTAATAATACTCCCAATATAACACATAAATTCTTCGATTTGAATTTTCGGAGAGTGAGTATATACAAGATTCGGAAAATCAGGTGGGAAAATATTGATGACAAAAGAAGATTCAGATTTGTTAATGATTTTAGATTCGAAAAAATTAAAATATTCCTTAAAACAATCGTTATCAAATCCACAACTTTTTCGACAACTTTTACTTATCTTCAGATCAAAGCTCGAATCATTTCCAATTAAACTCATAATATCTGTCATATAATCATCATTAGGATTATCGGTTAAGTAGTTTCCGGCCATCCCTTATACTTATCTTTCAAGAAATTGATTTTACATTTCAGAATACAGTCTAATCTCGAATAATGTCCAAAATCTCTATAATCCACACAAGAAGTTTTATATGGTTTGGGCATCAGGTGAACTTCTGTTATATGATACTTAATACATGATATCTCATTCTTAGTTCTATAAATTTTAATCATGTTATAATCATAAGAATCAGAAATCTTCTGAGTTCTCGAATGAATGAATAAGTGAATGACAGATAAATTGAGATGCATTTTGATCGTTACGATATCTAACCAATAGTTTTTGATACTGACATCATAATCAATGGCATATCTCTTAATATTCTCTTTATTGAACTGAGAGAAAAGAGTAAAACACATGTTGTAGTAGTCGATGGATTTTCTGATAGGAGAAATCATTTCACAATTGACATAATCTTCAGAACTGTGGAAAATGATTGGTTTCATGACAAGACAGTTGTTTTTGAAAAGTTGTTCCTCTGAATATAAGATGTCAAACTGTTGGGCAACTGTCAGATTATTTAGATAGTCATCAATTGTTGAATGATTTAGAAATATACTCGATTTATGCTGTTGTTTTATCAAATATTTCTTTTCAATACAAATAGTGATTGCAGGCAGAAATAGTATGAGGTCGTCTTCGTATTTAACGAAAGTCGTTGTTTCGTATGAGAAATAAATTTGACATATTTTATAAATTTGCAAAAAGCATCCAATGGAACAAATGAGAGCAAATAGAATACGAAAAATTCTATCCATTTTTCTGATAATTTTTGAAACAGTTGTTAAGATTTTATTGTTTTGAAATAAATTTTGAGACAAGAAGAGAATTTATTTCTTCGTATAAATAAGTTTTCTTTCATCAGAACTGAATCAATACATGAAAAGTACAAAATATTCGAGCATAATTCAGATATTCATCAAATTTTTACCCACATATTACTTTTAAATGTGATTTGTTAATTGTGTCAATTTTTTTGTAGATAATTACATACAAATGGAAATATTTCTTGATTTTTATCATACAGTATTGGAGTGAGATTTTCCATGTCATTAGAAAGCTTCGTGTTCATGTATAACTTTTGAATTTCTGAATAAATTAATCTTTGTTACATATAAAGCTTTGTTATTGAGATAATAGTGAGGCCATTATTTATTGTCGTAATAATGATGTTGAAACATATTGAAAACCAATAATTTCAAGACACTATCTATTGATGTAAGTACAGAGTTGGCGATAAGTCACTTCATTTTTAAATTTCGCGGTATTTTTAATTTAGCCGGTTATGATCTATTATATTATTATAGAGAGATTTAGGAGAAGTGGAGGTTCTGTTTACAGATTCTAATTAAATTCAATATGGCGTCCCCCACGAGATGTTACACAAAAGACGAACGGGTGGCTATTGTCCGACTCTATTATCAAAACGGACAAAACCCAACTCAAACTGTAAGAGTGTTTCGCACAGAATTTGGACATCATTCAACACTCAGTATCCATACAGGGAAAAGGTAAAATTTTTAAAGTCAAGAAGACCTCAAGCAGCGCATCAGTGCCTTGGTCCAATCGATAGGAACCGATATTTTGGAACGCGCTATTGGCAATTTTGAAACTCATCTTCGCTATCTCATTGTTATAGGTAGTGCTCACTCTGAAAACTTAATACATTAAACCTCCACATATTTTCTTTTGTTTGCTTTTTGTTTCATTTAATTATCTGTTATAGTTTCTGAGAAATAAAATTTTCAAAAATGAAGTGACTTAACGCCAGCCCTGTAATTATTTATGGGAAAAATATTATTGATTTCCAATATAATACAAGATTGATGGAAAACTGCTTATTTGATTGCATTGAATCGGAAAAACTTTTCTTCAAAAGAGAAAAGTTTGATCTGTTATGTTGTATTCGTGTATAATAAATAGATTTCTCATTGACACAGAATAATAATGAATCGTTTAAATGAAGTGATCGCCGTTAAAATATTGTTTAGTATTTTGCTCATCGATCGTATGTTTTCTTATATACAGTTGTTTATTGAAGATAACGTCAAATATTTTGATCGATCGCCTCAAATCAGAATATATTTTTCTCCTGTTTCATTTTCAGGGAATCTAATTAATCAAAAAAAAAAAATGAAAAGTATCTCGAGATCTAAAATAGTTTTTGATTTTTTAAATATTAGATCACGCCTTCTTTGAGTTGCTATCAAGAATTAAGGGCTGAACTGAATGTAAAAAGAAAATTTGTAGAAATATTTGTGAATTATGTACTTATGCTTGAAATGATTGTCTGAATAAAATAAAATGTATAAATGAATTTGACTTAGAAGTAAATTTATATTTAAAGTTTGTTAAATAATGCGAACTCTTTAGTATAGCATAAAAATGGTGATTATTGTAAATTACTATAAAGAAATTATTGTAATGTGCAAAATATTAAGATTTTACTTTCTTTATAGTAATAAACAATAATCTCCTTATTCTATGCTATATCAAAAATTTTGCGCTATTTAACAAACTTTGAATATAGCTTTATTTCTAAGTTAACTTTTGACTGCAGTTCACTCATACAATAGAGTGTACTATCGGCTAAAAAAGTATATGTTAAATAAAGCCTTTTCGCGCCTCACATATTTAGGGATCACTTTAATATTTACATTATAACGATTTTGGAAGCTTTTATAAACTTTAGGTCTCACTTATGGAAAACCAAAATAATGAACTTTTGCATTAATTGTTTTATTGACAAAGAGTTCATAAATTATTTACTCTGCATTCACCCTTTCTGTTATTTATTTCATGAATCTAAGTTACTTACGTTAAAGCTCGATACAAATTATAACGTTTATAGGGATTTAAAGATAAGTTTCGCATTTCATGGTTCATTTTAGAAATAATACTTATGAAAATAATATGACAAAATTATTTATTCTATCTTTCCATTATTTGGTTCAATTCTCATTGACTTTTGCTGTTTTTAAGCACACATTTTGACATACTTTTTTGGCCGATAGTACAATCTGTCCTTTTATTTTCTAAACTCATATAATGAGTGCAATTTTTTAAATATCACGCATTGATCAAATCAAACGGCTGAATAAAGTTCCAAATAAGTCTCAGAAAAGATTGTTCTTTAATCACAATGTTTTGTTTAAAAACACTTTTAATATCAAAAATGGTGTTTAAATAGTCTTTGTTTATAAAACTTATTAACTAACCATTGTTATGACAAAAAAACTTCTGAAACGCTATTAAAAGTTTCAGACAATATGATTAAAATAGTTAAACTTTGTCAGAAAGTAATAGACAACATTTTCAGAATATGTTATAAAGTGTTAGATTGCCATTTTAAGCACCAATTCTATTAAACTTAGATTATTAAAAGTTTGCTTCAAAGTATCAAATTTTGAATAGGTGAGTGACATATGATTAAAATATCCAAAATATAAGAAGCTTTATCTCAGTTTAGAAGATAAAAGGACAGACTGTATAGCATTAAAAGATAGCACTGAACAGCTGTACTGTAGATTTTAAAATACTAATAATGATTATGATTATTACTTTGATTAGTAACTGAAAAATGAGTCATTACTTATCATTTGAAATGAAGAGACAATATTTTTGTTTGTAATTTGAAAGAAAGTATATTTCATGAACTATTAATTTGCATTCTGTTAAAGCTTATCTGTTGATTCAACTCATTGGTAGTTAAGGTTTTCATTATTTAATCAATTTTGAATGTGTCAATACTATAGAGATCTTAGGGTATAGTCAATTACTCCTAATCATGCTTTACACTTAAATATTTATCAGTTAATTTTGTTCAGAAAATTATTTCACGTGTATATGAACCACTAGTATTCAAATATTTCTAGAAAATTTCCAGTAATAGTTTGATTGCTTTTGTTACCGTTTTTGCCGATTTTCTAAATTCTTAAATAAAAAACTGTTCGATTAGATATGTTGACTATTATGAAATATTTATTGTTTTCAATTATATTGTTTTGAAAGGACAGGAAGCAGTTTGTTCATTTATTCATTTTCGTATTAACAACTTGCTTTCGAGACTCACTCGAGCCCTGTTATAGAGTGAGTTTTGTGCCAAGGGTGATCGGTCGGGGCACATGTATAGAGCCAGAGGCGGTTATAACCGGTGACATGGAGCCAGCATATCTCCGTTAAAGAAGTATAGCGGGAACGAGATTCGAACCTGGAACCTCTGCCCCAAGGTTCAACTCATTGACCATTACACCCCAGCGAACCTCATAGGTGCGTTTCCCCTACCTTTCGGGAGATTCACTCTCGCCTCATTTACAGGGTTTTCGAGGTGGTCGGTCGGGGCATGCACATTGGGCCAAAGGCGGCTATAACGAGTGAATGGGGCCAGCACGTCGCCGTCAAAGAAGTATAACGACTATGAGGTTCGAACCTGGAACTTCCACCCCAAGGTTCGACTCGCTGGCCACTACATCCCAGTGATCCTATACAACAATTTGTTTTGTTTCAAAATTATTGTATTCTTCTCTTATTAAATGTATGTATCCAGCACAAATATTGATCGTTTCGAGTTGTCATATACCTACGGTTGCCAGACCTCCACTTATAATTTTCTCGAATCTCCACCACTGAGGTTAGAGTGAAGGCCATTTCTTCACTTTTCTATGAAATTAAATTGAAAAATTTGAAGTTGGAAACAAATTTTGATTCTCAAGTTCAAAAATAATTTTCTTAGACAGAGGTTGTCCGGAGATCCTATGGGGAGTTGGCACCCTGTGAAATATATCATGTTATATATCAATCGAAAGCTCTCATAAAGCTGAGCAATAGTCTTGCTGGTCACATTAAAATCGGTCCATAGGTTTAAAAGTTATAGGCGAAAAACCGTTAAAATTGCCGTATAGGGGGAAGTGTGTTACATCTTTGTAAACCCTCTTGAGTTATAAATCATTAGAAAGCTCTCATCAAAATAAGCAAAAGTCTTGTAGGTACCATTGAAATCAGATGATTAGTTTAAAAGTTATAGCCTAATACAATGATTACTCTTACATATGAAAAAAATGTTGCCTATTTTCGACCCTTAACACAAAGAGATCGGACTAGAACTTTTTGTATTTTCATACTAGGTTATGTGCTTCTTTAAATTCAATAATGGGCAACTCCGACCAATTTGTATTAAGAACTCAGATTAGCGATTGAAGATTTTCTATTTTTAGAAAACTTACTTAATAATAACAAAACGTGACTTTTATTCTACTGTTGAATAGACTTGGTTGCTATGACTAAACATACCAAATCTCATGATTCTATGTTTAATAGTTTTTGAGTTATAAGCTATTAAAGTTTTAAGGTTTTTGGGTTTTTAGATCATTTGCCATGTTATATGACAAGATTTAAAGGTATTATTATACTTCAGTTGACCACCTCTATATGTTGGTAAAGTCAGCAGATCTAAACTCGACCGGGTACCAAATCACTATGGATGTCCGGACAACCTCTTTATTAATATTTCAAACTTTATCAAGGATCCCAAATCCCTTTGAAATTTAGTTTTAACAGCAAGCATTCGAAAGATACGAATTAATCTGATATTTCTGATTCCTTAAAAATAATTATAAAAGATGCTTAACAAAAAACTTCATATTAAGATAAAACTGAATTGGTAATAATTTTTTTCAGGAATTATCTTTTGGTTTTTTCTTTCACTCTCAAAAATTACTTTGTTTCCTCCTTTGTTTTTCTTCACTTTTCAAATTTCTCAGACCTGGTAACTGTAACATATAACAAAATTATTACAGTTTGTAGAAAATATGAACACTTTACAGAAAATCTTTAACTTTACTTAACTGCTATCATGAACTTCCTCACAAAGTATGCGACTTATGAAAAACAAAAATCAAACAAATATCGATTACTATCTGATAAGAAACACTCGTCATTAAGAGTTTAGGTCAAAATGACTCAGAAATAGCGGATTTGTCTCTAAAATGCATATAATTTTCATAAGCTGCATGTAGCATAAGAAAGTGTTTTTGGCGATTATATGAAATAAGGGTGAAGTAAAAACAGCAAACAAACTTGAGCGAAAACAAAAAGAACTAATCGATATAAAAGCAATAAAGAGCGAAGGAGACACTGGTTGTCGAATTATTACTTTAATTGATAATTGTAACTAAGATGTTTGTAGTCAATAAATAATTAGACACATTCAAGTTTGATTATATAGATTAGTATTGCTTGAAATTAAGCCTTTAAAATCTAACCTATCCCAACTTAATCTAGGAGTAAAATTGAAAAGTTATAAATATTTACATAGAGTTTGGTAATAATCAAGTTTGAAATATAATAGTGATCCTTAAGAATTAAAATATTGGTATCATCTCTGATATTATTTTTTAGCCCTATTATATCGGACTTATGTCGCGGTACCGTTTTTTAAAGCTACGGTTAAATTACATAATAGACTTTCTATAAAGTGTTTGTAAAAACGATGCCATCGAATTTCAGTTTAAATGTTCGATGAGTTAACATTATTTAACTATTCACTTGAAATTAACTCAGAAATTGAACGCTTAAGAAGTTAAAACATTTGCATGAAATTATTTTTATGCGTGTGTAAAGAAATCGCACAAACGGATATGAATCTCTATCTTGTGGGTAATTGTTTATACACACTTTTAATATTGGCTAAACTCTCTACTATAAATGTGGCACAAATCTTTCTGTGAGCAAGAATTAGTAAGAAAATTCATTCCTAGACTTAATACAAAAGGTGAAGGCAGGAAATCTACAACAGAATAATTCAGTTTCGGTTCGATAACAGCAAAAAATTGATAATAACTGATAGATAAATGTATGATTTGATAGAAACATTCTATTATTGAGATTGTTTTGCATAACAGAATGGATTTCTTTGAGTTTATTAGTCTTTTAAAAAACACTTTACCACAAGTAATCAATTGAGCAGAGGTATTCAAGCTATTCTCTGAATAAGTTTTATCTATTTAGAAAATAGTTCAGGCCTTGAAAAATTCGTTTTGATATATTACTTTAAAGTTTTCTTATTATAAGTGATATAAATAATAAAGTTATAGCTTTCTTTCTATAATGTCAAGGCATGGAATACATTTCTTTATTTTTTATTCATATTGCTTAATGTAATTAAAGGTTAAATTATTCCTTATTCAATGGTTGCTTATGATTTAATTTTCTCTCTGCTAATATCAGTTTTATCCTTCATATATTATTAGAAAGTTGCCGTATTATTGTAAGAATTAAAAATAACTCGAGAGTTGATTAGCGATAAAACGTTAACTAGATTTCACAGTGATGTTCCGGGATAACTAGAAAATCAAAGGGAGCTATTTTTCAATTTTTTAAAAGTAGAGAATGGATCAAGCACTAAATTTTTAGGAAATTGTTAGATTCGGTAGCTACCTCAACCAATCAGGGACGTCTGGTTGTCCTGACGATAAGTTATAGTAAAATCAAATAAATATGTTTGTCATTTAAGTTCCATTAGAAGATTTGATTTTCCTCATTCATTGTAAGTTAACAAAATATTGTATGTGAAACAAGTTTGATAATTTATATTAAACAACTTGTGTTATAAAAATGTAATATTCCATCAGAGATTAATTATAAGACTAACAACTTAATAGCCGATCAAAACGCGTCTATAGCAATGATTTAATCATACATTTGACAAAGGTGCGATTTCAGTTAATTTACTCAATTGGTTTATATAATGATAAAATTTTAATTTCATTGAGTGGAATAAAATATTAGGAAAAATGAATTTCATTCCACATTTTTTATTGAGAAAATAATTATCTTCGTAAGTATAAAATGACTTAATATAAAATTTCTTGAGTCATAATGAAGTTTAGTCTGTAAAATATAAGTGTTTATAAGAGGTCATATTTAAGAATGACTAGTAGAAATGGTTAAAAATATTTGATTAATTTTCACAAATTATGTGGAATTTCTTATTGTAGTTATGATATTGAAGAGCAATCGTTATTCAAAAAAGTTTTAGCAATTATTTGGAATATTATCATAGATTTGGTCCAAATTTATTGCATATATTTCGACGAAATCAAGTCTCAAATTTATTCTAAAATTGAAACGAATTCGATTGGTATCAAAGTGTTGAGAGGCTTTGCATCAATTGGTTTCTATTCGATCTCATGTATTTTGCATTTAATACTAGTTTTCAGATTCAGAAAAATCTTGAATCTATTCAATAGAATAGAAAATTTAAATTGTACTCAATTGTGTAAATCTGAAGAAAGAAAAATTGGTTCCAAAATAATTTTAGTACAGGCTCTCTATTTAACAATTACTCTTATACTGGATCAATTAGCCTCTTACTTTAGGCTGCCAACTGTCTAGGCCTGACCTGGATCATCCGGTTTTCGGGGGTCTTGTCCAGTGACCAGTGCGGGGTCTGACCTGGACATTGTAATGTCCAGTTTTTTATCATTGACAATATATCTAAAATAAAAATATGTATATAATGTTAAACATGATAACTGATTACATACTGTAATATAGGTTTGTTTTTCACATACAATAAGCATGTAATAAGTTTATTATACATTATTATATGAAATATTGTGGACAATAATGAGTACAAACAATGGTAGTGTTTTACAAAACATTAATCGATAACTTTTTTTAATGGTCTAATAGTTTATGGCATTGAAATGTAGTATAATGTAAAATTATTTAATTGAAATATGATATGATTTGTGCGAGAAATGAGTGATAAAATCCGGAATCAGTCACCCGATAGGAAAAGGGTCAAGTGGTGGACACAATTTAATGACAATTAGCTTTAATTGGAAGAGTTGAAGTGTTGGCTACAGAAGGGAAACGATGATTACACAGCATTTTGTAAATTGTGTTCAAAGTCAATGACAACTAAGTATGAGGGCATCAAAGCATTGAATGACCACAATCTGAGATCAAAACATATCGACAGACTGAAGCAATTTAAAAGCAATGCAAAATTGTCAACATTTTTGAATAAATCGCTGCCGAAAGAGTCAGAGGAAGTGATAATATTTTATTATTATCTTTTTATTATATTATATTATATTGTTTTATTATTCAAACAAAATGATTAAATGACTGTCCAGTTTTGTCCAGTTTTTTAGTCAAAATTTAATATCTAATCCAGTTTTTTTTATTTTTCAGTTGGCAGCCGTACTCTTACTTGATGTGTTTGTGCTTTGTGTGTAATATTATCCCAAAATCTATGTCTAAACTGATTGACTCAATTAAACTATGTTTAGTCGAAGAACAGTCTGTTTTTAAACTGCAGTCAGATATGAAGAAAGTTCAAACCTTAAAACTAATTGAATCAATCTCAGTAGAGCAGCATCAAATCTACTTTACAGCTTTTGGTTTCTTCAAGATTGATTCGTTGACTCTGTTGTGTATAATTTCAAAATCTCTATCTTACGCTGTTTTTTTGGTTCAAACAAGTAGTTGAATCAATAACCGAAAAAAACATTGCTTCTGAAATTTCCTTATTATGAAAGCTTATATTTTTCAAAATGACGTCCTCATTTATGTAAAGGCTTACGGAAAGCTATTTATGCTTAATGATTTCTTATGATTTCATAACTTATTTCAAGCTATAAATTAAAATGGTTTCTTTATCTTTTAATAGAACTTTCCATAGAAAAAATTCTTTTTTCAAACATATTTTTGTTGATGTAATTTCGTAATATTTAAAATAAAAAATACCTGAGAGATGATTTGATTTCCATTCTATTAAACGATTCAAAACGGTCTCAAATATTCGTTAGCATTCAAGTTAAACCTTCTTGAAATGATTGCATGCCATTATCAGAGAAAGCGAATTAAAATTTTAACAACAAATTTAGGAATCTACTATTGGATAGGTTTTAAAATAAGTTTTTAATCAACAAAGTAGCCACCCTCTGTCATGAAAATAGCCCATCTCGAGTTCACAAACCATCCTGATTTCAATTCCACTCCTGAGCCTCTGCTATTTGTGAATTTTCAGTTGTAGAGTGCTGGATAGGCACACAGACATATAAACAAACAATTTTCCTATGAAAGAATCAATTAAAGTGGTTGAGAGTGAAGGTTTGGTAAAGTTTCATGAATTTTGTCGAATTTCTTACTTGGGTTTTTATATTGAAAAGTAGACATTAATCAAAATATTCTAACAATTATTCGTAATTTCATGCCTTTGATCTTACTCTTTACGCGTATGCTGAAGATAGTGAGTCTTGTAATAATGATAACTTCTGCCTGTTCACTCAAAAATCTATTATCATCAAAGCGATATTTAGTTTTACATCCATTAGCCACTTCTTTTTAATATTTACTTTGTATTTTCTTTTGGTGTTGAAGAGACGACAAATTTTTAGAGATATTTGAATATTCAGGAAAATAGATTGATTCTGGCCTAAAAAAATTTCTAATCCAAGATTTCTATACAACAATTTGCCTTTTGTTCCGTCTTATGTTAAATTATTTTGGATATGATTCCGAATTAGATTTCCTCCTATTAATTCTTTTAGTAACAAATTTATTATTAATGGCCACTCAATCAACATTTATTGCATTAATTGCTTGTAAAAGCCTGTTAATCAGAGATCAATGGAATTGCATGTTTATGAATATAGATCTGATTGAATTCACTGAGTTAATCTTTGAATAGCATTTCTTCAAAGCTTAGAAAACTTAAAGACTTACAGAAAATTTTAAAAAGTTTAGATCTGAATTTAATCACTATAGCCGAATTTTATCTAATGCTTATCTCTAAGTTCTTAATAATAGTTAACACGTTTTTGTAAAATAAACATTGATTCTCATAGAATAAAGTAAAAAAGTTTATTCTGAATACATAAAATTATTTTATGTGCTGAATGTGATATTCAACTAGATTTATTCAAAACTGATTTTGATATTCATAAACTTAAATATTGTTTGAATGACTTAAATTATGTTTGGCTTATCTAGTTTTGTCGATTTTAAGTGAAAAAATTTTAGATATCCAGAAGCTATCAAGATACATACGGAAAACTGAATCTAAATTTTACTAAACTCTATATTCTCTAGATGCACTTGTTTCCAAAAAGCAAGAATTTTTGCATTAAAATTTTGAAAATTCTAATAAAAAGTCAGCGAAATCTGCTCAAAAATAGAAAACCAAATGGAAAATGTAGTTCAAACAAATCGTGAGAGAATCTATTGAAGATTGTATAAAAGTACTGATAAAATAAGCTATAAAATTTTTGTGTATTGAGAAGAAATTTTCATTTAGCTGCTTTAAAAATAAAACTTATGAAAAATATAGTAATTTGTTTTTTGCTAAAGTTTTAACGAGTAAATGGATCCGACATTTTGAAAAATAGGATTTTATCAGTGAGTAATTAATTAAAAAAATATTTTACGATAAACATTAATAATAAATTGAAGATTATATTGTTATGCAGATATAAATTCTCTGATTTTAAATCAGTTTTTCATTCTTTCAAAATAGTTTGTCAAACAGTTATCTTAAAAATGCTTTATATTTTATGTAATGCTTTACTAATGCTTTCAAGGTTATCATTGTATTAACGTTTTGCTATGAAATGCGGTGCATATTTTAAAAGAATAACAATTCAGATCTATTTTGTTTATATAAGATATGTTAAAAAAAAAAACTGGTAAAGAGTCAGTCTTTGGACGGAGGCCTCGAGGAGAGGACCTTATTATGACTCTAAGTGAAAGTGGAAAAGTGTTAGAAAGAAGTAAAAATCTTTTAATATGTGAAAAACTTTAAATATGTTTATAAAATTTTTATGTATCAATCAAATAATGAAATCACGTTTAAACCCTATGTTATATTTCTTTATCTATTTATTATTAAATATTGTTTTAAATACTTATAATTTTTAAGAAAATAAAAGATTGCAATCAAACAAAGTCCAATATTACTAAGATTTTAATAGAATATTTGTTTCAGAATTCTGGATAAATAGTTGGTTTTATCCCCAGTTATGCGTTTAGGTTTATGAGCTCGAATCAGAACGGCATAATAATATTACTAATGATTTCACTATTGATCATAAAAATGTTTCATATCAGTTAAGCCCTTTATGGATTTTAGTAGAGGAACAGAGGCTACTAATAGATTAACACCTTGGATTGAAAAATTATTAAGCAATTATTCAATACGAACAACAAATTAAGAAATTAAATAAATTCATTTCGCCTGCAATTTTTATAATTATTGCGCATTGTATTCCTGTACAGGTAATGTCTATTTGCTTTTTTGCTCCTACTTGATTTCAAGAACTTCTATATTTTGTTTTTTCAACTTTCACTATGAATTGTATTTTATTTGTATTTTATGCTTTGTACGTAAAACTATTCTAAAAACTATCACATATACCTTTTGTGTTTCTATCAGATTCGGTTACTTTGATTTGAACGAGTTACTGAACTAATTAGTTTATCACTAATTGCGATATCTATTTATATCATTATTGAATCCATTATTTAAGAGGTACTTCACATATACTGTATACCTATCAGTTTATTCAGGATATTAACCTCGAAGATAATTTATAACAGCATTTTGTGAACCGTTCAATTATTTAAGCACAAAAACTTCTAGTTTATCAGTAATAATTTATTACTCTAAATTGTTGAATTTCAATTTTCCTTAAGACTAAATTTGCCTTATTTTAATTTATTCGTCCAACTCCGATCATTCATTATTGGATAAGTTAACCAATAAATTTTATGTAGAATGAAATCATAGGCTATTGTCTCAAATCACGCGAACATATTACGCGAAACAATCCCCTAAAATAACAATTTTACAAATAATAATCAATATAAAATCGATCTTAATTTGAATCATATAATCTTACAGTTTCTTAAAAATTAAAAGAACGTATAATTTTCATAACTTGTTAGCTGTGCAGTGGCGTAACTTAATTAGTTGCATATTCTATAGATCTCTAGCGCCAAGTTGTTTAAAGCTTTTGATTTTTCAATATCATATCGCTTATATCCACTGCCGTAGCCAGCTTTTTTAGTCTGGGGGGCTAAATGTCTGAGAATTCTCAGTTAAGATAAGCTTTATTTAATCAAAATTTAATACAATACAATTTTTCTGTTACAATGATTTTTACCAAATCCAATGGCAAAATGATCTAGATTAATAGATAATGCAATTTCTCTTTCAATCGAAATAAGAGCCAACCCGTTTAATCTGTCATTAGACATCGAAATTCTCAAATAAATTTTAATTCTTCTTAATGTTGAAAAACTCTTCACACGAAACATTAACACATTCTATAGTTAATGATATCTTAAAATGCTTTAATAAATCTGGCATAGAGTTTGAATAATCAGTTAATTTTTCATAGACATTAAAAGTATCTTCGCATTCATAGAATAATAATTTTGCAGTTTCAGAATTTGACTTTAAATTTTCTAGATTCAAACAATAATGAGTAGCAAAAGGCTTCATAATTTCAAAGTTCATGAAATGCTTGGATATTGGATAGCGAGCGCCAACTCCCATTAAAATATCTGTTAATTTATTATCAAACCTTTGATTTAACTTAAACTTTGAAAAACCTTTGGGGGGGCTATAGCCCCCTAGCCCCCTCCTCCCGCTGGCTACGGCTGTGCTTGTATCATATGCATTGTTATTATAAGATTAATTATACCATATTCTAGATATATAAACAAAAGTTTTCTTACAGAAAGTTGGCCATCAGAGACCAAACATTAGACATAAAGGTGGGTCCTAAGGTTTAATTTCATAGCTATGTCGTTTACTCTAAATTTTTCATGTTTTTCTAGTAAAATTTTAGGAAACCTTAATACTAATTCCAACCGTAGTCTACCGACTATGCGTTTTGGTAGCCGTATGATTTTCATGTTAGGTTTTATAAGTTTTACCAGTGTTTTCTACTTTGATATAGAATTCTTTGTCTTAAACTCAAATTTCAAATTGTAAAATTTGCTGAATTGACTGAAAACTTCCATATTATTTATCAATTATTAGGACAGAAATATCTTCTATTCAAAGCAATTTTTCGAAAATTCAATTTTTTGAGTTATTATTTCGAGTTGATCTTATGCAGTTTTGAAAAATTTTGATCATAACTATAATAACTATTTCACTCAAAATATTTCGAATGCGATCACGTTGTGCTTGATTGCTTTAGTTTTCATGTGAATTTTTCCAATAAGAATTTATTTGCATAACAGGCTCGGCAAAATGTTTTTTATTAGTTTTAATGATGCAAAAAATTAATTGATCGGGTAGAGATTGGAAAAGCATGTGAATCATATGCTTAATATTCAATTCTTGATAGATTTATTAAAAGATATAAGATCTTAAATTAAGGGGTTCCATGACAATTCAGCCCCAGCAATTCAGCCCCAGACAATTCAGCCACGTCAACTCAGCCTCAAAAAAATTCAGCTCCCGACAATTCAGCCCCCACAATTCAGCCCTAGTACTATTCAGCTCCTGACAATTCAGCCCCAACAAAGTATGCTTCGATTTTAAAATTTTATTAAAGTAAAATTTTTAAAATAGCTTTAAAAACACAATGAATTCAAATATAAAAAATTAAAAAGTATTAAAAAGAAAGATTATGGGCGATACTCCTAAGATATTCTATAATGGGAGTTTGTCCATACTCCGCCACATTCTCTTTCAAATTTGATGGTGCATCTCGATACCTCTTCTTTTTTGTCTTTGGTTTGATTCCTGCCAAGTACTGTTCAACTTGCAACTGGCGCAAGCTTTGATCGCTCTTCAAGCCGTCGATAAAACGCCAGATACTAGGATGATGAGCACCGAGTAAAGAGCTGAAAGCTCGATGCCAACCCTCAACAGCATTATTTGTTTTGGGAAGATTACCTAAAACAGAAGAATAACAATTCCATAATTTGATGGGAAAAATAGGAGGTAGTCTTTGATTCCTTCGTTCGCGTCCAATCCATGTGTCTTCAACATAATCAATTAGTGGTACCAGAAGAACTTCATTTTCTAAATAAAATGGTTCACCAAGAGGAGCAACATATGAAGAGATGATATCATTAGGTGGAACAAAAGCCAAGGCTGCAATCATCTTAATGTTTAAGGCGAATGTTTCATCTCTTGAATATCTTTCATGAATATCATGACAGAGCCTTGATTGAATTTTCCTCCAAAGACACTGGCAGAAGTGAAAAAAGCATCCTCGAGCGTTGGAGTCAGGAAAATTACTTTTGAAGGCGTTAATGGCAGCCAGTTCGAAGTCTGTCATAATCGAAGTTGGATTCAAATTTGGCTGCAGATTTTTAATAGCATTGAAGGCACGATCATAAGTTTCTTCTCTCCGATTTGGCATAAGTATATAAATGGAGGGGAGAACATTGTTTTCTTCAAATCCATGAATGGTGTAAAGTTGATCAAATAGAGGCGGAACAACCTTAAAAGTTCCATCAGCATACCAATGTCTACAGCTGGACATCGCTCGTAGATTATGAGTGGTGAAGATCAAAACACGATCATCTGATGGACCACCGTCAAACTGAAGAAAGACATCACCACTGTTTGTGCGTATGGCGAGTTCGCATCTATCACTAAATCGAGGAGGTTTCTTGGATTTGGTGGAGCTTGACCTTCTTTTTGTCGATATCTCTGGATGTTCCTAGTCATTGTTGATGAGGATGGGAGTTGACCAATAACAGCCTGAGAAAGTGATGAAGAAGCATGAGCGATGACATTCATGGTTGGCTCTTGTGAAGACAATGCCCTGTCTCTGATTCGGTTCATAGCCCTACGGGCTTCAACTTTGGCTGGATCTGGTGCGTGATTGTGTTCAATACGTCGAATTGTATGACCACCAACTGTATGACAACTACCATGACACTTCAAATCGGTGTCCCCTTCAATGCACCGCCACATGACTTTTCCTAAACTCTCGTTTGTCTTGCGATGGCGGTAAATAAATCCATGGTCAACGAGGAGATCTTTGCCCCTTTCACTTTTAATGAAGTCAAGTGGCATTTTTCTGCCGCAGGAGGTAGACAGAGGTTTCTTCGGACAGACAATCGCTCTTACGGCGAGCGGTCACTTTCCGAGTAGAGAAAAAGGCGATTAGAGGAAAAACTATTGTTGACTTAAAGTGAACAGTTTTAATTCCAAATCTCGACTGAGAAGCTCTCGGAATAGAGCTCCCTTTAATACATAATTTTGTTAGTAAATGTCAGCACGACTCATTATTTGTACTGACCATTAGTGGTAAGTAGTCAATGGAAAATTTTGTTTTTTGTTGTTTTTTAATGTGTGTCAATTGTGTACTATGTGTAATACACTATACAATATACTATAAGAGTCTAGAGAAAACTGGAATTTATAGAATAAATCAGTTTTTATAATAAGTATTGACATGAATGAAGTGTAATTGGAAAATACACTTTAGCATGCATTATTGACATTAGACCAAGAGTGTAAGAAAGTTCCAGTGTTAATAGGATGATTGGTTCAATGATGATATTTATATAGAAAGTTATGTAGGGAAATACCGCTTTACTACTAAAGTATACTTTTGAGAGTTCAAAAAAGCTTAAAAAAGTTTCAAAGTTCAAGAATTTTTAGTTTATGTTGCAAAATGACTGCGGTGCGCCTCAATATCCAAGTTTCTGACTGTTGGTAACGAAGAGTCATCGTCTCCGGACAATGTCTTAGAGGTGTCATTCTCTACTACTATTTTGCCTTAGGAGCTACCCATAGCTCACAATCGGCCCCGCCTATAGCCCCGGCAGGGTAGGTTTTTATCTTACGATGGACCCTCTGTCCGCCTACGTTTTTATATCTTGTGGGCTCAGATAATTGAGGCGCGCAGTACTAATAGTAATTATATTTTTTCACTATATAAGTATATTATATTATTCCTAATAAAACATTTACAGTTTGTAATATATTTTACAAGTGATGGTTATGAAGAGTTTGTCGCACGGGTTTTTATCGTACGATATTATGTTAAAAAAATTGTTGATTATCACAATTCGATTTGGTTTGATCAAACTTAATATAATTAATTAATTTGATCAAATGAAACTGAATTAAGCTTAAAATCTACTCCTAATGGAGACTCTAACCATTAGGCTATAGAGTAGTTAAAGTTGTTTAGGGATGAATTGTCAGGAGCTGAATAGTATTAGGGCTTAATTGTCGGGAGCTGAATTGCCGGGAGCTGAATTGTCTTTGGGCTGAATTGTCGGGGCTGAATTGTCTGAGGCTGAATTGTCGGGGCTGAATTGTCTGAGGCTGAATTGCTGGGGTTGAATTCACGTGCTACGAAATTAAGGCATGTGTAATTAGTAAATTTACAAGCATTAAGTTTTTACTACTTCTTTCGGCGATTGTTCTAGAGATATTTTATTCAGATTCGTTTTGAACCATTCAAAGTTTTAGATTTCCTTTGTCGATGTTTGTATATTTTCTTACATTCTGCTCGAAATCTCTCAATTGGTCGGACTTGTGGATAGTTCGGGGCATTACTTCAGCGCTTTACGAATTCGATATTTTGAGCTTCGAGCCAGTTTTTGATATTACTGCGGTAGTGAGCAGTTGCCATGTCTGGCCAGAAGATAGCATCCGATCTTTTATGATACTTTTTATGAGAGGTAATAGACTTTTCCTCGAATATTCCTCCAAATAGACGTGTACATTGATACTCCCACTAGAAATTATCGCAAACTGGCTCGAAATATCGAATTCGTAAAGTGCTAGAAGTGGTAAAAACTTAATGCGTGTTCTTAAGACTAAGTTGAAAGCTGTGGTCAGCAGGGTGTTGGCGCCATACAAATTATAAAAATTTTACTTCAACATATATTTTTGCTTTAGATAAATTTTCATTTAAATCTGTTTTATACTTTTCATTTTATTCAGAAAACTAAAAATGTAAATTTACTTATTGCTCAAGCCTTAGATCTAGGCTAATTTTAAAATTAGAAATAAAGATACTGTATGTCAACATTTTTATTCTTATCTATTTAATCAGATAGTGAGTCATACTTGTACGATTCAACTAATATTATGTTGTTATAAATAGCACACAAGGATTGAATTCAGTTTATTTAACATATCAAACACATCTACATTTTAACTTTTGGATGTAAGGGTTTTCTTTTTATATTATTTTGTATCGACTTGGTTTCAGAAAAGGGTGGTAACAGTGAGTGTGACGAAATAAATTTTGCTATCCTTCAAATGATGAGAATCTTTAAGAATTTGATACTTGTTTGAGGTGAAGACTGTTAAGATAAGTCTTTGATTTCTTTCTTAATTTGTATTCTTAAAACACCCATTATGTTAAGATTATAGAAATCATATTTCACTAATCGTTTTAGAAATGTAACACACACGATGTACATTTAAAAATCATCGATACTCTGAGTAGGCTCGCAAGCTGTGGATCTTAGGTGTTATCCGGCTTTCTACCAAAAAGTACTAGATATTAAAACGATATATTTAGAATTAATCTATAACAAAATTAGCTAATAATTCGCGCATTTCTTCAGGAAATATGTAGTCAAAATATCTAGAATTTATCCATTTTATCAGTTTTAATATGCATATTAAACAATATTTTAAAATAATTTTTAAGTTACATATTTTAACATTTGCATGCACATTTAATCAATAATTTATATATTTATTTCAATAATAGAATTCAAAGACAATTTGGGTATTTTATGCAGCAAGTGTTAATAAATGAATCTATTGGATATCATAGTAATGATAATTATTGAAAAATGATCAAAATAAAGATGTTTCAAACAGATTCTACATTTGATTAAAATATGATCATTACGATAGTGTCAATTTGTTTCACATATTATAAAACATTTGATACTTTCAATTATTCCTCAGTTTTATTTTAGGATAATTAGTGATACAAATACTTATATAGTTTTCAATAGCTATTTAATGAAACTGAGATAGATCTTATTAAAGTTGACAAAAATTTGATAAAATTTTAACGACTTATTTAAGTAAGTACTAATACTGAATTAAGAGTTATTTTATTCTGATTTTTTTTATGAATTTTCATATTTTTAATGTTATCGCTTTAATGAATATTGTATAGAAAAATTGTTATATTTTAGAGAACTTTTACTCGACCAGTGATCGCATTAGCAGCTAATTTAGCTATAACATTAAGCATCACTGTGTTTGTTGGTGTATTTCACTTTTGAAGATCAGATAACATTTATGTTCATTAGAACTTGATCACAGAATAAAAGAACAATTCAAAGTTTCATATTTTCCGCAAGAGTTATGAACTAATTATAGCTTAACCTTAAAAACAACAAGATTAAGCAGTTCTGATCATTATATTAACTGCTATTACATATCAAATCGCTGACATTCAAAAAGCTATTTTGACTGTTGTTTCATATTACTCTATAAATGAAATGGAGAACTTAATAACATATATGATATGAGCTCTAGAAGAAATTCTTAGTCTTTATTGAAAATCAATTATACCCGCAATAATCGGTTATCATAATTGCTTTTAGACACGAAACTAAACTATTAGATGATACCTATAATTGCGACTCTGTTATTATTTAAAATGATTGATTATCGAAAAACATGCTTTATAAGCTATAGAAAAACCATTGTTAACCATATAAGATATGTTTGAACGTGAACTTTGGGGACATTAGTTAAGACCTGATTGGAATTCGAGATGTATTCGCTTCGCAATCTAACCTATTCTCTCTTAATTTATATCAGGTTTGTTTGGGCTACGATGCTCTAAATCCAAGTTTATCCATTACGAGGTACTAGACCAAACAAAGATGGATACCTCGAGAACTAATTGTGATAAATGGTCAAGTGATGTATCAAAATGCTTAGTTCAATATCCTGAGTCCAATGATATATGACTTGGCAGGATCAACCACTTCCGTCGGGAGTTGGACAGAATTGGTCAAGTGTGGTATCAAATATTCAGCTCTACGAACTGAATTTAATGATGTATCACACTTGGGGATAGGGGGTTGGGAACCCCCTTAGACCCATTAGCTCGGATTGAGCCATATATATTAGGTCGAACCAAAAGTTCCTGCCAACCCTTTTTATTCCTTGTTTATAAGGATGTTTCTCAAGATTCTTATTGAATAATATTCACTTATGTATTTACTACGTAATATTGAAGTTTCACATAGTTATCATTATTATTTTGATTTTAATATTGTGAAATTTTTTTTGACAAAACTTCCTGAAAGTGTAACATCGGAAGATTAGAAGTGAAAAATAAGGGCATTATATGTTATCGGGGGATATGCCAAGTAAAATCGCAAATCAACCTTGGATGCAATAGCTTTCATAAAAGTCTAAAATAAAAAAAACACTTTTTTAAAGGACTTTTGAAGGAAACTTATATGCTACAATTCGGGGTGATTAACAAGAATCGAGAATTTCTTGGTATTATCGTGTTACCTGACCCCTGGTAAACGATCTTAATTATAGGTGGATAACATGTTCATCTGATGATAAAAAACAACCTTTAGTATCTTTTACTGTTTTTGAAATATTTGAAAAATAAAGTTGGCAAAGACTTTTGGTTCGATCTAATATATAAAGCTCAATAATTTGTATACACAACATTATTTGGTCAACAAAATTGTATTGAACTTAACAAGTGTTTAGTCACTTTAGTCAGACTTCACCTAACCTAACCTAACCTAACCTAACCTACTACAAAAATCAAGTATGTGATTTAATTTTCTATTATTATATTAATGGATCTATTTCATCTGGTTTTTATTTAGCGATGATAAAATAAATAGCAGATTTAAAATTCAAAACTTCATATTTATGATAGATAATCTAGGAATTCAATTTAATGATACTCAAATCAAACAGATGAGAAGAAATAATTAATCTTTAATTATTTTGTATCGTTTTTTTCTTAAACGTATTTGAATTTTTTTGTTATTCGTAACGAAATTCTAACAGCATATTTGACATGAAAGCGTCAATCTGTTATATCTTTGCCATAAGTAGTTTTTAATTCATATTTAACTAAATAAACTACAAGATTAGGTTTTTCTATAAAACTGCAGAGTTCTGGCAAAATCTTACCTATAGACCGACTAAAATATTAGAGATTTGAGCACGAAATCACATGTACCTTTAAGTCCGAGACTAACCTTCAGACCCCTTATGGCCAGTTTCTAACTTAGAGGCGTTCATGATTTCGCGCTTAGATCTCCAAAATTCTTGTCAGTCTATATATTAGGTGTCTGCTAGGATTTTGTAGTTTTATAGAAAAAACCTAAAAATAGTAATGTAGATTACATTTAAAATAGAGAAACTTATTAAATAAAATCTTGTGAACTAATTATTTGAATTTTTTCGTATGATAATTTGATATTTATTTTAAATTCAAGAGATTTTAGTATCCTATAATCAAATCAGGTGATAAAATAAAATTATGAAATTGATTCAGATTTATATACGATATTACTTCAATTTTGAACCCCCTCTATAGTGATTGTGAAATTTAATCTTCAGTTATTCACTGAATCGAAGTATCGGGATGCAGAAGATTATTATGCTTTTATGTTAAGTCTACAACTTCTCCCCATTTGATTTGTGGCGAATATGTCTATTATAATTTTTGCTCTACTACTACCGAGCACTACCACTACTATCAACGAGTACCATCTGTATACCAAATTTGGTGCTGATATGCCTCAGAGGCTATTTTAATGAATAACCCTACTCATACTTTTGAAAGCCTGTAACTCCACCCTCTTTAATTTACAGTGGATATGTCTAATATATTCTTTGCTCTACTCATTGCTTACTATCCGTATTCCAAGCTTAGTGTTGATATACCGCGTAAATCTGCTCTAAAGAAATAGGCTTATAGAGATTTAATTGTATAAATAATTCATTAATTTATTGTAATTGGCTCAGAGTAAGCAATGTGTCGAATAGGGGGAGGGTATATTTTAGAATGATGTATATAATCAATTTAAGTCTTGCTGTTTGGCAATAAGTTTTCGCAAAGTTTTGTTTTGTATTGAATAGTAGTATCTAAATGACTTCAAACCCTAGTCTTTCTCAATGATTGTTAATGCGTTATCTGGTCAATGGTCTTTTGATTCATTTGTGTATTATCGCAGTCCAGGTTTAGTAACATAAAAAGTAAAATATTTTTCTGCGCCCCAATATTACCATATTTCTATTAGTAATCATAACTTTTAGCTAAATTATTGCATAACACTCACTTATTGTTATTATAATTGATGCGTTTATATCTTATACGATTTTGATATTCATCGCAAAGGTTTTACCAATTATTGTAAGAATACTTATCATCAAAATATCATAAATACAACATTTTCTAGAAAGAATTTTTACCACCAGAAACATGAAAATTACATAATTTCAGTCGATTGATTTTCAAATGAAGAGGTCGAATGAAATATAGATTTAAATAATACTAAATAGTCTGACACCCAAGAAAATAAGTTCGGACTTTTAGTAGTAATGTAGCTTTCCTCTGATATTCAAATTGAAAAAATGCAACTCAGACTAACAGCAATCCCAGTAAGATATATTTATTATATGAGTTTGAGAAATCCTCTGAGAGCTTCTGAACGACTTAATTTTTAGTGGCAACCAATGGTTTATTTCACAGAATCAAATAATGTCTCGCAACTGAATGGAACATTTCTGGAATTTTTAGAAATTCTGAACTCAAAATTAAACATGAGGTATAACACCGGAGTTCATTTCAATTAATGAATGTAGTAACGTTTCTTTTAACAAAATAAACTACTCATCATATGAATGATTTAAAATTTTTCTTCAAGCTATCAAATAATGAGGCCTAAAATTTTTAGTTGGGATGAAATGATTTCAATGATGGAGAATAATGTAAATAAAATACAAATAAGCGTTATAAAACTTTATTGTAATAATAGATCTTATATTTCTGAATCGTTACTTGACAGCAATCAGATATGTCTTTGACACCAATATTACCGAATCCTGAAAGATCAGAAAGAGTCAAGTTTTCAAAATCTCTGACCTCAACGCCATTTGTATTACTGACTAGGTCTCAGCGCCAGATAAGTCATAGTGATTTGATGAATTACTTAGGACAAGTTGACTCAAGAATCTGGTATTTTTTAGTTTTAGTCGTATTATTGTTACTAATATTAAATTATGTGCTCAAAAATAAGTTCAAAATATCGACTCGAATAAGATCATGGGATATAGTAAGAATTTTTCTCAATCAAAGTCAGTAATCATTTAAAATGCTCAATGGAATATTAGTTTGAATAAAGCAGTTAATTTTAGAGTTGATATGCTCTTTATCCATAGGTCATTTGGTTAACATGAAGCTTAACTCATTCATGGCTCTAATTTCTTTAATCATTTTAAGCTTTTCGATATTGTGCTATTGGACCAATTCATTGATTAGCGTTGAAAAATAATTAAACTTAAATCTAATGAAATCAATTCGTTGAAGGACTTATCTTTGGCTGAGAATATAATACCAACTATCTACAAAAGTTCTGGAGCTGAAGCTTTCTTCAAGGTAAAAACGGGACTAAAAACTATAGGTTTTAGTACGAAATAAGTGAAGTATTATTGTAAAGCGCAGTCATTTTAGTTAAGATTAAATTGACAGCCATAGCCAGCAGGAAATCTTAATTTCTATAGATCCCCTGAGATTTTTTCAAAATTTAATTATTGTTCCGCACCGAAAATTGAATTGTGCAAAAAATTTTGAAACTGTTTATTTGATGCATCAATCTATAGCTTATTGTTAAACATTAATGAAAGGTTTGATAACAAGTTAAAAGACATTTGAATGTAAGCTAGCGTTTGCCTCAACAAATCCCAGCACTTCATTCCACACTTTAGCCCTTCCAAAATAGACATTTGGCAACAGCAAAGGTTAGGTCATAGCAAAAAAGACTTATGATAAACTTGAATTTTAGATGAAGGATTATCACTATAGCTTTTAGCACGATAACCATATGTCACTCATTCTGAAATAAAGTCAAGTCATTTGTCAGCTGAACTCTTATAAAAAACTTTTGAGATATAGTATTATTAAATGACTAATTAGAGAAGCAAAGACACAATCAACTTGAAAATCTGGAACCGAATTCTGTCAAATGCTGACGTTTCACTCAGAGTGATGGGTAGCTCGAATATAACAGAAAAATTTAGCCGATATTTGAATGATGGAAAGATAGCTCTGTTTGAACTTGATTACAATCAAATATTTGTCAAGTCAGTCTACTGTAAACGATTACCACACATACGTTGGCACATATCACCCATAGATTTGTTCAAAACTTCACTTGCTTTGGGATTCAGGAAAAGTCTAGACGAGAAAATAATCGACTCTATAAATAAAGTGTGAGTTTTTACATTTTAATTTTATTTTGATGGAAAATTTTGAGATTTTGTTTGAATTTTAGAATCGCTGATTTAGTTTCAGTTGGTTTAATGGAGAAATGGTTGAGAGATTTTAGGGAAATATTTCCTAAAACTGACAGTACTGATGAGCAAATTTGTGTCTATGGGTCTGAACATAAATATAAGATTGAATATGAAGCGTTAGCGATGAAAAATATGAAAAATTTTCTAAAAATGATAAGTTGTGGTGTCTTGTGTTCATGTTTTGTGTTTACTGTTGAACTTACTCTCCGAATTATTCGAAAAAATCCTCAGATCTTTCATTCAAAAAATAAAATTATATCTGTTTTTTATTCCATGTCAAAATGTCGCCGAAAACAACGTCACCATACAAAAATGTAGATTTCAAAAGTCTTACTGGTATATGCATTTCAAATGAAATTAACAAGAGCAACATAACTTTGATAATATTTTTTTAAGAATGAGCTAATTTTTTTCATTTAACTATTGTAAAAATATAAAGATTTTTGTCGAATATTGTTAATGAATTTCAATTTTATGTCAGATGGGGTTTTGTATATAAAATAATTTGAAGCGTTACAGTCAACTTGAATTTTGATCAAGTTTAATGAAAACTGCCGAGAATTTCAAACAATGTTAAGTACTTGAATATTTCAAATTAACTGGATAATTCAGGTGTCAAATATAACAAAAGGAATTGAGTCCATTTTTTACAATCGATGCTTTATAAATTTAAGTTAACTTTTCAGATTGAAGTCTTAGTGAAGATAAATAATATTTAACAGTAGACTTTCGATATAGCAGGCAGTAGTAATACCCTAAGATATCTAGAAACGAGAGTTGTATGGTGATATTCTTATATGGGGATATTTTCTGTATGACGTTAGTGGCGGCGACACTTGACGTGAATTGTTTCTTTATGAGATCATGAAGAATGATGACAGACACTAAAAAAATAGTAGACAATATGATATACTTTACAGCACTTAAGTACAAAATGGAACGAATTATTGAACTCATGTTTATCAAATAATTGACTATTCATTCAATCAACAAATGGCTTTAACGCTTAGTCTAGATAATATTACAAAAAATATCTATTTAGAGACATGTTACATCAAATAAAGCTATTAAAATGCTTTCAAGAAATTGATTTCATATCGTAAAGAGCCAAAAACTGTTAAAAATTCATTATTTTCAATCCTGGTAGGTAACGTAGAGAGTTAGTGTATTGCAAGAGACAATTATCTAAATGGACGAAATTGAATTGTTTTCTTGAAAACTCTTTTAAATCAATGATATATTATTGTTAAATTTAAATGAACATTCGTTTAAATTGAATTTTCTAAATAGTGTTGTAGGGAATATCAAAGAGAACAAAGTTTAAGAGAGAAAATAATTTTTTGAATAAAGAACAGGCATTACATTCAGATATGGGAAACTGTTCAATATTTCGCTACATATTTACATTGTTTTGCATAACTGGATGTTTAGCACAGGTTTACTGGATTTGCGAAATATACTTTTCGTATCAAACAACAACTGATGTGAGATATGAGAACAAACCTCTTATACAATTACCTGCGATAACTATCTGTAGCCGTAAAGAGCTTTTTATTCGCAAGGAATATTACGAAGAGAGAAATCCGAATAGTTCTAAAAATGACTTCGAAAATGACATCAAAAAGATTAAATACCTGAACAACTTATCAATTAATCAACAGTTCGACGCTTTGCATTCAGGAGAAGAAATTTTGGGTAAAACATGTTCAGTTGTGAAAACGATTGCTTTCAATACAAAGCGTGGAAATGTCGTTAATTGCAACAACGTATCGTCTATTCGTTCATCTCTGGATCGTACAAGGCTTTGTTTCACGTTATTTTCTCAACTGGACGATGAGCCTACAAATCGATATCTGGTTGATCATGACATTAGATTTAGGGATAACTGGATGCCAATGGTTTATATTCGTTTACCGAGTTTTGTAAAAGAGATCTATTTGTACGTACATTCAAGATCAGAGACGATTAAAACATATTTCGATGAGAATAAGTTAACTATTACTATGGATGTCAATATTGCAACTTATGTTAAATATCACAAAACAAGAATTAATCTGATGCCTAAACCATATAGTAATGGATGCGTTGATTATCGAAATATTGGATATTATTCGAGATCTGACTGTATTTTCAAATGTAAAGTCGGTTATTACAAAAATGAGAGTGGTAGCTGGCCTGGGCTTTATTTGACGAGGCGTCTAGTTGATGACTTGATGATAGATTCGTTTAATTTAAAAAAATTTAATATAAGTCTGCCTTCAATTATAAGTAAACTTTGCGGAAAATTTTGTGGACAAAGCGACGATTGTTCTAAAGAATATTTTGTTATCTCAAAGTCAAATGATCCAAACTGGTTGAGAGACAATATTTCTGTACCAATACTCGTACAGCCGCCGACTTTGCCTGAATTTTTAATCACTCACTCACCAAAAGTTCATTTTGAAGAATTTTTGTGTTTTGTAACGAGTATTATTAGTCTCTGGTTTGGATTCTCAATCATTACGTTATCGGATATCTGCTTATTGATAGTTAAAAGATTAATACTAATAAAAAATCAAGACAAAACTAAGATCATTTCGAATAATCGTGTTTTGATCATCACATCTATGAAGTAAGACGATGTTCCTTAAACTGTCATACGCGTATCACTAATCAGCACTCAATAAAGTGTCCGATAGTGCTCTCAGAATTTCGAAAAATTTAATCATATTGTGAAATTTATTTATATCTAACAAACACAGAATACTAAAATAGCTTAGTTATTAGTTTGAAAAGGCTTAGCACTAACACTTTTTGTAATTAGCTCTTAAAAAAGTCCAATGATTTATAACACTTTCTGTAATGAGTTTCTCTTTAAAATAATCCAATATACTACAATTTAACTTTAGTATAAATAAACAATCGAATAGTGTAGTTTTAAATTTAGAAAAACGTGGGAAACCAAAGAAAAATATATAAAGGGACAGTCTTATAGAAAGTCGGAGAGGGGTAGACAATCTTCAGTAATATCTCAGTTATGCTTTGTAACTTCACGTTATGCATAATAAAATTCTTGTAAAATAGACAATCTTTTTCTTCATTTCTATCAACTTTATTTGCCCTTTAGGTAAGTGATATGTAAAGTTGTGAAACTTTTTTTTAATGCATAATAGGTACACATGATGTTCTCTATCGAGTCCAGCCAGACTCTTTGATAGGGAATTAGATAAAAAGGATTCGGAATCTTACGTCGAGGCCCCTGATTTCAAATCTTTACGCTAGAAAAGTCACACTAAATGAAAAACTACACAAAAACTTAGGTCGAGTTTTTCATTCTCAATGAGATCCCAAGTCACAAAAATAATTGTGACAATATCATAAAACTATCAATAAATCATTAATCCTAGTTTATATGTTGAGTTTTCAGATAAAATAATGGAAATTTTTTTATATATTTTCACATATGAATGCCCCGATAATAAAAAAGCCTATCTCTTAAATCATTGAAACGAGTAAAACGCACTTAAAGTTGCGTTTCAAAAATGTTTACAAAAATCAAACTCATTGAAACTTAAATGTGAAATTTATTATTTGTAACGTATAATTAAACATATTCTAGATCAGATTCATCAGAATAACCTGATTCTTCAGAATTAACTTTACTATTAAATTGAGATAAAAAGTCGATATAAGATTTTCTATCTTTTACATCCTAATAGTCTAATGACATTAAATCTTTTTTCTTATCAGATAAAGTAGATTTACGGCTATTTTTATGTATTTCATACAGTTTTTGATTTCATCTAAATCATTTTTCAACAAATTGTTTGCTTTGTTCCCATAATATTGGACGTGAAACGCGTTTTCTCCCTTTTTCACTAATTTTTCGATTAATTTCATCATTAATTAGAATAAGAAGAGTTCTCTTATTTGGTGAGCCATTAGATAAATCAATCAATTTATTATTGATTGAATTAAACATTTAAAATCCTAATAAAACACTTGATTAATGCTTTATTGATATAAATAAAAACTAAAGCTTTGATGTTATATAATGATCATCAATATTGTACTGTTCATAATGAACATAACACAAATTGATTGCGTTTTCTCTTAAAGTTAGATTTGATTAGCATTAAATTCTATTGTGATGGAGAGTTTTTTTAAACATGATTATTTATAAGTTTTTTCCATTGAAACATATATTGAATTTTATGATATGAATAAAGTATGATGTGAGCTCAATGTTTAAAAAAAAATCCGAAAAAGAGGTTAACTCGAGATAGGCTTTTTTATTATCGGGGGGAGGGTTCATATATGACATGGTCTAATTATTCATATAAAGTATGTTTTAAAAAATCACCTTCATTCGAATTAACTTTTCTAGATTTCTAAGTTCTGAGGTATATAATGTTTATTGTGATGACAAGAAGAGAAGTATTTTCGGTATGAGTCTCGAAGTCCTTGTATGCAATCAGATGGCTATGACTCAATCTGTTCAACTACTCGAGAAACTACCAAAAATTGGAACAAAAAAGAATAATATGTCAAAGTTACCTTTGTCTAATTTTAATGAAAACTCCTTCAACATTCAATTATTCAAAATATCAGTTTTATGAACTGTGAAATTTGTTTGAAATATTTAAAGTTCAATCATTAGATTTTTAAATGTTAAAAGTTACGAAATGTTTAAAAATATTTTCACTTATATTTATCAAAATCGAAACCAAATCATCTAAGATATTCTATTGGCAAGAGAAAGTCTATTAGAAATATATAGTCTTATGTGTGTTAAGAGAAGGTGTATTAGAAATATGTAGTCTTGTGTGTTTGTAAGTTTTAGGTGTTATACTTATGTGTTGAGAGTTGAGTCGATAACTAAATTGTATACTTTTGCTGTACTTACGCACCCTTACGAAACCATATGGGTACGTGTGACTGATGGCTTTAAGCTTGAGTGGAGAGAGTTGGTTAGTCTTTGGGAGAATAGATGTGAGAAGCAGTTTTGTAGCTAATGTGCACAGTGCATTGTTGTAATGGTTTTTATGTAAAAGAAATTAATATTAATTTTGATATCTTTGCATTAGCAATTGGTATTGATTTTAATATTAGTATATTAATGCATTAGTGTATTAATGTATTAGTGTATTAGTGTATTAGTGTATTAGTGTATTAGCATCACACTATTAGTATTCTAGCTAATATTATATTAATGAAATTTTATACATTTGATTCATGTATTGGTTTTAATATTTTATTTTCATTTGCTTATATTAAATATACGTCTTAAGCATATATTATAGTGTTTAGTGTCGTTTTTAATACTTTTATTGCATACTGAGATCGCCAGTCCTTGAACCACTACGCTATACTAGCGCAACACTATATTTTGATAACTTCAATGCATAAGTGCTTATATTAAAATTTCAAAATAATTTTTGATGAACTATTAATCAAACAAGGAAATATTCAAGATTAAAACTGGTTAGAAATAAAATGTGTAACCTAGATTTATTGGTCTTGGCTAACACTCATATATGCTTCGACCAGATATTCAAGAACCTGAAGCTGTATTCTGGGAACTCTGCAAAATTAGTAACATTACTAATGATGAGCATAGGCTCAAAAACGTCGAACCTGAGCCTAAGCTTGAATTTTGAACTCCGAGCCTTAGCCTGAGCCTAGAGCCTAAATTGAAACATTAATATAATTATCATAAAACATAAAAAATTGAAATATTATCTATTATTAATGATTAAAAGTTAAAATAGCAATGTAATGCAAAAAGAGTTAAAACCAAAAATGAATATTTGAAAATATATTTTAATCTAAGTAATTATTGAAAGATTTTAAACACATGACGCTTCGAATTGTGTTATATGCCAATCGAATTTTCCTCTTAGTTATTATTATTCCTGCTTTTGATCATATCTGTTCACTTGGAATACTTGTAGCAGTTATGCATAAAGCATCAAAAGTGAATCTCGAAAGACAAGGATATGAAGATTGGTGTCTGTTCCACCAATCTATCGGTTGTTTCATGCCCTTCTTCCGGATTTTGAAAATATTTATCAATTTCTTCATTAGTGTTAACTTTAGGTTTCTTATATATAGTATGTAATAATAATGAAATAGTGGTTTGAGCTCTATCAATAGACTCAGTTTAAGGGTGTTTATTGATATGTTCATCAAATATTTCTCTGAACAAATTTTCAATATTTTTCAAGCTCGATAGCCTGAGCCTGACGAGTATGGGCTAAAAAACTCAGAGTCTGAGCCCGAGCCTGTAGGCTCGAAAAGTCTTTCTAGCCGAGCCTAGATCCTAGGCTCAGCTTGTGCCTATGCTCTTCATTAAACATTACAAGAGTGTAAAATATAAATGGATGGCCTGCAATCAATTATTTGCAATCGATCTAGGATGTGGCCCCTGTTGCTGGCAAAACATTTCGATGCATATATAAGTTACCAATAACTGGACTTTACGGTAGCTTAATTTCAGTCATCATGTCTTCACGAATCGAATAATTGTTGATAATGAAAACTTTAACTCTTATTTTATAGTTATTATAGATATCTAATAAGTTCTTAAGACCTAGTAAAGTAATTTCCGACAGCATCATAATCGAAAACCCAAACCAAAGGCTAATAATACTCCCAATATAACACATAAATTCTTCGATTTGAATTTTCGGAGAGTGAGTATATACAAGATTCGGAAAATCAGGTGGGAAAATATTGATGACAAAAGAAGATTCAGATTTGTTAATGATTTTAGATTCGAAAAAATTAAAATATTCCTTAAAACAATCGTTATCAAATCCACAACTTTTTCGACAACTTTTACTTATCTTCAGATCCAAGCTCGAATCATTTCCAATTAAACTCATAATATCTGTCATATAATCATCATTAGGATTATCGGTTAAGTAATTTCCGGGCCATCCCTTATACTTATCTTTCAAGAAATTGATTTTACATTTCAGAATACAGTCTAATCTCGAATAATGTCCAAAATCTCTATAATCCACACAAGAAGTTTTATATGGTTTGGGCATCAGGTGAACTTCTGTTATATGATACTTAATACATGATATCTCATTCTTAGTTCTATAAATTTTAATCATGTTATAATCATAAGAATCAGAAATCTTCTGAGTTCTCGAATGAATGAATAAGTGAATGACAGATAAATTGAGATGCATTTTGATCGTTACGATATCTAACCAATAGTTTTTGATACTGACATCATAATCAATGGCATATCTCTTAATATTCTCTTTATTGAACTGAGAGAAAAGAGTAAAACACATGTTGTAGTAGTCGATGGATTTTCTGATAGGAGAAATCATTTCACAATTGACATAATCTTCAGAACTGTGGAAAATGATTGGTTTCATGACAAGACAGTTGTTTTTGAAAAGTTGTTCCTCTGAATATAAGATGTCAAACTGTTGGGCAACTGTCAGATTATTTAGATAGTCATCAATTGTTGAATGATTTTGAAATATACTCGATTTATGCTGTTGTTTTATCAAATATTTCTTTTCAATACAAATAGTGATTGCAGGCAGAAATAGTATGAGGTCGTCTTCGTATTTAACGAAAGTCGTTGTTTCGTATGAGAAATAAATTTGACATATTTTATAAATTTGCAAAAAGCATCCAATGGAACAAATGAGAGCAAATAGAATACGAAAAATTCTATCCATTTTTCTGATAATTTTTGAAACAGTTGTTAAGATTTTATTGTTTTGAAATAAATTTTGAGACAAGAAGAGAATTTATTTCTTCGTATAAATAAGTTTTCTTTCATCAGAACTGAATCAATATATAGAAAATACGAAACGTTTAGGTATCATTAGGTACATAGCTTTGGGTTTTATACTCAACATACTATTTTCAAACTTGAGTTTTTGAGTAAAAATTTTATTTTTGAGATAATCATGTACAAACAGAAATATACCGTCAATATAATGATCCAATACTCGAACGAAGAAACTTTTCATATAAAAATGTGTGTTTATGTGGAACTTTCGAAATTTTCAATGATGTGTTTATAAGATGAAAAGCTTTGCTATTGACGAATAATGAAGTCATTATTTATTATTACAATAAAAATGTCAAAGCATATTGATATGAATAGTTTCAAAATATCGTCTGAAGGTTTAAGTACTTTTTATGGCCAAAATGTAATTGATTTCCAATAAAATATTAGACTAACATAACTGTTCATTATGTTGAATGGAAGCGAAGGGACTTCACTCAAAGAGGAAAAATTATTTTGTATTTTGTTCATTTGCGGTAAATAGGTTTTTCATTAATCAAGAATAATAAAATTTCTTAATAATAGTTCACAATCTATTAATAAAGTTTTTTAGTTTAGTTGTGTAGGAAAAACTATCTCATATTTTCCAACACTTGAATTCAGAATATTTTGTCATATGGTTATGAAACCTGACTTTTATGCATGATTTTAAGATTTGTAATTAACTATACTTTGTTTTTGTTATGATGTGAGAAGCTTTGTTGACTTCAATAGGAAACGTCATTATTTATGATAATAATGGAAGTATTTAATTGTTTACGATAATCAATAATTCCAAGACACTTACTAACGATCTAAGTGTTGTTCATGGTCAAAATATAGTTGCTTTTCAGATAAAGCTGTAGATAAACACGCAACAATAAGTTTCTTTAACTAGAAAACTTTTACTAAAAAAAAAAAAAAATCTTTACATTCCTTAGCATTCATTTAGTTTAAACTTTCTCATCAGCAAAAATATGTAAGACTTTTCTAAAATGAATCTCGTAAACCATTATTAAAGAATTGAGTTTGAAGTTTGTTTTGTTTAGTATGATCTCCTAAACCTTATAAGATGCATGGATTTTAGTGATGAAAAAAATTGGAACTTTTGTTAAAAATTACTTAATTTTTGTAACTTTACATACTTGTCTACGTTTTAATCAATAGAGCTATTTTAAGTCACGACGAGACGCTCAAGGCAACTCTTGTACTATTTATGTAAAACAGTGCGAAGCGCCGTTCATTGAGTCAGTTTTTCGATGAAAATCAGAGTGATTAGGGTTTATTTGAGGAGCAAAGTGTCCTTTTCAAGTGACAGCTAGGAAGTACGCTTGAAAATTCATATAATAATTTTAAATTGTTTGTTACCGTGGGTGAAAACATCGTTATAACTTAAAGATGAGAAATCTATATTCTCACGGCAAAAAGGATACAGTCTATCTCAAGTAAAATAAACTTTTGTGTTTGAACAGTTACGCTCATTTAAGTGGTAGTTTGTCAGCCAGTAGTTTATTAAATTCCTTCAATACTGTATTTTTAGGGTAAAAGATACTCTGCTTTCGTAAGATATATTTCTCCCACTAAATTAATTCGTTGTTTTAACCGAAGCTCATAATTTATGAATCAGTTGAGGTTATTCACACAAAAAGATTATTAAATATTGACGAATATTTAAATCTCTTTTTATATTTGTCTAATCGCTTTAGAAATTTTTACTTATAAAATGTTAACTATGCTCGGGTCAGTTCAACAATAAACCATCTTGTCTATGTGTGCGATACCTGTCATCTCACTTATTTTGGACTTTATGAGATGATAAGAACTTCAAATAACCGCCTAATGAATTCATATTTAACTTTAAACTTCAAGTCTTATAGAGAGCCGAATATCGAATCTAAGTTTCTATAATTTAGACCTGTGAATATGGACCATTTATAAGTAAAATTACGCCTATAAAATCTTAAATCGTAAATAAGGTTCGAATTGTTCAATAAATTTTACCTAAAAACACATATGAACTCTCAAATTTTTGATTCACATGTTTGATGAGACATTGATTTAAATAGATTCAAAATTTCTCGAAATTGAGTTTCTAAGAAATAACTATAAAATTCGAGAAAATTCGTCGAAAATTTAGAGCTATAAATAGAGTTACATGTGAATCAGTTTCATTCGTTTGATAAATTTGATTATCTTGAAAATTTAGACTCTCTTGACCTCAAGACTTGGTAGAACTGGCATCGCTTGTGCTACCAATTAGTTTCAAATAAGATTCATTTATGTAATACTAACAATTTCTAATATATTTTTGTTAAAAAAATTGAGTTGAAATAAATTCTTTTATTATCAGCAGACTGACTTCAATCTGAAGATTAATCTAATCTTAATTACATTTATCAGTACTTGAGCTTTGAAACAGAATTGACCCAAAATAAATTTCATTGATTAAACTAATCTCTGATTCAACTTCTAAGACATATATATGAGTACTTTTCATAATTTGATTAGCCATTTTATGTTAAAAGTTCAAAAATTAAACTCGATATTTAATTGCAAAATGAATGGTATGATTAACTACATATTATTTCAAAATAGAATTGTATGAATGTCATGTTTTTTATTTCAAACAGTTTTAACAATTGCTTTCACAATAATATTATTTGGATTCATAAGAAGTGAAACCAGATGTCCGCCATCCGAAGACGTATTTCCGTGCATTTGTCGACAAAATCCACTTTTACTTTACTGTTCAGGAAAAACAGTGTTCAATCATGAGCTAAAACTAATGGGAGAACAGATCAGAGAAAGTAAAATACAGTTTACTTCAATCTATATCCAGAGCACTCGAGTCACTCACATCGATAACAGTACGTTTCCTGAAGGGAAATATAATGAGATCTATATCTCGGATAATCTTGATTTAGAGTCAATTGATGTCAAAGCATTTAGCGGCTCTGTTAAGAATTTTACTGTTATGAACAATCCAAAACTTAACCAAAGCCTATTTGCAGTCATGAGAAATTTAAATATTTTGGATACAGTTAAGTTGAATAAGAACAACATTTCGGAAATTCCAGTAAACGCTTTCAAGGGTGATGCGAAAAATATAAATTTAGTCGAAAACTCGATCAAAAAGATTGGATCAAATGCTTTCAGTCATTTATCAAGTTTAGAGACATTGAGAGCTGAATACAACCTTATTGATAGTTTGGATAATTATAGTATGAATTTCAGTACTAATAATGTGAGTAAAACTATTAATATTAATTTGAATAAAAATCTATTGACTGCAAAAAGTTTTGCAGATGATTTTCTACCAGAACTGAAGAATAATTACATTAATATTCATTTTGAAGATAATTTGATTGAGAATTTACCTGAAAAAGTATTTGGACCCTTTTTGGCAGTTAATGGACATAAACTCCATTTAGATAAAAATCCAATTAAATGCAATTGTAATATGAAATGGATTATTAATAGACCGCAGAGTAATCACGTCTATAATGTTTATTGTAATGACAAGAAGATGAGTATTTTCGATATGAGTCCTGAAGATTTTGTGTGTAATCAAACGGTTACGACTCAATCATCTATTTCAGTAACTCATGAAACTACCAAAATCCGACCACAAAAAGTAAATAATATTAAAACTTTTCGATAAAATAAATAAAAGGTAAATAAAGATATTTTTGATTTTTTAAATAAATTTTTATTCTATATTTTGTAATTCAGTAGAAAATTTACATTAAAACAAATAAAATACTATTTTTATAATTTGTTGAGATTGTTTAGGGAACAATTAGAAGAAAAGTTATTCGTTTTTAGTAGTTAAAATGAAACCTTTGATTTACGTCAAAACTCATACTAATACTTAATAAAATTTGAATCATTTGATGTTAACCAAAAAATTGTTATCAGGTTTGGTGTAAATTAATTTATTCTCATACAGTGTGCCCGGAAACCTGTATCAGTAAATTAAAAGTCTATTTCTCGAAAACTACATAACATATCTATGTGAACTTGATTTTTAAATAAAGATGAAAAGTGCAAGTTTATGAATGGGTTGTCTCAATATGCCAACCTTCTTTTGAGTAGACTTTGTGCAGCCTAACCTCAAAATGTGAGAACATTAATGACTTTTGAGTTATCTTCATTCAAACTGCCAGTTTCTTCGAGTTTTTTTTCACCAAATTCTTAATTGTTCGATAACACGAGGCTTTCTTGTTCTTGAAAGAGGATTAGAAATTTCTTTGGACATTATAACACAATCATTATTCGCAAAATATCCTTTAATTATGAAGAAGCGCTCTTTTAAAGTGTATTTTGAAGACATTTTTATACAGATTATTAGTTGAGAAAGTGAAAGTAAATAAAATTAAATATAAAAACTTCAATTTAACTAGAAAAAGTCTGCAGGGTTTCAATTTAAAAAACTACATTTTGAAAAAGTTATAGCAGTTTGGTTTTATGGCATAGTTTTCCTGACACCATATGTACTATCAGCAAAAGAATAAAAGTTAAACATGCACGAAAATTAAGGGATCTCTCAATAGTAAGTCAAACATTTGCCCTTTAGTAACTGATATGAATAAGGTTTTGAAATTAAAACTGTTAAGTCAATTTTTACAGTATGAAAACTAAATTAGCAATCCCTAGGAAAAATTACGCTTTTTTTCCTTTCAAGCAAATAATCTTTTTGCTGATAGTACTCCAAACTATATAACTCATAAATTTATAGCATATTTCTACGAATAAATAGCGTTTTGATCAAGTCCGGTATGATTGTACTTTATGGGGGTAAGGGTGTTCTGCCCACTCCACCCCCACTTTATATATATCGTTGGACTCAGCCCGATGAGACGAGTTCATCGATACCCCACTTGGGACTCTAGGGCCCAGCTACAAAAAGTTGAGCCAAGGTCCCTAGTGGCCGTACCTAGGACTATGTATTGGGTGTCAATATGACTGGGGCTCGAGTGGAGTTCACATATCAAATATGGTGGTCCTAGGGCTAGGTCTTGAGACAACTTAATTACTTAAATAGTGTAGTCCATGATATTTAATTCCACCTATTGGCGACTCATTTAACCTAACCACCACGAACCTGATTTAACCTAAGCTGACTATAGCGTCAGATCGCTTCGTTCGGAACGCTTCACGACCTGACGCAATTTTCACTTAGGTTAAATCACGCACGTGGCTACTTAATTATTTTATAGAGAAATTTGAATATGCAAGTTGGACTAACATCCCAAGACCTAGCCCTAGGACCACCATATTTGATATGTGAACTCCACTCGAGCCTCCGGTCATATTGACACCTAATACATAGTCCTAGGTACGGCCACTAGGGACCTAGGCTCAACTTTTTGTAGCTGGGTCCTAGGGTCCCAAGTGGGATATCGATGAACTCGTCTCATCGGGCTGAGTCCAACGATATATATAAAGTGGGGGTGGAGTGGGCGGAACACCCTTACCCTCTTAGAGTACAATCATACCCTTTCGAATGTCAATCTCTTTTGATGTCAAAACAGCAAAACCCGATTTCAAATTTATTAATGACTTGCAATCAAATCTAATTATTGATATAATTATTGAAGATTAAATAGATATTTCTCAAACTTCTACTAATTAAACTAATTAAAATGGTCAATCTACTTCAGTTGTATCAATTCAAATTACATTATTATACTTAACATAAAACAGAATACAATTAAACTCATGATATAAAACCTAAAAGTACAATAACAAAGTATAAATAATATGATTTCTCATCAAAATGCGAAAAAATTTATGATTATTGATAACTCTTTGATGGTTTAATAACTACTAGTCGATTTTGAAAAATTAAGACTTAAAATGAATTTTTTTTTATAAACTTCATTCTTTTATTGTATTTAATGATATTTTACCTACTATCAATGGTCTCTTTATATCAACTGCTTAAAGTGTATAAAAATGAAGTTATTAAACAAAGAGGCGTGAGATATGAGATCAAAGTATGTGATCTCCTGTTCTCTCGCTATAAATGATTAAATTGTGTATTGAGTGTACAAGAAAGCAAAAGATTAAAACGTTGAATGAAATAATTATGTGCTGTTTCGCCGAATTTCTTTTCGCCGAACTGCATTTCGTCGAATGCCATTTCGCTGAATTCTCATTTCGTCGAATTGTACTTCGCCGAATTTACATACAGATGTATCTATTTATAGATTTTTCCGTATAGAGAAACATAAATTGTGTATTCGATGAAATAAAGTTGATTCTACAGCAACAGTAACTTAATTTGAGAGAAAAGAGCCATTCAATATTTTTATTGCATTCAAAAGTCTAAGTGTTTACAAAAAAATCTTAAATTTGCCTGGCTTTTAAGTCTATACAGAGATAAACTATCTTAAAAATAATGTAAACAATAAAGATAACCTGATTTGGGCTAAAATTTTGTGATGAATTCTGTTTGCACTTAGCTTCATTTCTGAGTACGGCACTGCTCTGAAGAGCAAAAGATGTGCTGCAACTTATTTACAGTAGATTGAGAACGCTGATAACATTCACTGAAAATCGTATTATTAATTGAATTATTCTATTGCAAAAACTTCATTATAGAGCAATAGATTTTACTTTTTTATTTGATTTAAATATTTTTTGACTAAGTTATTCGCATAAAATAGTTATCTCAATTAGGTTTGCTAATAGGAAAGAAAAGCTTTTATAAGTAGGTACACCTGTATGTAAATTCGACGAAATGAAAGTTCGGAGAAACGGCATTCAGTGAAGCGCAGTTCGAAAAGAAATTCAACGAAATGGCAAATTACCAATGAAATCAATTGATTTCTCGGAATATGTACAAATTGAAATTAAATTACTTTAACGGCTTTACATTGATAAACAACAATTAGGAATCTTCAAGAAGCATGAACTGGAATCTGAAAATACGAAAATGTTTGCTGTTTCGTATATTTTACAGATTTTATTTCTAAGAGATGAGTAAGCTTTAGGTGGATCTTATTAAGTATTAATGTGCATAGAAATCAGTCCATTTATTCTATCTAACGTATAATTAAATAATTTAAAGAAACTTATAAAACAAAAATGGTCTTTACATTTAAATAAACTAATAAATTCAATCTAATGACATATAAGTTACTTTCTTTATGTTATTTTGAAGAATAAGGATTTTAATTGAATTTGTTAATGGCGAAATTAGATGTTGTTTTATTAAGTATATTTTACATGTTTATAAATAATAAAGTAACTCTTTTGGAGCTGATCTTTATGAAAATAGTATTTAATGAACTTAGAAATAAGTTTCATCTTAAATTATTCTTATACTAAATGTATATTGAAAAATAAAGATTTCATTGCCATTTAAAATTTTTAGAGAATCAAAATTGTTATTGTGTGTCTGTTCGGTTTGGCTAGACCTGAACTAATCAAGGTATCTGTAATACTTTATCAGTAATTGATATATAAGGGTCCTGATCTTTCGGGTTCCTATATTTTTCCTACTCACCAAGGCTCTCAGAAAGCGAGGATTTTCCTCGCTTTTACTCGCAATGCAAGGAAAACAGAGGGATTTCTTGCTTTCCCTCGCACACGAAAATTAAACTTTACAAGAAATCATTTGATAGGAAATAATGCACACAATTTGCACTAAGCTCTATGGCGTAGCAACTTAAGCATCTTGAACATAGCACCCAAGGTTTCGGGTTCGAATCCAACTTGATGAAGAAATTTTTTAATTTGATTTAAATCCAATTAAATTTTTTAAAAATAATGTTTGAATACGAATCAAACATTTATTTTTTCAATTATTCATTAATAAAATTGTCACAGAACAGCAACATCAGTAGCAATAACAATTGTAGTGATAATAGTTTTTCTGATGAAAGACCGACACCAGACAAAGTTAGAAAGGTCCGACCACCATCAAAATTTTCAGTTCGGTGGATGTCTGATCCTATTTTGATGACTTTTGTTGAGCGAGTTCCGGAGGACGAGACAAAAGTGAGATGCAAAATATGCAATCGTTGTTATGCTGCTGCCAAAAAAGGCCTTATGGATCACTATAAGAGTGATTATCATCAGCAATTGGCCGCAAAGTCTGCTGATGTATCGCGTGGTCACGACGGCGGTGATGACCACTGGCTTAAAGCTCGAGTCGCAGAATTGAGGTTGGCAATGTTTTGTGTCGAGACTAACACTTCTTTTCTTACCATTGGTAAACTTGGTCCACTTTTGGCCAAGATTTTTGGCGACTCGATTGTGGCATCAGGCCTGAAGATGAAAGCAACCAAAGCGCGCCATTATTTGTAATGCTATCGCACCACATTTTCAGGCCATACTTCGCGAACACCTGCGTTTCTATTCTTGTGGACGAGAGTACTGATATAGCGTCCGTCAAGTCGGTATGTCTAGTGGTGCGCACCATATTTAAAGGTAGATTGGCCACTATCTTTTATGCCTTAATTGAGCTGACCAGCGAAGATGCCAATTCAATTGCGGAAACTATCTTCAACAAACTGGAAGCCGACAACATTACGCTTGAAAACAACTAGCATGGCGTCGGATGGTGCAAATGTGATGAGTGGCCAGCATTCTTCGGTTCAATCTCGATTCGCTTCAAGAATCCCGGGTATCTTTTTTATGAAGTGTATCTGCCATACGGCCCATCTATGTGCTTCTTATTCTTGCAAAAAGCTGCCATCCACACCTGAAGACTTTTTAAGGGACCTGAATAATTATTTTAGCCATTCTTCGAAGCGTCGTATCGAATTTGCTGACCGACAATTTGAGCACGGACTTCCGAAGCATCGAATCATTAGAGTTGCAAAGACCCGTTGGTTGTCTTACTTACCGGCCGTCGAGAGAGTTCTCCACCAGTTCCTAGCTCTCCAGACTTATTTTGAATCCATTCCATTTAAAACCATCGATAGAGATGAAGAAGAGCGTGAGAAGACAGTTGATCGGCTTAAGAATTACTTCGGATACGCTGACATCAAACTTTACCTATCTTTCTTATCGGCTATACTTCCACACTTTAAGCGTCTTAATGTCTTTTTCCAGTCCGATGCCATACTTCTTCCTGAGCTACAATCTAGAATTGATTCTATGTTTTTTATGTTTGCCAGCTATTTCTTAACCGAAGAATACATTACAGCACATTCAGATAAAATTTATCATATTGATCCAGCGAATCGTTCTGCATATAAGCCACTTAGCGATATCTTCGTTCCACACAGTTCACTCCAACTTCTGAACAACTTACGAGACAATGAAGCTCGCTTAACATTCCGCCAATTCATACGCGAATTTTACATCGAGGCCGCGAAGCAGATCCAGGCTTGCTGTTCAGTTGGCGATCTTTTCCTAAACGAGTTGAAGAATCTAAACCCGAAGATCGCGTTGGCAATTTCAACTGCTCCTCCACGGTCATCAAGCCTGATCCATCTCTTTCGTCGCTTCAAACATCTTCTTCCACAGCTTAGCAGTGGAGGAATATCTGAAGATGCTATTGAACAAGAATGGAACTTCTTGTCTTTTCACACGACCTCCGCCATTTAAATACACTTCCGATCGACCAATTTTGGTGTCATTTATCAGAATTGACTGAAGCTGATGCAACTCTGCGATTTAGTCATTTGTCTTCATTCATGAAGAATCTTTTAACATTACCACATTCAACCGCAGCTGTCGAAAGAATATTGTAATAACGTCTTAGTTTCTTGATTAGACCTATATCATAATATTTTTGTAATAACCTATATTTCTAAACTCTAATTTTTATAACTCACCTTATATGTCAACATTTATTACTAACTTAAAGATTACCTTTTATTTGTACAAAAGAAATCTTCACATGCTTGTCTCAACTGTACAAGTTATGAAGACAGCTGATGGTAAGCATATTTCATCTCTTAAAACCTACCTAAGTATGCCTAAATATACCATTTTCCAATCATAGCTAAATGTGCTATTAACCTTGTAAGATTTAGCCTATCATTGTAAAATATTTTCCAATTTAACCCGCCTATTTTTGCTATAAAATGTCGTGTTTTTCCTAAATTTTTCGCTCTTTACTTTAGTGTTAAATCCTGTGAAATCTTATGTAACTTGTATTGTGGTTATGTTAAATAAAGTGCTTATATTTTAAAAATTGATTTCGTACACGCTCCTATCAAAGATCCAGACTTTACAATATTCAGTCAGGTCACCAACAATCGTATAAAACTTCGTAATAGTCTTCAGGTCCGAACACTCAATCAACTCTTATCAATTAAATCAATCACCAAAGTTCTTCAGATTACAGCTACTGACTTTGATCCACCACCCGAACTTCTGAATCTGATAACTTCTCAAACCTTATATGATGACACTAATTCTGTTTCTGAAGATGATTTTGACTTTACTGATTAATTACTAACCACTAATTGTAACTAATTTTTGGAATTAATTTTTTTACATTTATGAAATTTTATAATTTAGTTGTGATCAAGCCGATCATCACCAATCAATTGAAGATGATGGCCGATTTGGATCAAATCGGTGGCGATTGGAAGTACTAAGGAAGAGGTTTCAAACGATACTAATATCATTCCAATCCACCACCATCTAATGGTATTTCTTAGAAATCGCAATTAACTCGTAATTAAGAGGTAAGGACAGAGCTGTTCAAATGACTGAATCATCAAAAGTTTATTTATATTTCTCTGTGTGTGCATATCTTAGTTATTTTTATTTTGGGGTCCACATTTTTATTATTAAAATAGCCGTAATTTGTGTGCTGTTTCGAGGCATTGAGAGGGGAATGCAAGGGAAAAGTAGGCGTCAAATCTGAGAGCATAGCTAATCACAACTCCACATTAAAATCCAATATAAATTTGCAAAATAAACTCAAAAAATACGTGAAATTATCATATTACATTGTTAGGCTTCTGAGTTGTATATCTCATCTTCTCCACGTATATATGAAAGAACATTATGCTTATCATAAGATTGTCTCTAAAACCAGTCTAAACATTTAAAAAATAAACTATACTTAAATTTGATACAAAATATGTTTGTTATGTTTTACTGACAAGTGATAAATAACTGTAAATGTTTAGAAATGGCTCATAAAATATCCATAGTCATTGGCACGTCCATATCAAAAACAGAATGACGTTGATTTATTAAGCATGAGGACGCTCTTAGAATACAATGCAATAAGAATGTTAACGATGGTTTTTCTAATATAGAATAATATAGTACACTAAAATGAATATGGATGTTTATTTCTATATTAAAATAATACCAAGCATACAATAAAACGAAGTTATTTTTGTGATAAATCAAAAGTAATAAACAAAATTGAGTTTAGAACTTATAATATGTACTGACTAAAGCCAAAAAGTATGTACTGACTTTAAGGGAGAGTACAAAAACAATTATCATATTTCTAAATATTTATAATTTAACTGTTTTCCTTATATTAATTATAATAATCAAAATATTCGTATCTAGTTATATTAAGTAAAAATTATAATTGCTTTTCGAGCTTTTTATAGTGAAAAAAGTTAAAGAAAATAAACATAAGAAAGCTGGACATCTTAATCATTAAGGTAGAAAAGTCTGAATATTAGGTTTTCCTTATCAAGAATGCAAATGTAGTTGTAAATACGAAACATAAACTATAGGCAACTGCTTCTGCACACAATGCATCCCACACTTTGTTCCGAGATTCACTGCCAACTACATCCAAAATAAAAGAATTTCTCATGAGACCCAATAAGGCTAATATTGACACCAAAACAGCAACAGAAAATAGATACTTGTATACAGCGAAAATACCAGCAATTGTAAGTGTCACATCGACCAAAAATTCTGTTGCACGAGTTCCACGGTGAAGACGACAATATCGACCAGAAAGTGCTGAACAATTGAAGTCTTTTAATGCTAAAATCATAACTGAAAGAGAACAACAAAATAACATGGTGAATGCCAACATTGCTCCTACTTTAACAATTAAAACTCGTTGATCATTCATTTTTCTTTATTTTATATTAATTGTTTTTCCTATCGAACAACGATAATTTTTAGCAAAACTGAATTAGAAAATTCGCTATTTTAAAAAGCTGACAAAATTATTATCCAACTATCTTCCTTAAAATACAGCGCTATACTTTCAATAAAATATTGTAAAAATTTGAGTGAATTATATGGAGTAACGAATCACACCTCAATAGATATTGTTTCCGCCTTCAATTTTTACACAATTGAATTCACAGCAATTTTTAACTGTGATTGAAAATTGTTTCAAGTTATCAAGTAACCAAGACAACTAAGTTATATAGAATGAAAAATAGCTTTCGAATAACGAGAAAACCTATTTCCTATAACTCAGATTCCTAGATTTATATACTGTATGTCCTTTAATCTTCTAAGCTGAGATAAAGCAGTTAAAAATTTTTATATTTTGACACTTTAATCAGATTTTAATAGATTTTTCATCTATTCAAAGTTTTGTATTATCAAACAAAATTTTAACCATCAAATTTAATGTTATAGAATTAGTATTTAGAAATAGGAATTCAATACTTTATAACATGTCGAAAATGCTGTCCGTTAATTTTAAACAAGGTTTAACTTTTTTAATCATATTGTCTGAAACTCAATAGATTTCGGAAGTTACTCTTTGATCACAATAATCGTTAATAAATAAGATTTATAAATAAAATCCGCCTCTATTATTGAAAAGATTATTTTAGATACTATACATGTTTTTAAACAAAACATAATGATTGTGTGAATAATCTTTTCTCTACTTATCTCAAACTTTATTCATGAGTTTGATCTGATCGATGCGTAATATTAAAGAAAAATTAGACTCAATGAGTTTGGGAGATAATGGAACATACTGTATATATGTGTATACAATCATCGATGCAGCGACTCCATTCGAAGTTGCCATGTATATGTGTTAACTTGAATTACTAACCAGAGAATTGCAATATAAGTTGTTCATGTCTTTTAGATGAATGTATCAAGGATATCTAAAAGCTCGAAGTTTTCGTGTAAGAATATAACTTGTGATATCGCATGCATTTATGGAACCCAATTAAACCAAATGAGTTATATATACACATGTATATCAAGGAGATAGAGTTAAAGGAGGATATAGTACATTTCCCCGACAACCATCCCCGACATAGTTTTCCGGGATATTACTTCCTCGACATTTCGTTTTCCGACAAATTATTTCACAGATTTCGCGGTATAACCATGACTATCACCATATGTGAACATGGATCAGCTAATGGTGATAATTAGTTTTACATTCAAACAATTTTTTTGACGGGTTGGTAGTGAGTATAAAATTATTTCAACAAAACATCGAAATATTGTTGGTGTACGTCGTCAGAAAAGTTATTTGAATATCAAATAATTATCACCATTAGCTGATCCATGGTCAAATATGGTGATAGTCATGGTTATACTTTAACCGCTCTTCTGAAGGTGCAGGTCAGTGCTGTTTTGATATCTTTGGTTCGAACAACTTCGGCTTGCGCTTCAGAGTCTATTATTACAGATGTGACTGTCGACAAAGTGATTGTCGATAAGATGATTTTCGATAATATGAGCGTGACCCTTCGTCATAAGGGTGGGTAACAATTATATCATCGTTGATAGAAGCTTTTATGTAAATTCAATTTGCCTGTCAAACGAATTTGTCGGCCAGATGAGTGTCGGTCAAACGTACCTGTCGGTCAAATGATCGTCTCACATTAATTTCAATTTTAACATATTTGAGAATTAAATATATTCATTATCTTAATAAACAACCAAAAGTGAGTTAATTTATTCTAGCAACATGATTATCTGTGAAATAATTTGTTGGGGAAGTGATATGTTGGGGAAGTGATAATGTCGGGAAACTCATTTGTCGGGGAAATGGCTACGATCCGTTAAAGGAAAATAGCTTGTGCCTTAATCTTACATTTAACAACTGTTCGTTATTTCAGATAGCTTAGTTATCGTCTTAGTTGCTTAATAGATTAAGTTAAGACAATTAACGATCATAAATAATTTGTAATTTGCTGGATATATTAAACGAGAAACATTATCATAAAGATATACAACTAAAAGTTGTCACAATTTTTAAATTTCAATAACTCTAAGAGTTATAAGCATATTTTAATGAATGAGATATCACAGAAAAGTAAGGAAAATAATCTTTAATCTGGCATAAAATTTGCTCCAAAATCAGCAACTTTTCGGACGTTTTTCTTCACTTTAAACATCGGGTGTTTTAAATACTCTGGACTGATTTCAGACAACTTTTTCTTATCCTCTACTTCAAATGTTCGAAATTCTTGACCTCCCATTTATTCTCATGTACTCTAGACTTCAATATACTCCAAAACTCTTTTAATTTTTCAAAATTGTGAAACATTTGGTGGATTTTTTTCACGTCTAATGTAATTGATATTAAAGTGCCAGAAAGTTTCAATTGTTGTTATTCTGTGATGAAAGGAAGCGCCGTCGGGCCAGAAAACATAAGATGAGTTATGATTTTTTTGCAAATAGGGAACCGGTCTCTTAGTTATGTATTATTCAGAATACGTCTTGGTTCACCCGTTATACCTTTCCGTTATAGAACATCGGTTCATTACGGGATAGCAGCAATTGAAACTTTCTGGCACTTTAATATCAATTACATTAGACGTGAAAAAAATCCACCAAATGTTTCACAATTTTGAAAAATAAAAGAGTTTTGGAGTATATTGAAGTCTAGAGTACATGAGAATAAATGGGAGGTCAAGAATTTCGAACATTTGAAGTAGAGGATAAGAAAAAGTTGTCTGAAATCAGTCCAGAGTATTTAAAACACCCGATGTTTAAAGTGAAGAAAAACGTATGAAAAGTTGCTGATTTTGGAGCAATTTCATGGCAGATTAAAGATTATTTTCCTTACTTTTCTGTGATATCTCATTCATTAAAATATGCTTATAACTCTTAGAGTAATTGAAATTTTAAAATTGTGACAATTTTTAGTTGTATATCTTTATTTCCAGATTCTAGTTCACGTGCTTTAATTAAAGATTCATAAATTTTTGCTTGTTTATTCACGTGTTATGATAACAAATTATATTATTTATACTTTATTTATTTCTTAATTTTATTACTTTACATTATTTATTTTGTACTTATTTATTATTTATACTTCGTTATTGTATTTTTAGGTTTTATATCATGTGTTGGATTGTAATCTATGTCTTATATTAATTAAAATAATGTAATTTGAATTAATATAATTGAAGTAGATTGGCGATTTCAACAATTTTAATTCGTAGAGATTTGAGAAATATCCATTTAATATTTAAAAAGCATAGTTTGAATCTTCAATAATTAAACTAAATTGAAAGTTAATGCAATTGATGTCAATAATAAAGGGTGTCCGGAAAGTAATTGGACTGAGTTTGATGCGCTCGCGCGCTGTAACCATTTGCTTGTCATTGTTGAGAATACCTTCATTTTGAAGACAAGACATTATTTTATGATATTCTAAACATAGATTATCTAAAAATTATCTCTGGAAACAATGAATAGGCCAGAAACAGAAGTATTCCCTAAAATAGTTGTGCACTTTTACTAAATTTTATATCAAATTTAGTTATAAACGTTACTATTTAGCACTCTCTGGAGTAGAACATCGAAGAATAAGACTATATGCGGCTATCAAAGATAAGGTAATTCAATTAGTACCTGATTTAGGGCCGAAAAGTGTTTTCCCGGAGAATTATCTTATCATACAGGCCATCGAAGAATGTGGTCAAGTTTTAGAGCAATTTATTTAAAGCGGTTCAATGAATCCCGAAGAATATAAAACTGTATGCGTAAGGAAAAATCTCAAACAATTGATCGATAAATATCACAAACAGGAAAATATCTTATTTTGATTGGATTTTGATACTATTCACTATGAAAAAGATGGCCAACAATGAATGCGTAATAAAATTGAGATTTATTGCTAGTCTCGATAACGCTTCCAATTGTTTCCCAGTCCCGAACTTATGAAAAATTCTGATCAAATATAGATCTGAATATGGAATATGATCCAAACCACCGGAAAATCCCCATGAATTCAAATTTGTAAGGCAGAAAATATCTTAAAAGATTGCAAAAATCAGTGCAAAAGTTCTTATGTGTGACCTTTAAAAAGAAACTCATACGGATTGGGGATAAATTAGCTTTAGAACCACTTTAAGAGCACAAATAGATAAAAAATGAATATATTTTAATTCTCTAAAAATTTTATTAAAATATCTTTAGCAGTTTCAAAGTTATTGATCTTTCAAAACCAGTCCAATTACTTTCCGGACACCCTTTAGATTTGAAATCTGGTTTCACTGTTCTGACATCAAAACAGATTGACATTCAGAAATTGCACCAAAGTTTCGTTTCAATTTGATTAATCTGAACTAATAGCTCGAAATTATATAAACATAATTTAGCCATTAGCAAATTCGATAATAAAAGAGACATTATTGGCTAATGATTTTAGCATCTAATTCTATTGCAGGTAATAGTGTAATTTAATCAGTTTATATGGTGAGCTTTAAATTATTGTTATAAACGACATGATAAATAATGCTTTTAGACTTTTTATTGTTTTGTACTAATGTTCTCATAATCCTCGAAGTGTTGTGCAGGATTTCTAAGTTTGAGAAATGGTAATACCAGTAAATGATAATAATAGCAAATAATTTACTGATGATAGTTCAAAGTAATCAGTATATCCAGTGATAGAATTTAATATAATTAAAACTTAATTTTATAGAAAGCGAAATTTTAGATTCTAACGCTTTTGAGGATATTCGGAAAAATATAAATGATTTTCAAATTAAGTATTTCTATTCATTATATTCTATTCATTTTATTCATTCCATACTTTCTATTCATATATATATAGTACGATCAAATTATGAGTTCGCACCTTAAGCTTAGCGATAACTTTTTATTAAAAGAAATAATCACTTAAGATTTTAAACATACTGTCAGCACGAAAACTAACTTTAGGGATACAAGCTTTATAACTTTTGAACCACTCGTTCAATTTTTAAAATGAAGAAAAACTTTAATATGCTAAATTATATGAAAGAATTTAAAGCAAAATAATTAAATATGGGAGAAGAGATATGAATTTTTAAATGTATTTAATTTTTGACGTCAACCATTAAAAATTCATATCAGCCTTCATTTTTGAAAATTCTTTTGCTTTCAATTCTATTCATCATAAGCTTTAATTTGATACCCATATAGGCAATTAGGCGAAATCTGACTAACCCTTTATAAAAAAAAAATTTTGTTTAAAAAATTTTTTAATATTTCAATAAATTTAGCATATTAATCATTAATCGGGGGAGTTTTTCTTCATTTAAAAAAAACCGCATCAAAATTGAACGAGTGGTTCAAAAGTTATAAAGCTTTGTATCCCTAAAGTTAGTTTTTGTGCTGACTGTATATAACTTAATTAATCAAAAATAAAACTTAATCATAAAAGTTGTTGGAAGTGTCCACCATTCATGTTCAGACAAAGCCGTGCGCGACGTACCATATTTGAGAAACATTTTCTAAAGTTTCAGTACTTATTTTTTTATTTCATTAGTTATGCAGTTTCAGATCTTCTATGGTTTGTGTGTTTGAAGCATAAACGCAATTCTTTAGATGTCCCCACAGGAAGAAGTCAGGACTGGTCAAATCGGGGGAGCGGGGCGGCCAGTCAATTTCTGTCGGGAAATGTTGGTTGCTTTTGAAATTAATCGACCTCTGAAGTAATCAATCAAATAAGGTGCAGTTTGTTTTGAAGTGTGGGCAGTGGCCCCGTCGTGTTGAAAATAGCCGCCCATGACATCTTCGTCTAAATGAGGGATAAATTCTTGTAAAATCTGAATGTATTGTTCAGATTTTATTGTTTCAGTAAAAAATATTGGGCCAACAATTCTTTTACGGGATATCGCGCACCACATCTCTATTTTCTGTGGGTGTAATGGTGTTTCAATAAATTGGTGGGGTTCTCTGTGGCCCATAACCGTGAATTTTAAGAGTTGATGTATCCCGAGAGGTGAAACCACGCCTCGTCAGCAAAAAAGGTTAAATTTAAGATTTCATTATTTTGAACGAAATTTAAAAACCACTCGCAATATTCGCGCCTCTTTTGGTGATCTGTGTCCTCTAGTTCCTGAACGACCTTTACCCGATATGGGAACATTTTTAGTTCTTTGGCAGCCTTTTGACACGATCCGTAAGAAATTGACAGCTGATGTGTTCTTTTTCTAAGGCTTTTTTCGGACTTTGATTAAAACTATTCTCAATTTCATTCATTTCTATTTGCGTTAAAACTGTTCTTTCATAAGTTTTCTTTGGTTTGTAACACTACCGTTTATCTAAACTTGGACACTATTTTTTGAACACTTCTTTTTGTTGGCACACAATTCATTACAAACTTATCAAAAAATGCGTTAAGACATTCTTTGGTGGGATTTTTAGTTTTAAGATTCATAAAATAATTTTCGATTATAAAAACACGTTGTTGTAAAGTGATAGTCATTTTTAATAATGGAAAGTGAAAATTAACCGAAAAGTTCCAAGAAACACGTGTGCACTTTTGTTTTGATTTAACTAATCTCTGATAAATTCAGGTTTTAATGAATGGTTTTATTTGTAGACAATCCTGTTATATATGTTTGAAATTTTAAGCGTATATTTTATAATCTATCACTAAGTATTATGTGCTAACTCATAATCTGATCGCACTGTATATTCGAAAGCCAAAAAGTATGTACTGACTTTAAAGAGAGTACAAAAAAATTATCATATTTCTAAATATTTTAAATTTAACTGTTTTCTTTATATTATTTATAATCAAAATATTCGTACCTAGTTATGTTAAGTAAAAGCTATAATTGTTTTTCGAGCCCTTTATAGTGAAAAAGTTAAAGAAAATAAACGTAAGAAAGTTGGACATCTTAGTCATTAAGGTAGGAAAGTCTGACTATTAGGTTCTTCTTATCAAGAATGCAAATGTAGCTGTAAATACGAAACATAAACCATAGGCAACTGCTTCTGCACAAAATGCATCCCACACATGGTTCCGAGATTCACTGCTAAATCCATCCAACTCAAAAAAATCCTTCATAAGACCCAATAAGGCAAATATTGATACCAAAACAGCAACAGAAAATAGATACTTGTATTCAGCGAAAATACCAGCAATTGTAAGTGTCACATTGACCAAAAACTCTGTTGCACTAGTTCCACGGTAATAACGACAATCCTGATCAGAAATATCCAATACTGAACATTCTAGTTTTTTTTAATTGTAAAATTAGAACTGAAAGATCCCAACAAGATAACATGGTGAACGTCAACATTGTTCCTACTTTCACAGTTAAATTTCGTTGATCAATCATTTTCTTTATTTTCTATAAATGGATTTTCGTATCGAACAACAATTATTAGTAAAACCCAATTAGAAAAATTACTATTTTTAAAAGCAGACAAAATTATTATCCAACTAAACTCCAGCTTCCTTAAACTTCAGCGTTATACTTTCGATAAATTATTGTAAAAATTTGAGTGAATTGTCTGGAGTAACGAATTCGAACTTCAATAGTTATTATATATCACTTTCAATATTTACATAATTTTGGTTATTTGTGATTGCAAATTTTTTCAACTAAAACTATCAAATAACTAAGACAGCTGAATTAATTTGGATGATAAATAGTTTACGAATTTAAGGTAAAGGGATAAGCTGTCTTCCTGTTACCCAGACTCCTTGATATATATACCGTATGTTCTTTTACCTTCTAAACTGAGATAAAGCAGTTAAAGCTTTTTGATACTTTAATCCGATGTCAAATAGATTACTCATCTATTCAAAATTTTATTTTATTGATTGTTTGATAATACAAAATTTTGAATAAACAAGTAGTCTATTTGACATCTGATTAAAGTATCAAAATATAAAAAGCTTCAACTACTTCATCTCACGAGGGAAGTTCGGGACTATGTAATAACTGATTTCAAATTTTTTATGGCATAAATAACATGTCATATGATGTTCGAAAAGGCATATAAAAAAGGCTGACCGCTAGACACACAAGTTATGTCAACTCAAAAAGTGATTTTCTATGGCTTATTACTAGTTTCTGTTGTTTCTGTTGTTGTTTCCCCCTGCACACCCACAACTAAGGCCAGGGGTCGCCGCTTTTACTCAGTGGTATCGCAGCGAGGATAGTGTCACAGTTTTAAGAGGACACACCTGAGCCCTCCGAGTCTGTCGTCTGGTGGTCTCAGAGACCAGACTCTACCGAGTTACGTCCCTCGGTTTGGGACCGCGGTCGTCGAAGATCCCCCTGAGCCTTCTCTTCCCTCCCGGCCCAGTATTACCTAGGTAGAAGGAAGCAGTACGCCACAGTGGGATTCGAACCCGCTCCCCAAGGGTTGCTCTGTCAGTGTTTTGACCACTACGCCAACAGGCTTGGGTACTGGCTTATTACTAGTGAAGAGCATTGGTCTGAAATCTTGAGCTTCAAGCTCGAGCTTCTATAAGCGCATCTCAAAATTGTTGAGCTTTGAGCTGCGCTTGTACTAAGAAGCTCGGATTCAAGCTGTTCGCTGCGCTGCTGAGCTTGTGTTAAAAATTAAAGATTAAAATAACGAGTAGTAATCTTTGTAACAAGTATTTATCTCAAGTTATAATGAAGTATTTGCGCAAAAATATATTAGTTCTGATCGTAAAGTTTGAACAATGAATTCAAATTTTGACATCTGTGTCACCTACCAATGACTGTGGGCCTTCTGATTGTATTTCACTTGTCAAGTCATGTTGAAAATAAGTTCAAACAATCTTCAACATGTTATAAATAGGGCCAACAAGAGGAGGTAAAAACCTTCATTTGATTGCCTTTCCCACTTTGGCGGATTGATTGGTTTTGCATTGATCATGAACTAAGGATCGTTTTAAAGCATATTTAATTTTCTACTTTTCTGATTTTTAATTCCACTTCCCTCCCCACTTTTTGCAATTTTAATTCCCTCTAAACTATTGGCCTTAGTTATAAAATATTGAATTACCATTCTAAACACTAATTTACAACATTAATTTTAATGGTTAAAATTTTAATTAATTTAATTTTCATTTAATTTAATCCTAAAATTCATTTAACTGTGAAAATATAATTCGCAATAATATGCGTGAAATTAACGCCTCACAAATAAAATTCTGGACTAAGTTTAGCAATTCATAAAACTTTTATTGTGCACTTATTGATTCTTTAATATGAAACTACATTATATTTGAAAATATTTTGACTCAATGTGCAAATGAAAGGGGTCCATAATCTGCCTCCTTTCTTAAGTTGGTTCGGACCTTGTCGCACATTCTTTAAACAATATTCAGATCAACTTTTTTAATGCAATACTTAATCCGATTTTTAAGCTGATTAATATCTTTTGCCTCTCAATCATTAGCTTATACAAGCGAGCTAGGGTAACCAAAAAAATATTCAATTGGCCGACACTGTGGCAAATTATGGGATTACGTGCCTTAGGAACATAGTAGATATTTTGTGCATTCAGATATTCTTCAGTTTCTTTAGCATAATGCGCCGATGCTTTGTCTAGCCAAAAGATATACAGATTATCGCCATGATGTTTTCTAATGAATGGTAACAATACCTTCCTCAGACACTCATTTATGTAAACATTTCTATTGATTGCATTATTTGATGGGCGAAAATAAGGTTTCGGAATGCTTTTAGAAGAAATAGCTATGTAAAGCATTATTTTCTGTTCATATTTTTGTTTAAATTTGAACTTTACACTGTTTGGGGTTTTGGATTTATCAGATGAATAATAATATCCATTCCCCGATTGATTATCATTTTCAAGCGTAAAATATTTTTCATCGTCAATAATGAAGGCGCAGCCTTTAAATGTTCTGCAAAGCCATCGACATTGTCTGCGAACTAATTGTATTGCCTCCTCATTTCGATAATAAGATGCTTTTTTCTTTTTAAATTTTTTAGTACTTTTAATCTTTAGTACATGCGAAACATGTTGCTGAGTACATTTGAATTTTTTTGCACATTTTTGCTGCGAAACTTTGTCTTTATGATCAAACTTTTTCTTCAATAACTGTACTTTCTTTTTGGTCATAATTCTTGCAGGTCTACCACTTCCCACTTTTCTTTTCACGTCCCCTCGACTCAAATATTTCTGTAGAATAAAATATACTGTACTTTTGGGCACATTTTCACCTTCAAAATGATCTACAGTAAACTTTTTCGGTTTGTCTAAATGCAAATTATAAAATTGTACAATGCGTTCACGAAGTGCTTCTTGTTTGGAAGCCATTATTTTAATATTTAGGTGTTTTGTTGACAATTAAGGTTTTTAAATGGTTATATAGATGACTCTTTAATCTTTATTTTGATATGTCATTTGTGTGTATCATCAATAGAATGTTTTCAATAGTCAAACTCAATCCAGAATTTTATTTGTAGGGCTTTATAATATAATAAAATTTAACGGAAAAATATTTTGAAAATTCGAATTCGAATAGTCATAAAAAATTTAAACAGGGTTTAAAATTTTTTTGATCCGTGCCAACGATGGAGAACTATGCTTAATTTGTTTCCGTACCCCCTGCTCTGTGTCCAACGTCAACACGATTCAATTACAGCTATTAAAAGCTATAATCTTAATTAAGGTTACAACTTAATAACATTTAATTTCACTCAAATAACAATAACTAAATCCATTCACAAAAAGAACTTGGATTGAGATTCAATTAATATAAAATTTTATTTTACTAAATCTTGTTAATTAAATACAAATTGGATTAATATCTCAGACTTTTGTAAACAATTGGGTTTTTATCTGCCACTAACGTCTCTAACTACAAAAAAGCTGTTCTTTGTTCCAACATTTTGACCCAAAGTTCAGAACTACAAGTATTTTAGTAATATGCGAGTACTCTCTGTTAGTCATCCCATTGATAAGTTTTTCTTTGAATTCAAATGTAATAAAATATTTAGTTCTTATTTTTTTACTCTGCATACATCATTTTTACGTTTGATAATTATTGGTTGGCAGTCTTCTAAGATTAAGCTTTACAAAATAATATAATGATCACTAATTATTATGAGTGTGCATGCTCAATCTATAGGCATGAATAAAATAAATATTTGATTAACTGATGAATTGATTTTAAATTTAATGCCCATGACATAGCTTTAATATAAAAAGTAGAAGTATCAATTTACGTTTGAGCTTTGATCGACATGAAATGAATAGTTTTAATTAGTATAAAATTTTTAAAATGTGAGTCACAGTCCAGAGTTCGACAATAAGAACAATCGGAAATTAAATTTCTTTGTACGTTATATCGAAAGTTGTCAACTTTAAAATCATTTGTATTAAGAATTTATCTATGTGTAATGAATAGAAGGACTTAATTCAAAAATCAGTTGTATTTGACTGAATACCCTCAAAGGCATTAGAATCTGAAATTTCGTTCCTATGAAATTCAGATTTTCAGAGACTTTCAACCTTTTATCAGTTAATCTACTTTAACCTGCTATTGGAAGTTCTCTCACATCAGATACATGATATGAAGTTTATGTGAATGAACTCATCGATACTTAACTTTAAAAATGGTGACAATGTTTCGAAATGTATTATAAATAACGAACTGCCCTCAAATATAACTGTGATAAATGCTTTTATGTAGTGGTCAATTAGTTTTCCTGGGTTACAATTTATTAAGAGCTATTTAAAACTAAGAAAAAAATGATATTAACTATGTGATTGCAGAGTAAATCTCCCAGATTTTTATGGTATTCATTTTTGAAAGAATTTATTAAAGATTTATGTGAAAACTCTTCAAAGATAGAAACTCAAAAAAGCTTGAAATAGGTCAAGTTTATCTTCGATACAAAAAATTTTATGTAAAATTTCAAATACTAAAAATAATTATAAAATTAAGCTATATTGGTTATAAAACTTGTCAAGTTGTCTTACCTAATTAACTCCTTCTCTTGTATAATCTTAAAATTATTTTGAATTATAATCAAGAAAAAAGAATTGAGCACTCAATATGATAGCATAAAAATTGAATTTTGAAATAATAATAATAATAAAATTTATTTATGCCACAGCAAAAGACAATGCAACTAAGTACATGCCTAAATTATATACTGTTAGTGATTAAATTGAATACAGTAAAATAGTTAAAGACAATTACAATAAAAATCATACAAAAATTCTTCACATTTCTTTAGGAATGGTGTTAGTTTACTTTCATTTCTCAGATCTTTCGGTAAACAATTAAACAATTCAATAGAATAGATAAATAAGTTTTTATCACAAAAATTAATGCATGTTTTAGGTCTAGATATAAAACATCCGTTTCTGGTGTTTGTAAAATTAAAATGATTGCGCCATTCGTCAGGAACATTCCCTTTACGAATTTTAATTTGATCTAATTAAATCTGATTCATTTTCCAATTTTGTGAAATTAAAACTTTCATCATTCACATATTCACCCAGAGTAAATTCAATAATTTTAAGTGACGGTAATTTATGGTTAGTTAGATAGACTCCTAGGATAAACGTTCTTCTATTGTGAAGCATTCTTGAAAAATTTTATTTTATGATGTTCAACAAAAAACTTTGAAAAACTCAAACCTATATTAAGTTTTGAAAGTTCATCAAGAGAAAAAACACTTTAACAGAAATATTGTATTAAATTCTTAATCTAAATATAAAGTTTAATGACTATATATGATTCAGTAATGAAAATTTATTAATAATTAAGCTATTTGATCAGTAAATTTTTAACATGAATATCAACAAAACGTTTACTTGAGAATTAAATTATTGTCGGAAATATTATGGTTTGTTTTAAATTGATATTCAAATCTTTACCGGATTGTTTTCAATATTAGAATATTTTAATTGAATATGAGATTTATCCTAAGGTTACTTGAAAAAAGTAACTTGGAAATTCCGAGAACAAATTGAATTTTATATAGCAAGTGGTGAGATTATAAAATAAAGACGAAAGAATCCGAATATTTACTAAAATTTTCATTTTTGGTTTGAGGTTATAAAAATAAAATAGCGGTACCACCAAACTTAGTTTTAAGAAAATAAAACTAGTTTACATCTGATTCAAATAAACTTTTTCATGATGTTCGCTTGAATTTTGATCTTGTTTTTTTAATTCATATCTCAAGAACATTCTACTCCTGCTTTATAGTTGAACTACGAATTTATAAAATTATGTAACACAACCTTGAAAGGCAGAGGTCGTTATAATGTATCATACAATATGCACAGAATTGTATATCTTAATCCTGTGACTTTCTTGTAATTGTACATGGCTTATAAACTATCAAAATATTTAAAAATTCACTTCTTATAATTTAATGTATAAATTTATTCAATTTCGATTAAAACCTGAACGGTTCAAGTTACGAACTTGAAATTTTATAAACTTATCAAATAGATATGAAAAAACTTTTGGGTAAGTTTTGAATCAGATTCGTTTGATTGTTCAGTAAGCGCGAGCTCATTAATAAGAACCCTATTTCAATTGGTTAAACCCATTTAGAATAAAAACTGGAACTGGATGAACAAACCTAACTTAATCAATGAAATAGGGCTCAAATAATAAGTCTTCACTAAGATATACCATTCAGATGCATTCTTCTGCTAGTGGTGCCTAGCAGAGGCCACGATTGACCAATCATGTGTTATTCTTCTAGAATCAATAAAATGGCCACAGTTCGATACAGAGAAATAATAATTAAATATAATTATGAAAAACACCATAAAATAAATATTCAACTCAATTAAAAAATTTTAATGCACCAAAAACCAGTTATAGAGATTTACATTATTTTCGGAATTAATGTTCGGCAAATCGGGATCCGATCTAACCACTGGACGATTAGTCGTCCACTAAAAAATTGATATGTTTTTAAAACAATAAGAGCACTGAAATTACTTTTAAATGACTTCAAGAAATTATTTGAATTTGACTGCAAATATATATGATCCTTACGTGTTTTCACTCTCGTGACAAATACATTGAAAAGTGCAGGAGATTTCAAAACAGTCATTCATTGAGATTTCACCCAAAGAAAAATCGATTGAACCTGAATCTTTTTAGTGTATTCATATTGTTCTATTGTGTTTGTTCATAATTCATCGTAATAACTAAAAATGGTAAACGTTTAGTGTCCTGATCGGGTCCCGTTTTACCGAACTGAAATTTCATAATAGATTTAAATTATTTTTCTCGAACTTTAATGCTACCAAACTTATTCGTCTTGTAAAATATACATTTATTTTTTTAACAATAATTTCTCTCAAATATATTCTATTATTATTTTTCTGTATTAATCTGTGGTAATTTTATTCACTTCCGAAGAATATCGTATATAATTGGCTAATCGTGACCTTAGTTAGGTACCAACGGCAAAAAACTACACCTTAATGGTAGATCTTAGTGTGGAATTGTTATTTGAACCCTTATTCATTAATTAAGCTAGGTTAGGTTAGGTGAACTCAACAGAATTTAGACTTTATTATTAGTAGCTTTAACCAATTGAAACGGAGGGTTTTACTATTTGGCTCGCGCACACAAAACTGTTCATCTTACCTACGTCACATTTCAAGTGATGTTTCAGTATATGGTCAAAAATCATATATAATTTCAAGCTTATAACTTGAGCTGTTCAGATTTTACTCGAAAAAATTAGGGTGGCTTTAACCATCTGAACTGCATTGTACTAACCGATATTTCTCTCTTATTTTATTCATATTAGAATAGGTTTTGGTGAGTTGCGTGAAAGTTGAACGTTGAACTCATTTTGCTAAAAATAGTGATAGATATCAGCTCAGTTACCCTGAGCTGAAGCTGAGCTGAGCTGGCGCCTAGTGTAGTGAGCTTGAGCTGTGAGCTGAGCTGATGAAATCAGCTCAAGATTATCATTGAGCTCGGTTGCAGCTCAGCTCAAACTGATCTTGTGTTAAACACTAGTTATCAATACTGCTTTTAAACTTAAAGATTCTAATTACAATTACGTGTTCTATCAATGATAGATAATGATATACATAGGCTCAGTGAAACTGAACCTGAGCCTGATTTTTGAGACATCAACTTAAATTTTACATCCAAGAAGTCTAATAGTCTTATCCTTTTTTTATTGTTTATATTATAACTTGAAAATTATTATTAAAAAATACACATGCATTATATGATGCTTGTATTAAATGCAATCTTTACAATATATAAGAGTAATTCAGGGCTTCGTTTAGTATTGTTTCGTTGAATAGAACTATGAAAACTACTATTATAAGTTAATATTAATATACCAATACATGTATTATAAGGTATGAGAAAGTTTTAAAGATTTTGATCAGATTTTTCTATCATTTGCTTATAAATCACTATCCTACGGAGATTCACAATCAATATTAAACGTTCAATATTTACTGTGGTGTTTGACGACTTCTTGAGTCTGAAACAAAATTTGTCATTTTAAGCGAGGATAAAGTCTATTCATAAGCTTAGCGAGATTTTACTTATATAAATATCAAATAACCATTTAATGGTACTGATCAAATTTCCATATAGAGGCTCAACAGACTCAGAGATCTGAGCCTGGGCCTAAGGCTGAGCCTTGGGCTCTATAATAGCTCTAGAGCTAACTCCGCCTCTCCGATCAGTTTTATGCCTTACACTCCTTTATTTCAAATTAAACTCTTCCAAAATAATACTCTAATAAGAAATTAATTGAATTATATACTAATAACTCTAATGAACACGACCTCAAAAAGGGTAGTTATTTTACATAATGCTATATAATGTTTGGAAACTGATCGTGTGGGCCCTGTTAACTCTAGAGCTTTTAAGCTTAGCTTTGAGCCTAGGTTCAGGCTAGCCTATGTCGATCATTAATGATAGATCATAACCATTTATTTTGAAGATTAAAGGTAACATTGATAATATCACGAAATTCATCGAAATCTACAAGGTAAGAAATTATGTTTGTTCATACTCTAGAGCAAAAACAGAAATAGTTAAGAAAAACTTATTTCATACTTGGATTCTACCCCAAAGGATACACAAGAAAATTTATTTCAATAATTAGTATGAGAGCCTTCGGCTTCAATTATGGCCTTAAGTCTATTTGGGTAACTTGAAAGAAGATTTACAGATAATTCAGAATTCTTTTCAATTATTACTCATCATCAGACTCATTGATTAAGTTATAAAATTTAGCTATCAGTTATCAGATATTTTAATCGATACATCAAATATTCGCTATAAAACTGACTGCCTTTTTGCAGTTAAGGTAAGTAAACTACACTTTAACAACTTTGTATCGGCATTGATTGATATGTAAGATTTCGAAATCTAAATATTGACTTTTATTCATATTACCTTTTGTGAGTAACTTTATAAAAGTTCTGCTTTAATAAGGAGAATATTTCTGAGAATTAACATTTACTAGCAATACAAGGATCTGATCATAACTAAACACTACTTTTGCCGTTTATATCCCTTCTCGACGATTCTTGTTGGTAAAAGTTCAAAATCAGAATTTCAATCTTTTATTCATTTCCTTCATCTAAATGATTCGAGCAAAAAAATGGGTTTGAATAGAGAATGCTCAATACAAATTTAGTAAAAAAAAGTTAATAGTTTAATAGGTATTCTCTAGATAATAATCAAATAAAGAGTAAAGTGAGCTGAAAAGTCATTAAATATCTAAACTAATAAGAAACGATGTAGTTTTATAAGCTTATAAATCCCTAGTAAACTCTTTATCAAGGATTTTATCTTATATATTTTATATTTTAGCGACACATTTTCGAAACAAGTATGTGACAATTACAAGTATCTTCATCTCGGAATCCTAAGATGAAAACTAACGACTAATCTTTTAGTAAGTCCTTATACGAGTTAATAAATTCTAAGTAGATGAAAAGCGAAATAAAACCTGTAATTAAGCTTTTGACTAACAATTTTTAAATACTATTCAAAATTGGTAGATATTTTTCATATTTATCTATTGAGATAAAACTACTCGAATAGCTTATATAAGTATTATCAGAAATTTCATGGGAAATAAACTGAAGGTTACTTAAAATAAGGACTTTTCTGGTGAGAATAAGACGGGTTTTAAGATTAGACAAAACACTAATACTATTTCCTAATCAGTACCAGAATGCAGCTCACGGTAGTCTTGTCCAGTATTTTTCTATTGAGTTCTGTCAAAAATTCTCACTCACTAAGCGATATAACAGTTCAAGATCTAAAATGTGAATATCTTATCAATCCATTAGCCATCGAAAGCCCTCATCCGAGACTTAGTTGGACTCTCAAGGAAGTTGATCCAAAGAAACAAAATTTATCGCAGAAAGCTTATCAAATACTGGTTGCATCTAATAAGGAGGTGTTGGATGTAAATAAAGGTGATCTATGGGATACTGGTAAAGTTTTAAGCAACAAGAATATGCATATTCCCTATAGTGGTGTGAAACTGGGCTCTAGGAATAGAAATTTTTGGAAGGTTAGGGTTTGGGATCAAAATGACTCGGTGTCTGAATATAGTTCGGTCGCCAAGTGGGAAACAGGACTTATTGGTGCAGATGACTGGACTTCTACTCAATGGATTGGAGCTCCAAAAGGAATGCAAGAAAATGCCACTAAAAATGTTGAACAAATTGATGCTGAGGTAAATAAATTCTTACTATAGCTTTATAAGCGCTTTCGCGTGCGAATACTATATGAACAAAAGTAATATTTCTATAGAATCTTGTTGAATAATAAGAGAAGAATTTTTTTCCAAAATAAAAATGTCAAAGCAAATATCAAAGTTTAAGAAAAATTATTTGATCGATAGTATAGTCTCTCAATAATTTTTTCGTGAGTTTTATTATTTATTCGAAGATAAAGCAATGAATTTTGATCAAATATGACTATTGATTGAAAATCTTTCTCAACTTTTTTTAATAATAATGAATTTATTTAAAACTTAAGAGTCAGAAATTTAAAGAATCTAGTTTCCAGCTCAGATACTGTTAATTTGATTGGCATTACTTGAACCTTGTTCTTTTGCAGAGATATTTGCAATCATCAGTTAATTAATTAAATATAAATAAAACACCTTTATTATTTAGGTTATGAAATCGCATCCGGCATTGCAACCTGTTCTATATCTTCGAAAACATTTCACAACTGATTCTTCGATCAAAGAAGCGAGGCTTTATGCAACAGCAAAAGGAGTTTACAAAATCCATATAAACGGTCAACCAGTTAGTGATTCCCATTTAGACCCGGGTTGGACTGACTATAACCATACCATACAATATCAAACATACGATGTTACAAAAATGATTGCTACCAGTAATGCAATTGGGGTCATGTTAGGCACAGGTTGGTTTAGTGGTTACGTCAGTTTTCATAATGGATACCATCATTACGGGGCGGATCAGAGCCTATTACTACAGTTACATGTCGAATATGTTAATAACAAGACATTGAATATAGTATCAGATGATTCGTGGAGAGTCACAACTGGTCCTATTGTTTACTCAGATATGCTTATGGGAGAACTTTATTATGAAAATCGAGCTCTTCATGACTGGGATTTGCCTGATTTTGATGATAAAAATTGGTCACCAGTTATTACAAAACCGATTGATAAGAAAATTTTATTACTATCTGATCGCGCGGAACCAGCTCGAATCAAAGAAGAATTAACTCCTCTCAGCATGTACGAGAGCAGTCCTGGTGTTTTTGTTTATGACTTCGGTCAGAATATGGTCGGTTGGGTTACGATAAGAATTCCGACTAATAGTAAACCGATTAGAGTTCAGTTAAGACATGCAGAGGTTCTTTATCCAAACGGAACTATTTACACACTTAATCTTCGCAGTGCTCGGGCAACTGATACTTATGTATTAGAAGGTGAGAAAATTTTCATGAATTTTAAAATTCGTATTTTCTTTCTAAGTACTTGTCATGTATTTACTCATTTCTTGGTGTCTTCCATGTCTTGTAAAAAGGGGTTCGAGTACTGACCTTATTGAAATCAAGGCGACAGATTAGGCTTTTGAAGTCGCTCAAAAGTCTGATCTCTTTGTGGTCAGTAACTCTTATTTTTAGTACTTATTCCTTTTATATTTAAAAATAAATCTAATGTAAGTTCAGTTTAACTCTAAGCGGCGGGCAGTTCAAATAAAATTATATTTAAATTTTAAAACAAGTCATCAACAATATTTTCACATATTTTTTAAATATTCTGTTTTTTGGATTAAGAATTTGTATATTTAAATTCTTCCATGAAATTCATGATACTCCCTAATTCAAAAATAGTAAAAACCGTAGAATTATTGCATGAATTTGAACCTAGGCCTAGATAGGCAAAATCTGGTTATAACGAACAACAAGAAGATAAAATTTAGTTCATTTTTGCAATGCTTAGCTTTACTCTAGAAAAACTACTTTGAACTTGACCTTAATCCCGACAATTATTAAAAATTTCTCAATTCAAAAGGAAATTCAAACAGAAGTTCTGGTGTGAGATTTACGCCTCACTTCACATATCATGGTTTCCGTTATGTCGAAGTAAGCGGATATCCAGGCGAACCAAAAGATCTTGATCTAATAGGACAAGTCATGCATTCGGATACTCGCTTTACAGGGAAGTTCGAAACATCAAATCCAATGGTCAATCAATTGGCTAAAAATATAGTTTGGGGTCAAAAGGGAAATTTTTTCTCGATTCCAACTGATTGTCCGCAACGAGACGAACGACTCGGATGGATGGGTGACGGAGAGATTTTTGCCCATACGGCCACCTATAACGCAGATGTTGCCGCTTTTTATACTAAATGGATAAGGGACATGAAAGAAGCGCAAGCGTCTAATGGAGGGTATAGTAAAGTTTCTCCGAGAATTCAAGACAGTGCTCAAGATGGATCTCCAGCCTGGGGGGATGCAGGCATTATTGTGCCGTATACTGTATACAGGTATTAGTGAAGTTTTTAATAATTTTCTATACTGGCTAATTCTCAAAAACTAACTTCTGAATCTTGATAAGTTTATACAAATCATCTAATATTATGGTTAGGATAGAAATTTTCGTGGAACAAGCTAACTAAGAATAACTAATCATTTATAAGTTAATTTCTAGTTTTGCTTTATAAAAAAATTTAAGCGACCTATAAAAAATTTTCCGTCATTCATTTCAAGTACTCAATTAAAATGAGTTTTGAGGTTTGATTTCAGTTGTAAGAATTTATGTTTCAAGACTCTGATCATATTATTATATTGGAAAATTTTTGGTTTTTTGATAAAATCTTAATTACAGAATGTATGGAGACTTGCGGATCATTCAAGAAAATTATGAAGCTATGACTAAATGGATCAATTATATCGAATCGGCAAACCATGACTTGATTTGGAAGAATAGAGTCAACAATAACTACGGAGATTGGCTTCAGGTCAACGCCAATACACCAAAAGATGTTTTAGCAACAGCTTATTTCGCATATGATGCTCTCTTATTGTCCAAGTTGGCGCATGCTATCAATAGAACAGCTGATTCACAAAAATACAAAGAATTACATTCAAAAATTTCTGCAGCATTCATGGAAGCATTCGTTAATTCTACAAGTGGCAAAATCAAAGGCGACACTCAAACAGTTTATGTGTTAGCCCTAGCCATGGAACTATTGCCAAAATCACTTCAAGCCCTTGCAGCCCAACATCTCGTGGATAATATTAGAGACCATGGCTGGCACTTGACAACAGGATTTGTTGGTATGCATTATAAAACATTTGAGGCTTTAGTACGATTTTACCGTACGAACGAAGCTTTTGAAAAACTACCTTAGCTAACTGCCCTAAAGCTACGGATTGAAAATACGCTCAATATACAAATAATAGAACTTAGTTGTTCATTAGTTTAAATTTCTTTATTAAAATAAACTCTTAGAATTTGATAAGAAAGATAAGTGTTGTTGGGTGACAATACTTTTACTCACTTTGAACCTGACCAAAAGTATTATTTACTTTTAAAAGATAAATAAATGAATTTCATTAAGAGATATTCCAAAGAGAAATAAGTTTTGTCATAGGTTAGTCATACAAAGAATGATCATTTCTTATCTCCTATAACTAAAGGGTTTAAGATTGATTTTTCATTTCTTTCAAGCCATTACACACTCAATTTCTAATACTTTATACAAAGTCTGAGGTGAAGACTGCTAATGCAGTTGTTCAAAAGTTTCGTTCACATATATTGTTGTTAATTTTAACATAATTGTAATAAAGTTTATCAACACTTCAACCGATTAGACACTAGCCCGCACTCATAATTCATTACTCATTTAACGTGATTCGCAACAAAGCTTCGATCTATTTCTATTTGAAGTTGTATTTAAACCTTTATCAGATTAAAAAAAAGTAAATTTCCATTAAAATCACGTTTTAATTTAATAGGAGTAGGATATCTATGTCCAACACTAACAGAGTTTGGTCACAATGATGTTGCTTATCGTCTATTGCTGACTGAAACCTATCCCTCGTGGGGATATTCTATTAGAAACAACGCGACCACAATTTGGGAGCGTTGGGACGGATACACAAAAGAGAAAGGATTCCAAAACCCGCAAATGAATTCATTCAATCACTACTCTTTGGGATCGATTGGTCGATGGCTCTATCAGTCGGTGGCCGGAATCGATACCGACAATACGGAAGTAGGGTTTAAGAAAATTCTGATTAAACCACATCCAGGAGAAGGTCTTTCCTTTGTTACAGCAGAATATAGTTCAATAAATGGCTTAATTAAGAGTCATTGGGAAATAAATGAAACTGAATTCGTTTTTAGAGTAAGAAAGTTTTGAGTTCTTAATTTTATTTCTTATTCTCTTTTTAAACTTTAACTATAGACAACAGTACCGGTCAATACGAGAGCCACCATTGATCTGACATTTATGAAGAATGGTAAAGTTCAAGAAGTTGGTTCTGGAAGTTATGAATTTAAAGTTAAACTTGACTAAAATTGTTCAATTTCATTGGAATGTATATGTAGTAGTTATCATTATCTCCTATTCATAGAATTCAAATAATTGATTTTATTGAAAGCAGTAAATGATCAAGATTTCAAGCTAAGTAGGACTAAAAAATTTCTATTGAAGCTCAACTTCAAAGTTGATTAGAATAATATGAATATTTAGCTAAAATTAGATAATTTTCTTTAAATATCGTTACAATTATTTTCACTAGAGCTTCATCAACATCAAGTTAACTGAAAAATTGAAGCATCAGTTTGCATAAAATCAATGATTTCGGGAACTTTAGTGAAACTATAGCTCCCCTAGTCCTACCACTAGTTAAGGCACTGAGAATAAGTTATTTGTTTGAAAATTTCGATGTAGTCTAGAAAATTGGAAAAATTGCAGTATACCTAACCGAAAAATCCGTTCTAACGGAAGTAAAGTAAATTTTAAATTGCTACTTTTCAATAACCAAAATCGTCCAACTCGAGATCACAGGTTGCATTGACCCCATAGTTACCACTCTCAAACCTGTGCAGGTCTAAAGTTATAGAGCGGAAACACAAACAGACAAACAAGCAAATAGTGATTTTGTAACAAGGATATCCGATTTATGGCAGTAAAAATTTAATTATTTCATACTTAAACCTGTAGTTATAAGAGCACTCAAGTCCCGTTTTGACGCAAATTGTAACTAATTTTTATCTATTGTACTAGGTCTAGATACGTCATGAAAAAATTTTTCACACAAAAACCATTGAAAATTTTAGAAATGTTTAACAATACTTGCATAGAATTATAATTTTTTTATAGAACATTAGCAAACGTTTTAGTTGTTGTCGAAGTGGGTTTTGTTGAGCTTTCATAATTCGTCGAAGTGGGTTTTGTTGAGCTTTCATAATTCGTCGAAGTCGGTTTTGTTGAGCTTTCATAATTCGTCGAAGTCGGTTTTGTTGAACTTTCATGACTTGTTGAATTACTTGGAGTTGTTTGTGGTAGACATCCAAATTCTTGACTTGTCAGGTCAAAAATTTCTTTAAGCTTATCATTACAATAAACACTATAGACATGGTTGCTCTGCGGTTCATCAATAATCCATTTCATACTACAATTACATTTAAATGGGTTGCGATCGAAAAATAGTTTATGTCCATTTTCTTCCATAAAAGGGCGGAATATATTTTCAGACAAATACTCAATCTTATTATCTTCAAAGTGAATGCTTATTGAATCACCCTTTAGTTTGGGTAGAAAATTATCTGCAAAACTCTTTGCAATCAATTTATTATCATTCAAATTAATAAATTTGTGAAATTTATTAGAACTGAAATTCAAACTATCACTGTCTAAATTATCAATCAAATTGTGATCTAGACCCAAAATTTGCAGATTAGGTAATGAACTGAAACCATTTGAACCAATTTTTTTGATTGAATTGCTACTTAAATAGATTTTATTTGCATGGCTGTTGAAAGCATTGGCCGGTATTTCATGAATAATGTTTCCTGTCAATTTAATACTATTCGTTATGTTCAAAGATTTTAATACCGGAAATATGTCTCCTTTGAGGTTTGGGTTATTTATAAACTCAAAGTCCTTGACAGATCCGCTGAAAGGATGGCTATCAATATATTGAAGATTTATATTATGTCCGATAAAGATATAACTGTATTTTCCTTTTGGAAATGTATTATTTTCCAGGTGAGTGACTCGTGTGTTGTCAATGTAAATTGTGTTGAATTCGAGTTTACTTTCGTTGATTTGTTGCGCAACTACCTTCAGTTCGTGATTGAATATTTTATTTCCCGAGCAGGTAAGTGTTGGTGGAACTTCTCTACAACTACACGGAAATAAGTCTTCAGATGGTGGACATTGAACCTCAAATGATACACAACAAAACGATAGGACTAATAAACAGAGAGCAATAACTGTAAAAAAAATTATACTAATCATTAGATCTGGGTTTCAAAAACTATTTTTGTTAAGCTTAGAAAAATGACGGTCAAGTGGTGGTCCGTAGTCCAGATCCAGCCCTTCATTGGTTTACTAAATATAATTAACAATTTTTCACATTCACGTCTAATGTGAAAATTTCTCCAAATTGAAAGTTTCGAAACAGTCTTGCTACTGAAAATAAAAAGTTCTATCAACTATTCTGATTGTATTTCCACAATTTTACAATATATTCTAAGCCATATGTTTTGAGTAGCTTGCTCTATACAGACACTGTCCTGTGAGATAAAATAAATTGACGATTATTGGTTTAGAATATGTGTTCTAACTTGATATTTATGGTCCACTAGTCTCCCACAAAGTAGAAAGATTTAAAACTAAGTTCATTGAGAATCATAAGATGAGACATTTACTGGTGGAGATGATTGAAAACTACTCGTTCAGAAAATTAAGCATCAAAACTCAAAATTATCACTGATTAGTTGAATTTTTAAAAATTTTATAATCATAGATCACTTTACCTTTCATTTTCTTGAAAATCTACTAGAGATTCCTCACAAACTAAGCAATTGTTGAGTGAATTATAGCTTTTTTCTATTTTAATAAGGTAAAAATTAGGTCAACTCACTTATTGTCTGACATTGACTTTTAACTGGATGGTATCTCAGATCTCAAGTATTAAATCAGTCTGATTATTGGTTGCTATGCATTAGCAAATAATTAAATCTGACTAGTGATGAACAAAAGTCCAAAAGTCTCGTTTTTCCACTAGACTTTGGACAAGACGCATCGAAAATCTTGTGGACCTGAGACATGGATTTCAGCAGATCTCTGAGACTTGGACATGGACTTCAAACAAATCTTGTAGACCTGAGACATGAACTTTAGACCTCAAAATTAGATTTCAATTATTATTGTTAAAAACTGATTTTTACATAATTTTAATAATTTGAAAAGGTTTTATGTTAAAATTACGTAATTATAACTACTGGTTGAAATAATTGGACCACGAATCGGCTAACATTAACGCCTTAATTGATTTCTTTTCCAATCGATTACGTTTTCTCGTAATCAAATCTCCAGCTTTGGAGAATACTTGTTCACTCGGTACACTTGTAGCTGGAATTGTGATATAATCAAATGCCATTTTCGATATATTTGGGAAGCAATCTTTGTTTTTGATCCACCAGTCAACTGGATCTATTGAGTAATCTTCCAACGATTTTTCAAAATAAGTTTTCAGTTCATCACTTTCATCTATCTTTTGTTTCTTGTATAGCGATTGTATGAAACTATTAGGCTCTAGTGTCTGACTTTTATCACGAGATATGACATATGCCTTATAGTTAGTATTAAAATCGTATTCAAACTTTTCTTTAATTTCCTGAAAACTATCCCATTTTTCAAAAAATTCAAGCTTTAACCGCGGGTCAAGAATAGATGCGAATATCACGATATCATTATTTAGTTCTGTTTTATATTTTAATAATTTTTCTTTAATATTTAGAGAGCATTCTTTAAGAACTTCTTTCGATTCATATTCTTTTAAATGTGAGAGCAATTTGTCAAAAATAGGCAGAAATATTGTCAGTGTCGGATAACTAGATCCCGACATCAAAACAGTTGACTAATAAAAGGGTTGTAGGAATCGCTTTAATTCTTCATATTTGCCCCATAAATTGTTATCTATATTTTTACCCTCAAATCCTTCCTTCTGAGTCAAACAATTTAAACTTTGTTTTAATATAAGAGCCCTCTCAATCATTTCATACGTAGAATTCCATCGTGTTTCCACATCTACTTTCGGTTTTAAGGTTTTCAATTTTAGCACACGTGATATCTCATTCAATTGTTGCAGCCTTTTAGGAGAAATTTTAATAAAATTTATTAATGAACGCAAAGGTTTTATAATATTAATCGAATCCAATCCGTGTTTGACACTCAAATTTATAATATGTGCAAAACAGCGGAGATGTATGTTTTTTGGTGTATTGTAATTCTCATTTAACCATAATTGCAACTCTTGTATTCCTTTTATATTATTGCTCGCATTATCAGTTGTTATAGCAATAATTTTATCCAATAATCAAACTCTTGAATGACTTCTTGCAATTTAACTTTAATATCTTCTCCCTTATGAGGGTATGGAATCAACGAAAAGTCTAAAAGCAAATGTTGAAGTTCCTTATTATGAAAATAATGAGCAGTTGTTGACACATACGGCTGTTGACTGATTGATGTCCATATGTCAGTCGTGAGCGAAACTTTTGAATTTAAATTGTTCATTTCTATAATAATTTTCTCTTTTAAATCATCACACTTTTGAAGACAATTTCTTTGAACTGTAATTCTTGATGGGATTATAACATCAGGTTTGATATACTTAATCATTGATATGAATGACGGCTCAGAAACAATAGAAAACGGATGTTGTCCTTTAATAATGAACTCAATTAAGCAGTCACTAAAAGTTTTGCCATTTTGATGTTTAAAAAACTTCTCTATAAGAACGACATTTTTCGACTTTTTATGACGAGTGATATGTTTCTTTAGTGCATTAACACTTGTTTTGGCACTATATTGAGTGTCACAAAATTTACATTTAATTTTTGTTTTATCTCCAATAACTTCGAAGTTATCCCATTTCCAACAGATTCTAGTTTTTAATCTACTTTCACTCAGATCAGATTTATCATATTCTTGAGAACTTGCATTTTCAATATCAATCAAATTAATACCATTCTCTGCCATTTTATTAAAATTTAACGATTTATGAACAAAAGAAATAAAACACTTTTTTGAACTATTAAGTGGTTTCTAACGATGAACATAAATGAGTATATTAAACCTAATTAACGAAAGATAGCTATAGATAAGAGTGCTCTAAACTAATGGGCGAATTTTAGACATATGTAAGCATACATTAAATCCCTAGAAAGTAATTTTGCAGATATTTTAACTTTACGTTTGCAAAAATTAGCAAAAGTTGATTAATATTGAATATTTGTCCAAAAGTCTATTTTTTCCATTAGACTTTGAACGGGACGTCTCGAAGTTTTTGTAGACCTGAGACATGGATTTCAACAGATATCCGAGACTTTGACGTGGACTATGGACGTCTGGACGTCCACGTCCAAAGCTTGGACGTTCATTTTGTTCATCACTAAATAAGAGTACTGTTATTCAATAAAATATTTATTGTTTTGACTCTTAAAATAGAATTTTTCAGCCCACTTCAATGAAGAGTATTTTTTTAACTTTTTGATTTTTTCAAGTATTTATATGCTACTCCTTTCATATCATTACGAAAATCACATAAACAAAATACTGGAAGATACTTTATATAACTACACTATTATCCATTTGATATCCCTATTTACCTATTAAATATAAAAGGATAAAACTAGTAAAGCTTATGTTGGACACCCTGTACAGTATTCGCCACCCTTGGGTCTACTATAGTATATAATACCTATCAGGTTAGGTTGATAAGATGGGCTAAGTGGGTTATGCGGGTTATGTGGGTTAGGTGAGTTACGTATGTTACGTAGGTTAGGCCTGGTTTCAACAAGTTAGGTTAGGTTTGGATATGTTAGATCTGTTCTGGACAGATTAGGTTAGGTCTAAAACGTCGTGGAAATTTACAATAATACGCCGATATTTTCTGTAATTTTTGGAAATATTAAAATGCAATGTATTCTTTAACCTTTTTCAGCGTACTGTAATAGGAAGCTTTAGTTGCATTACATTGTATTTATATTTTTAAAGCATTGATCTGGTTATTTATTTGCATACATAATATTCAATAAAGATGCGCGAAATGGGGCTCTGAGATAGAGAATTTAATTAATGCTTAAAATAATGGTATATACTCTAGTAGGTCTAGGGGTGGCGTATACTGTAGAATGACCCGACTTAGGCATTGTTGAACAATTTTTATGTGATACTTAGTGTATTATCTCAAATAAACGAATTTTTAAATTTAAATTAAGTCTAACTTTAAAATTGTTTTTCTTGCATTCAATACTTCGTTGGCGCACCACATCTTTGGAGAACTTTTCATATGTTCAATTGCTGTAGTAATTATAGCAGTTTTCGCGCAAATAGATTGAAAATCACATCAAAAACAGCGATTTGAAGTAATTTCTCTACGTCTTCGTCTGGACATTTAGCGCTCATTCTTTTAATAGGCAAGAGGTGGTCGCTCCACTAATATATAAATCTACAATTTAAAACAACTAAAATATTATCAACTTAAGTCAATTAATCTAACCTAACCAGTTAAAGTGCGTCTACAGCGATAATTTATTTATTAACTTCACAACAAAAGCAAAACTTCATTCATATTGTCCAGTCAATTTATATGATAATAAAATTTCAATTTCATTGAGTGGAATAAAATATTAATAAAAATGAATTTCATTCTATATATCTTATTGAGAAAACAATTATCTTCATAAGTATAAAATGACTTAATATAGAATTTTTTGAGCCACAAGAAATTTTAGTCTGTGAAATATGAATATTTTACGTATTAATATGAGGCCATATTAAATGATGACTAATAGAAATTGTTTTAAATATTTAATTAATTTTCATAAATTATGTGGAATTTCTTATTGTGGTTATGATATTGAAGAGCAATCGTTGTTCAAAAAAGCTTTAGCAATTATTTGGAATATTATCATAGATTTGGTCCAAATTTATTGCATATATTTCGACGAAATCAAGTCTCAAATTTATTCTAAAATTGAAACGAATTCGATTGGTATCAAAGTGTTGAGAGGCTTTGCATCGATTGGTTTCTATTCGATCTCATGTATTTTGCATTTAATACTAGTTTTCAGAGGCAGAAAAATCTTGAAACTATTCAGTAGAATAGAAAATCTAGATTGTGTTCACTTGTGTAGATCTGAAGAAAGAAAAATTGGTCTCAAAATAATTTTAGTACAAACTCTCTATTTAACATTTACTCTTATACTGGATCAATTAGCCTCTTACTTAAGAAATGGCCTCGAATTTGATATAAATAAATTGAAGGGTATAATTAGGACAATATTTTCATCGACATCTCTGACAACAACTATTGCTTTAATTGCTTATAAAAGTTTAATTATCAGAAATGAATTGAATTTTATGAGACAAAATGTAAATTTAGTTGAGTTTGAGAACTACTACTATAAAATACTTCAATATAAAAGATATATCAAGAATTTCGATAAACTTATTTCATCAGCAATTTTAGTCTTAATAATATTCTGTATTTCTACACAAATTACGTCAATCTGTTTTCTAGCTATAGATTTTAATAGTAGTCATATGTATATTATCCCTTCCTTCATTCTTAATAGTATTCTATTGATATGTTTGTGCTTTGTGTGTAATATTATCCCAAAATCGATGTCTAAACTGAATGACTCAATCAAACTATGTTTAGTCAAAGAACAGTCTGTTTTTAAACTGCAGTCAGATATGAAGAAAGTTCAAACCTTAAAACTAATTGAATCGATCTCAGAAGAATGGCATCAAATCTACTTTACAGCTTTTGGTTTCTTCAAAATTGATTCGTCAACTCTGTTGCATATAATTTCAATATCTCTATCTTACGCTGTTATTCTGATACAAACGAGTAGTTGAGTCAATAATTATGTAAATCATTGTGTTTGCAATCTCATTTAGTAGTATTAAAATCTAATAATTATTGTCATATCATTACTTTTTACATTTGTTTATTATCAAATTCTTTGCATAAAATTGTAAACATTTTGAAAATGAAGTTAAATATTATTATACAGAGTTGTTTCGATTTCATCGCTTAATTTGAAATTTAAGACATTTTTCTCATTTATTTAGCTAACCTTGTGTATGATGAATTTCTTTTTGATTAAATTCTAGTTATGCTGATGTAATCTTATCATTCAATTCAATTAAGTGAATTAACCTCACTAGAATGATCATTTTACTCCAATTCTACTAAATGACTAAAAACAATCTTCTAAATGTATTTGCAATCATTTTGAATAATATCGTAATAATCTGTTATTTCTTTATATTACCAACAGTAAAATAAATTATAGATTTGATCATAAGATTCTTTAATGAATTTAACACCAAGGAATCTAACAAAGCTAAGTATAGTATCTAATTTTGACAAAAAATACAGACTTTTTCACTTTGATAGAAAAATAAATCAATTCAAATTTGATATCAGCGCTGATGAGCTGATAATTTAAAAGTGCACTCCAAAAAATTTTTATGTAATTTCCAAAATAATTTCTCAACTGTTTAAAACTGTTCTTTCAATACCTTATCTCAGAAATCAAAACAATTCTTAGTGGAAGTTTTAAATCATCTATACAACAAGCATTAAGTTCTAACTAATTGACTATTATCTGCATGTAATTGCCTTAGTTACAGAATATTAGTTATATGTTAAGTAATACACATTCATACTATTATCAGGACTAAGATCATGTGGGGGCTATCCATTACAAATCAACTTTTGGAAGTTTATTAAAAGATTTAATGTTTCTTGATAGGTAGGAGAACTTATTGGAAAGGGAAAGCATATACTATCTTAAATCATGGTTCCTTTTTAAAAAGACCGTACAGCACAATAAAATATAGATACATGCAAAAGAATTAGATTAAAAGGTCTTAGTAGTTATTCAAGCACTATCGAACAAATAATTATGTGTCAAATCAGGCGCTAAAAAATAAGAACCACAATATCATTTTTGAAAACTTTTATTTCAACATAAACTCAACACCAATGAATGCATTATAAAAGTTCAATTCTTAAAAAGTTTAATAACAAATGTCATGTTGTTGTAAAACAATATTAAATTTTTCTTGACTGAATTTTTTAGCATTCCCTAAGATGCGAGATGTGACTATTAAATAACGGAACTAGTACAGAAAAAAAATCTTTTATAGAAAGAAAATTATTACTCAACACCACGTCAACGCAATGAAGCATGGTTTGGTTGGCTACTTGGGGGGAAAGTTTAGTGATAACTAGTATATATTTGTTTTGGTTATCAACGGTAAAGGTCAAGAGCTATGTGCTCGTTATTTAATATTCACACCTCGTATATGCATAAAAAATCGCGGGAAAACGCATAATTTAACACAAAATTTTTTGTTCGATAGTACTCAACCTCTCTCCTTTAATTATCAAAGATCTTGCAGACTTAACCTCTAAATTACTCAAAAAATAAATAAGGTCAGACCAGAAAAGCATTCTTGTCAATGAATACTGTCTATGTTTATGTGACTTCTCAACTCGTTAACTATCAGGCAATAGCTATTTAATAGTGATAAGAGTTAACGCTGACTGACTAATTCGAAAATAATAGAAATTAAGAGTCATTTTCAACAATAGAAGTATGTAAAAGGCTATGACTTTAGAACAGTGTACGATATTCTATTCAATTTTTTCGGTGGTTCATGAGCTGACTCATTTTTGCAAAATAAGTATAAATACCCATTATTTGCTTACACAATTTTCAGTGACTATCAGTCTGAGTGATTGATTCAACTTGTTTGAGCGGCAGACCAAATATAAGTGAAATTTCATCAATATGTATTGCGTTCGCCCTTGTAAATAAAAGATAATTAACACCTAAAAATTCTATACTTGTATTCATTCAATGTTTCATTCTATTAGAATGTCAAGGAATTAATGTCCGATTCTTAAGCCAAAGAAAAAGTTTATTATTTCATAAGCAGAGGAGTTAATTAGTAATATGTTGACCCTCATTGTCTATGATAGCCCCTACCTTGTGACCAAATTTTGATTCACCTCCTATTTTTATAGATAATAAAATTTGAATATACCCCTCTCTTAATCGGACATTATTTTCTTGACAAACCAATATTATATTTATCAAATTCTAATTTGCTTTGTTAAAGCTGAGATATAAAATTTAATTAATATAAAAAGTTCTTATTCTACATTGAGTAAAATCTACTTTTCCTATTAAGACATGCCCTTCTAACTAGGATTATACATTCAACTGAATTCCGCATACCAAAATATTAAATTTCTTTTAAATTTTTAAATTTTTGGTTTCAAATTTTTAATTTAAATGACTAAACTGATAGAAAGTTAGATCAAAATTTAGTACTGAATTTAACATAAATTAAATCATTATTTAGCTTTATTTCATAAATACTCAACGTATGCTCTAGAGAGTAAGCGCATTCATTTATCGCGATAACCAGTTCTTTTAACTTTATCTTACAACATGACATCATTCTGACCTAAATTCAAGGTTACTGTTCATATCAAATGTCGGAACTTTAACATAAAATAGTTTTCAATCGAACATATAGAAACGTTCTATTTTCTAGACGAACTTATTCATTAACCGTTACTTTTTTTTAATCATGGCGACGATTACCAGAGGAAAAACACCAATAAATATAAAACAACAATGTCTTCAACTATGTGCTGACCATTTAAGTGGTCAATGGACTTATATAAATCCGGATCAGTTAGTGCTCGATCGAATAACTGGTGGTTTTACTAATCAAATATATTTTTGCTCACTTCCTAATGACGTAAAACCTATTAGTGATGAACCGAAACAAGTTGTCGTTAAGTTTTATGGAGAAAAACATTTCTCAGCCAATGATGAGACACTTGACGACAGGCAAAGATTTACTGATGGCATCATTAGTCTATCAGTTGCTTATAATAAATTGGGTCCAAGTATTTACGGACTATTTCCTAGGGGACAGATTATGGAATATATTGAGGTTTATATTTTAGTCATTATGTGTTTCAATTTTTTATCTAGTCTCAAATGAAATATTTTTAGCATAAAAGATTTGAACTGAAAGATCAACAGGATATAAATCTTGTTAAAGAATTGGCACAAAAATTGGCGAAATTTCATTCTTTAAAAGTTCCGATAAATAGAAGTAATAATGACTGGTATTTGTCTATAATTGATGTTTGTTTTAAGACTGCATATGATAGATATCCGATCGACCAATTGATAAATGAAAATAATTTACATTTTCTGAAAAATAATTCTCTAGCGAAAGAAATAGAATGGATTAAAAATGTAATAACTGAGTCTAAATCTCCTGTTGTTTTTTGCCACAACGACTTTGGAGGTGGGAATATTATGATTAGGTATAGAAACAATGTATTAATAGAAGGTGAAAGAATATTATTCTGTGATCTGGAGAATTGCCGTTATGGCTACAGAGGTGTTGATTTTGCAACAATTTTTGGTGGATGGGGTCGAGATTTGAGTGATTTTCGCATGTATTGTAAATCTGTTGAGAATAATTCCGGCCCAGAAGAGTTCACTGAATATCCTGGATTTGCGAATGATTCGACTCTGAGAACATTTATTGACTTTTACACCGAAGAATCTGTTAGAGTATATGGAACCGCCTATAGTTCTGATAATAAGAACTCCGTGGAATATTTTCTGGCTGAAATCAAGCTTTTTTCTCTACTCATGAAATTATTTACTGTTTTAGCATTCCTTCAACAGAATGAAGGCGTTGCAGATAAAGAGTTTGATAAAGTTCTAACACTTGTATGAAATTTAATTTTTTAGATGATTTTTAGAATTTTAGATTTTTAAAATTTCGGTTTCTTTTACAGAAATACTCCGATTACTTTTTTGGCCATTATTTTCATCTCAAGAAAAAGTTTTTTGAAAATTCAAATTCATTTTAGTAGTTATTTGGTATTCATTGTAAAAATAAATATAAGATTGCAACCTGAATCGACTCTTATATTTTCTAATGACTAGATATCTTGTTTATTAGCTAAAATTCAATAAAGTTTACTTTTAAATTTTATTCTCTTATTAAATATAAATGAAAAACTCTAAATTTTCTTGATATGACGAGTTAATTTATTTACATTAAACTTAATGAAAAAACTAGATGTGACCTCAACTCGCAAAAAAATTAATTTGGCCTGAAATGTAATATTTTTTTTATAGAATTCAATATACTTAAGTTTATTTTCATCTTATTTTTTTATATTTACATCATACTATAAAATAAGTTACAGCGAATCCATAAATTTAAGGTAGAATCTGCGATAATATAAATTTTAAATAATTGTTTGAAGATAGATATGATTAAGATATTAAAATATCTTATGTTTATACTTAATTAGCTGAAAAATTCTTTCTCAGTGTTGGTATCTAGTATATATAATTATTTTATTGAGAAATAGATTTAATTTTTTTCTTGAAAGATGTTAAATATTGAATAACTATTTATCTTGGTTTTACACATAGTCTTGATATCTACATCGTAATATGTTGATCAAGAATCAGATAGTAATATAAAATTTCGGTTCTGCTGTCATTCGGATAAATATTAACGAAAAAGAATGATTTTTGTAGAAAGGCCTTTGCCTATACATGATCAAATGAATCCTTTTTTGAATATATGTCTTAACGAACAGACCTTTACTATGCATTAAAAATACTTTCTATATTGAATTCAATATGGAAAGGATTTTTAATGTATGGTAAAGGTCTATTCGCTAATGCATTTCTTCATAAACAGGGTTCAAATGAAATTTACAGGAGTTCATTTATGCAGAGTTGGCTTATCATTATTTCCCTTGGAACCTGAGAAGAGGAGTATATTTCGTAATCAAATTCTTGTAGAAACAAATTATCCAGAAATTACTGAAATATTATTTTTCTCCATTTTGTTATATTAAAAATTATGAAATATGTATTGAAAAGTGATTAGATTTTTTAATCATAAATGCTTACAGTTTTCCTCAAAAACATGTATTTCATTCTTTTGTTCATAGATTAGAATAATTTTAGCGTTTCTTCATGAGTTTTTGATTTAGCATCGAAAGAGTCACTGCAAAATGTATGTATCTAGAAAATTCGTACCTATTATCTTTGAATTTAAAAGTTCTTGCACCTTGAAACCTTTTCCCGAAGTTGCTGACATTAACCGAAAGAATCGATAAGAATAACATTGGATTCTATTACTAGAAATTAATGTTCAACTATTTCGTAGTCTATGAAGTGGTTTATCCTAAAAATTAAACTTTTGCTACAGTTAGATCCTGATTATGACAACTAGTGAGATTGGTGCATCAAAATTTCGTTTCCATAATCAGTGTCTATCATAATCCGAGAAGAAAAAAATTCATTTACAGTTAATAACAATTTTTATACTTAGATTGTCATTAGTACTGGTTGCCTAATGAGATTTTCGCCCTTAATATATCATTCATTTTAAGCAGATTAGTGCGAGTCAAGGCAAAAGTCCCAGAATTATTCTTTGTTTCATCAAAAATTTCGAAAGATTCCTATTTATAAAACATTTTAGTCAAATCCCAGACATTAATAATGTGAAGCGTGTAAAATTTATTGCTTCAACCGAGATATGCTAAACCCATGTTAATCATCATCACTTTGGCATAATTAGCTCAATAGGAATGACTTGTTCGAAAATTGGTCTCCTGAATTAGGGTTCGCCAAAAACAGCTGCCACAACTGAGTTATAACAGTAATAAACATGAGATCTAAGTTTACATTTTGTCTTTTTTCTCAAAAGGTATTGATAGTAGTAATGGTCACATACTTCCTCAAATCTTTTGGGTTCTTAGAGTACAATGAAAACAGAAAAGGGCGATAAATAACAGTTAAAAGAGACTGTCATTTATCCCGTTTATCCAGGAGTATATTTAATTATATATGAAAGCGTTTGTGAAAGAGAGATTGGCATGAAATGTGCTACAATATAGTGTACTATCAAAAGGTTCTAACATTTAAGTCAATGTTTATTCATAAAGTTATACACTTAACTTATAAGTTATTACTGAACTTTTTAGTGCTTCTAAATATGAACTTCAATGTATTGCAATGTCTCTCTCTCTCTCTCTCTCACTCACTCACACACACACACACACACACACACAAACGGTTTCATATAGTGATTAGAGTATTCGGCGTGAAAAGATGTCCGAATTTGGCGTAGAAATTGGGCTTAGATTTCTATTAAATCTTCTATCGAGTAGTCATTTTTACATTGAATTATTATTATTATTATATTTGGGCATGATTTAAAATTAACAAGTTTTTATTCAACATCACCGTTAAAACACATAATCATTTGTGTAATGTTGAAATATGGCTATCACTATAATCCAATACCACAATATTTACAGTTCAACACTTCTTTCTCTAAGCTTTCATTTTTGTTTTCAACCAGTTTAATCAAGTTAACAACTTTAAATCACAATGAATATTAGCTCATTCTTGTGGCCTTTTTCTACCTTCTGAACTAGTTTTTAAATCGATTTCAATCTTATTTTTTAAAATATGTCTTAATCATAATACAAACAATGTCTCTACGTTAAAATATATTGTAATTTATAAGATATTTATATAAAATATTTGTCTTGTTACATAAAACTATATCAATTAATAACAAAATACTTGAATTAGAGAAAAATTACAGTTTTATGAGACTCATTCGTTTATGCAATGTTTGGAAAAAATGTAACTAAGAGAATTTGAGATATTGCTATCAATCTCACAAATCTTGTTTGTTTTGACTGAAAGTTTTGCTCAGCCCCACTCGAGCGGAATATTCCTATTATCCTAACAGTCACTTTTATCAATTCTGGTATTAAAGTTAAAGTCAGCTTATGCAAACTGATTGCAAGCTACATCATAACAAGTACTTCAATTGAACTTAATTATTCAACAAAGCGCATTCTCGGATGTACACTGCTGCTCATTAGTTAGTACGAGAGTGAGAGCAATTAACTCGATGTTTTGTCCTTCACTAAATTTAGAAATTGCATCGTTAATTTTGGCCAAGTTTGTCTTGAAGTGTAATAGTTTGGAATTCGAACGATATAAACATATCAAAAAGTGCACATTTTCAGTGAAATTATGAACATTTAAAAACCTCTTAATCATTTTTTATGTGACCATAAATAAGTAAATATTTGTTTTGACTGAATCAAAGCAAGAAAAAATTCATTTCACAATTCTTTGAAATAAATTAAACAGAATATCAATTAAATAAAAAAATTAATCAATATATATTTATTTAAAATTCATTTTTTGATAAAATAGTCAAATTACGATAATTCACTAAATCTGAACGTCTTCAGATTTTTCCGATGAGAAATGGAGGCCAACAATATCACACCATAGCCGAAAAGATAGGATGCAGCCTCTCATGTACTTATAAAGTCGTAAAATCAACACTTTCGAAACAGCTCCTAATTTAATAAGAGATCGAGGTTGCTTTAAAACAAACCGAATTGACGACAAAATTGCAATAAATGCAGCAAAAACTGGGGAATTAACGCCCTAAGCAATCAAATAAGATTTGCAATTACAGTGAATCTATAATTGAACAGTGATTAAGAGAATAGTATATTTTGGTCGAATCGCACTAAGAGACTGGTGATATGAAAGAAAAATCACAAAAAGACTTGCGTTTACAAAGAAATTGCTAAATATGCTGTCGATCTTCTTAAACAAAATCCTTCTGTTCGATAAGTTGAAATTCGAGTTAATTAAGTCGAAAAGACGAATTAGTATGCGCAAAATACTATAAGAAGAGCTTAATAAAGGCAACATTGCGGTTACTGTAAAATGCTCGTTCTATGTGATGATTTGAAGATGTGCTTCGATGTGTTTTGGCCTCCGGTATCCGCAATTTAGCGAAATAAATACCAATTCGGTCATTAACTTTATGTCGAAATCATTAATAGCAATTTATACGTGAGTACAGAACGTATGGGAATCTTAGGTAACTTTATCTTTCGATCCGATAACGGTGTCAAGCACACTTCACGTTTGGCAAAGAATTAGTTCACATAAAGTGAGACCGAACAGATCGGACGAGGAATGATTGATCGGAAGTATCCCCTAATGACTAGAAGTAGCGATCAAAGAGAACAGTGGAAATACTATTACTAGTTATCAACCTATAGCGGAATTGGTCAACATTACTAAGACTTTCACTAATATTCACTTAATTTTGATCAGAATTTTTTAATAAGAATTCAAATTGTAACTAAACTGCAATTCAATTTCAGTGGTTATAAATTTCTATTTTTGAAGACATAAATATACAGTCGGACGAAAAAGTATACGTCAAAATATGCACTTAAAAACAATAAAAGCCAATAAGAGATGAATTAAATAAGGGAAAAATTGAAAAAAACTGAATAAGCTAAATTATTTCGATGAGTATTATTTCTTATAATGAGTCATAAAATTCAAAATCTATCTTTAAATCTCTTTAAGGGAAAATTGTTTACGAGTGTTGCTTATGTGTTTCTTATGTGTTTCTTTTATCAATATAACGATTTATGAGCGCCAAAGTTCATTGTTTTGCCATAAATCAGACCTAAACTTAAGTTTATAAAGATTTTCAAAATGATAATTACTTAAATGCTAGAGTGATCCCTTAGTGTGTTAGGCTCGAAAAGATCTACTTGACGTATGCATTTTGCCCGATTGTAAAAATTTACGATATTAGTTGTTCTTTAATTCCTAGTCCTTGAGAAATATCAAATGTTTTGTAATTAAGCGATTTTTTCCATACTTTTGAGCGATAATGTACATCTAGCTCATTACCAAATAACTAATTTCTACTTGAGTAATGGATGAAAATTTTGATCACTCATTTGAAAATCAAGCGATTTGTAAACATATCCAACCACAAACTCTTAAATTAGTATTATGATAGAACTATTTGAGAGAAATAGCAATCAATAAATAGTGAGCAATAAAAGCTTTTAATTATTGAAAATATGAATAAAATAACTTATAAACGAAGAAACTTGATTTATCGACTGAATATTAAGAGAAGAATCACTAACTTTCTGAATAATGATATAGAAGAAAGTGCTATCTTTACATATTTCACAGTAATGTTTTATCATGGATTCATCAACATCCGAAGACTATTTAGAGGAAATTAAACTAATAAAAAAAATAATCATATTATTTGTCAGATTTATCAAATTTAAGAGCTATTAATGGACGTGATCTGCAATAACACGGAAAATAGGGAAACCAATAAATCCCTTATTTTGGATGCGTTGAAAATTTTTAGTTCTCTTTCACTATAAGTAAAAGTTATTTACACATGTCTTTAGTGTTTTTCAAAGCGTGAATTACAACAATACTGGTAGGGATTTCATCACTATATCAAGTGAAAAATTTCAAAGGGGTCATAGGATAGTTTTTGAGATCTATCTCCAACAAATTTAAATCAAAGGGCGGACCAAAGGATAAACTTTAATCTTCAGCTTTAGACTTTTGCTAAAGGCTGGTGACATCTAAAAATGCTTCAGGTTTATCTGAAAGATTGGCATTCCTAAATAATAGCGGCAATCAATACCGAAAATCTAATTGACTTAGCTTTCATTTTTAATATTGTAAATAAAATTTGGAAAATATTATCAATAATTTTTCATACACTAAAGTATAATTGTCAATAGGAAGATAATTTGATAGGACATGTACTGAAATCCTTCTCGTAGCAATTACATAAACTATAAACAGCTCAATATACCACATGAATGAATAGAAGTTTGATGAGTTATGCATTTATGTGTAAGTTCTATTCAAAGTTAAGGATATTTACTCTTTTGTCTGACTTAGAATTCAAAGCCTCTACTAGACTTATCTCAATACGTTTAATATCGATATTTTCAGCGAAAACTAGTTTTACCGTAATAGATTTACTTTAATCGTAAACATTTGTTGTTTTCTTGCTATCACTAATACGAAGTGAATTTCGTGAAAATCTCCGTGCGCTTAAAGTATATATAACATTGGTTAAAAGATGAATATATAGGATAGAATAAGTTTGTTTAGCATTTAAGTCAAAGACAATTCAGTACATAATGTCATATTATTAATATGGAAAATAACTTATTCAGAAAATTTTAAGCATCATTAAATATTTAGTTACAAATATAAAATGATTATGATGACTCCTTTAGAAATGAAAACTATTTAAATTGAGTTTAAACGTCAAAAATTTCTAAATTTACTTTGATGCGGAGCATCAAAACTGACCAAAAATTTTATCCAAGACTTTCATCAAAATTGCAGTGGTATATGAAAGCGTTTAGTAGTAGAACAGGTGTTACCTTGAAGGTTTATGCTTATTATCTTCAAGTTCTTTTGCAATCTTAACTAAACTTTTGACTTACTCCAGCAGCATCTGTTCAAAATTCTGTCTAATCAAACAAATAGAATAATAATAGAATAATCTTATTATTCTATATATTTATATAACTTATTATAAAATTATTTTGTTTTAGATTATCGACTTTTATCATATAAATTGTTGCAAAGAATAAACGAAAGAATTTCTGTAGTATTATGAAAGATGTTAAAGCAGTCATTCTTAATGTAAATTGAATGCAATAGTCATCGAACCAATTATGAGTGACGTAGTGAATGATTGCAAATGTTTGTGTGAATCTCAAGATGTGTTCTTAGATATTAGAGAAAAGCGGATCTTTGTCCAATATATAAAGAAATGACTTACAATTTTAGACGTTGAATGTACTCATAAACCAAATGATGACTCCAAACATGAAATACATAATAGTCTTGGCGTTTTTGGTCAATTTCTACTGCAATGAAGCCTCTCCTGTCAAAGTAAGAGAATATACAGAAAGTTCCGTTTATCAAACTTATTATAATCCTAAGGTTTTAAATTCAGACTAGTTTCAACCAATTGGTAAAGGATGCAAAACAGGCCCAGTTTGAACTACTTTATGAATATACGGCAACTGCTGATCTTAAAAAAGATGTGACAGATTTAATGAATAAGTCATTGGATACCGATTTCAATACTTGTGAAAATCCTACTGATGTTTTCGATAGATATTCCAATTGTTATAATCAAATTGCAAGATATATAACTGAAGGACTGTACGCGAAGTATAGTAATAGCAATTTTGTTGTAATAGTTGGTGATTCGATGAACTTCTATAATGATTGGCTCTCTGAACATACGGAAATTCTTTATCGCTTACAATATTTGCATTTTCTTATCATTAAATTCCCAAAACAATAAGTAAATTTTCAAAGATAAGCTTATTAGATGAATGATTAAATTTCTTTTATTAAAATATTGATAAAATATTTTTAAAAACCATTTAATACTAATTCCTAATTATGTTTTAACGTTGTGTTTAATATTTTCGGATAAATTTATTACTAAACCATCTTACTCTAATAGTTTTCTTAGCTGTGTGATGATTTAAGATTTCTTAAGTTGTGTGATAATTTTAAGAACTTTTATTATTTATCTTACAACTCGTAAAACTTGCTTCAAATATCTTCTATTAATTGCATTTATAACTATTGCATAGGTATCACTAATTCAATCATGATTGAATCATTAACAATGAGAAGGCTTGAAAATTTTATTTAAATTAACCGTTTTCCTATCAAAATCGGTAAATAATTCCCGAAGTAAGCTTTTATTTGCTTCGAAACTACCCATTAAACCGAGAAATTATATTTTACACAAAATGTAATGATTATTATCGTGATGATTGTTTATTTCTGACAATCGCTATATCATTATCTCAATTCTCGGCCAAGTTCTTGACTCTCAAGCTTCCGGTCATGTTTCAGACCTGATAACCGTTAATTGACCGTTTGGGGGCAATCAAATCTATTCGGTCCTGGTCATAAGGTCCACACAGATATCAGACGAAGACTTAACCATGATGTCTCATGAGGTTTGACCAAAATCTAGAAATTTCGGTGAAGTTTCTATATTTATTTAGTAGAATGTAAGGTTTTTAAATGCTTTCAACATGTATTTCTCCTGTTCTGAAACGCAGTCGTATTGCATTCCATTTGGTCATGATATAAGGTACTTGAAAACAATCGCCTTTTTATCTTAGCAGCTTTTTTTGATACAATATTAATTCTTAAAATTTCAAGTATGTAAATGGAATTTTTTCAATATTAGACAAATGTAAATCAATTCCGTCTTAATTAAGGATTACAATCAGATCCTTCATATTTGAGAGCGATAATAAAATAAATTCGGGAGAAAATCGGAAAAAGGAAACGATCAGATTCTTGGACGATTTCGGGAGATAAAATCAACTATTTTATAAATGATTTAAAGTGAAACGACTATCTCCCGAAGTTTCGAAGTCCTCTAAAAAAACTAGAATCACCTCGCATATGGAGGCTCTGATTACAATATAAATCATTTTTAATTTCTATCATTTGTGGTCCTTGCTGTAATCCCTTTAGCAAAACTCTTGGTGCAAGCTTGTATTTATAGGAATGTTCTGATTTATCTGAGATTGAGTTTTATTCAGAAGCATGTGTTAAATGTAAAATGTGGCCTGAATAGCCGATTCTAGTATATTAAACAATTAGATGATTATTTTTAACTCATCTTATTTGTAATTAAGTTTAAATTTATCTAAAATTCTATATCTATGCTAAAGCCTAGTCCGTGCTTTCAAAATAGCATCGTTTGATCAAAATAAATGTTCTACAAAAATTTCAACTGGTTCGGAAAGAAAGTAGTTCATAATGAATTTTAAAACTTAAAATTTTGCAGTTTTTGAGAAGAAACACAATTTTCAAATATTTAACGTAAGGAATGAGAAAATTTGAGAAACAGATTAACCTGTATCTTTCTGAGGTCTAAATGATGTTTCACTAACAACATCTAAAGTTTCTGAAGTATATCACTACATTTAATACTACATGCACATCTGGAAGATTTTCAAAATTTGCCAACGTTAGATCTCTATTTCTGTTTTACTTAATAGCATTATTACTATAACTTATGTTTTCACTAATAATATTAAACTGGATATTTATTAATCAATTATTTAATTTTAATTTATGGTTTTAAGTTTTGAGCTTTTCTTGAGTTCTTTTCACATTGTCTTGAGAGAAAGAAAATTCAAGAATCAAGAGTATTAACGTATACCGACAAAACCTCAACTCATTAGAAATAAAATCCAAAACTTATAAAAACAATCTAACAAACTGTAATTTAATTCCTATTACCATTAAAAAGGCTTCATAACAAACTTTTTGAATCATAATAAAACAGAAAAATTTATCAAAATATAACTGAAATCAAGAAGTGAATCAATAAGTATAGGGAATGGTAGCGTTGAAAGCACTTCTGACTTCTCTTAAAGAATGAACGGAACAATTGCTTTACGTCTTCGCGGATAATTCGGAAACTCCTTCTTGTAGTTGCGATGTTTGCCTAAAGCCCAGATTGCCATTTGGTAGAAGCCTGCAACTGTGAACAGACCCGCTATATTGAAAAATAAACCAAAATATTAGTTAAATATCGAAAACAAAGCATCCAACATTTGAGTGGCTCTCTGGGTGAACGGGTTAAGTGACAGCACTTGACCGGTTCTCTGAGCACATGATTTATTTAGAAATTGTTTTGAGTTTAATACCCGGTAGGCACTGAGTCATTACTGTGAATGCAGCCCAAGAATACCATTCGTAAGCATAGTTGGGACATGAGACGTAGTTGAATAGTAGAGTGAACGGGTTGCTGGTCGGCATTGGAATACGTCGTTCTCTAGTTCCCGGCGGTCGCAGGTTTCGAAGCGCCAAATGTATCGATAAGTTTCCCAATTCGAAGATCTTTTAATTGATAAGTTTAATTTGAATAAAGGTTTAGATACATTTAGTTTCGATTGTGTGATAATTAGTGTCTTTCAAGTATTTCAAGAAAGTTAATGCTTTTTGAAGATTAAGAGGACTTTTAGATTAATAAGAAGCTAAGGTCAAGTTTTTATCACTTTTGACTGATAATCAGATTCATTTGAATAAACAAGTTTAGTTTTGCTCAGCAAATTATTAATTTTTCAGATTACTCCTAGTTATGCATAAAGCATTGAAAATTTGATTTAAACAAATAGAACATTGAGAAGTTTTTAAAAGTAATATTTTTTATAGCAATACTTTTAGTAGAATCAAACCTGAATCTATTCTGTCGCTAATCGTAAGAGTATTAATTCAAATAAAAATTTATACGATTGAAATGCTCAACAACTATGAATCCTATCTTCGAATTGATTGTAAAATTAAGAGATAATTAGTTCATAATTACAATAAATGCAACTAATGACGAATAGACTTGAAGCTTGCCAAAATATGGTTCAGTATAGAGCGGGTGATTGACATAGTATCCTATATAGAACGCAAAACCCCAATAATAGCTGCAATTCTTGAACAAATTCATGATAGGCATCGTTGAGTGTGAGAACCGATGAACGAATAGTGTCTCCAATAGACGTTTCGCATAGTGGATTGTCCAACAAATCGCTGCAATACTATTAAAAATCGGTTTGTTATTAGAAGATAATTAAATATTTAATAGATTTAAATATTTTTTCAGAAATGAAAATATTTTGAGAACATTAGAAAATAGAAGTCTTCATATAGACTCAAATTGTAATCAAATTCTAGATGTATTATGAATTTGAGTTAATTTTTGAATATTGATTGGATGAAAAGCTATTTATGTTTTGTGACCTAAAATTAGTTATTGTCCGAGTTATTTTTCAATATCTAGTTGAGTAAAAAAATATCTTAAGTGTTTATACTGATGAAAAGTCTGAACGAAGCCTAACTCAGTTCTAAAACAAAATTTGTCTTCAAGTGCAAAAAGGCTCAAATTGCTTTAAAGTTTTTGCAAGAACTCGAAGATAAAAAATTGCAAAGAGTAGGAAAATTTCTCATTTAGATCTTAAAGTTATCGACAACTGATTGAATAAATAGTTTAACTAAAATTACAGGAAATACTAAAATTGTAAATATAAAAAACACTAATTACTGGACAGCATAACTGATGGGAGCGTTAGCTTTAGTGCCATAGAGCCAAACAGGTCGCGAATATGAGAGCAAATAGGCGACAAGTGGTCCGAAATATTCCAATAGGAATACTGTTTTCCAACCAATCTGTGGCCCCAAGTCTTTGAGGTATAGATTGCGTCCTTTCTGTAGGTCTAATGTCTTCAATACGACGTCATCGTTAAGTGATTTTCCTCCTATTGTTTGAAAAAGGAAATTCAAGTTAAGTTCAAATGAAGGAAGAATTATTCAATACTTGTTTCTACAAATATTTTAAATACTATTTCAAAACTGTTTTGTATAACTTACTCGACTCTAAGCGAAGTGACTGTCGTTCCGGATATAAACTTCTCTCTAGAAATAAGACATAAGATTAAAAAAATTGGTCACTAATTGCAAAGTGACTTAAGCTTGAATAAGCTTAGAGAAAATTTTAATAAGGTTTTGTCTATTTCGAAATTGAGCTTTTGTTAGCAGTTTTCGTTAATAGTGATTAGAAACAAAAATCAAATTATATGAAAGCTAAAAAGCAAATAGCAAAATTTGGTAAACTAAGTAAAGAAGACTGTAAAAACAATTGGTAGAGTGCTAGAAAACACTTATTTTAGTCTCAAATTGAGTAAAGAAACTATCAATCAATTATAAAAAAAAAAAGTTAATAAATTACTAGGATATTGAAAATGAAAATCAATTCAAAACAAAGTCATCAAAAGTTGTACAAAAAACATTGACTAAGAGCTAAAAATACTGAGATACAAGTCTAAAATCAATTCAAAGATCAATAAATTAGTTGTGAATAAGTAAAAAACCTATTAAAATTGAAAATCAAATCCTAAAAATAAGCTTTAAAAGTACTTTAAAAGCCGTACAAGTGTCACAAAAGCTATTGATTAAGAACTAAAAATTCAAGACTAGAGTGCAAAAAATCGCTAATTAGTTATAAAACTAATGAAGAGTTGATCTGTTGATAGAAAATCTTCAATACTTTGTCTATGAATCGCTTTCTTAACATCGGATAACTTTGAATTCGGGTTGATATCAGTCAAAGTCAATAGTTTTGCTTCAGAGCCAGCTTTGAGAATATCTAACTGTTGAATAGAAGGAAAAACACATCATAATACAAATTAAATACAAGTCTGTTATTATTGTAACAAAAAACCCCAAAGAAACGTATTTCCGCTTAAGTCAATAAGGTTTTTACTCATTATTTGACTCAAGGAAAAAATTACCCAAAATTCCCAAAAAATTACTAAAAATATGATTTAAAAATAAAGAATTAATTGATTTTTACCTCCATTTCAATCAATAATTGAATCAATAGTATGTTAAGAATATATTGAGGACGTGACAAATGTTCGATGAACTGCTAAATTTCTTTATTTCAAGTACTTGTTATTCAGTATTAAATTTAATACTGTTCTTCGGCAAATATAACAACTCAATGATTTAATCGCTTCAAGTGCTGAATAGGTGATGGCATTTATAATTGGCGCATGCGCTCAAAAATTTATCCTAAAATTATAAATAACGTAAACTTTTATTTCAAACTTTTAAGCCTTTATGGTATTGAAATTCAATGTTATCTCAGTTATATTTTTAACAGAACTGTTTACGTACTTAGTGATAACAGCATACGTAATAACTTTTTACTCCACCCATTCATATATTTCAAGAAACAATTTTCTGTTATTAAGGTATAATACCCATTTCACACTATAAACCTCGTTGGTTAGTACCGTTACATCTTGTGGAAGAGTACCAAATTTTTAATTTGCTAAAACTTGTTATTATAGTGAATGAACTTTCTAGAAATGAACCCTTTAGAAAAGTGCGTAAAATTAGTAACTAACTACTAGTAGTGATTTTTAAAACGAAGGATTAACTCGTCTTAATTTTTCTGTGGATAGTTATCGTAATAAAACCAGTTTATAATCACTTTATCTTAATTAACAATTTGGTTCATATCTTAATAACTGGAGAATTAATTTCAAGAATTTATAAGTGCGAAAATTAGACGATAAGTGACATACTGAAAATATTTATTGCTTTTCGGTTATCCAAAAATTCGGTTATTATTGAAAAACTGAAGTTTGAAATCGAATTAACCATCAATTAATAGTTTTGAAAAGTCATCAGAAGTATTCCTGAAAATCAAGTGTTCAATCTTGATTCAAGGCTTGAAATACGCAAATACAGAATCCGGTGATTTTCGGGTTATTAGTCAAAAGTTGTATAAAGTTTGAAGTACTTGGAATTTCTGATTAATTGTCGAGCTAAAAGTTATGGGTAAAGATTACTATAAAATCCTGGGCCTCTCGAGAAACGCGACTGACGATGAGATTAAGAAGGCTTACCGAAAACTAGCCCTTAAGTTCCATCCCGACAAAAATAAGTCGCCCGAAGCTGAAGAAAAGTTCAAATTAATAGCTGAAGCCTACGAAGTGCTTTCGGATAAGAAAAAGCGAGATATTTATGACCAATACGGAGAAGAGGGGCTCAGTGGAAGTGGTGGCGGAAGTAGTGGTGGTTTCAGTGGCGGCGGATCGGGTCCGCATTTTACTTATACCTTTCACGGAGATCCACGACAGACCTTCGCCCAGTTTTTCGGTACCGAAAACCCGTTTGAGATGTTCTTTAATATGGGAGGTCTTGGAGTTGGTGGACATCATAATGGTATGTATTAAGAGTTTTTTCACCATAGTTTTTTTTATTAACAGCATTCTCAGACTCTATCGTGTTTTCTCGGTTTCTATTGGGTTTTGTTAATTTTTCGGGATGGGTTTTGGTTTAACCTTTCGGTAAATTATTTTTAATGAGTTTTCATAATTTTATCTCATTCTCTCTATAATCTTTTGGATAACACTTTTTTGCTTTTAATTAGTTGCCGATCTTAAATTTGATTAGATTTCGATTTCTAGTTATTCGAAAAATATCTTTTGCTCTCTTTTAAAGAGTTTTGAGTAATTCTTTTAATAGATCTTATAAATTAGAAAATTTTATGTAGAAACTGCTGAGAAAATTAGATCTAGTTTGAGACGAGACTTATTTTTGATCTCATTTTTAAGAAAACTCTTTCAAAAGTAGGCTACAAATCAATTTACAGGAATAGATGTAAAAAGAGGATTACTAGTGAAAAAAATTCCACAAATCGTTCAAAAGACTAAATCACTCAATAAGTAGATTTAAAAAGTTTTAAACTGGTCTGCGAATATGTGCTCTAATATTTGAACACTTAATTGTCATCTATCCTAAAAGAATTTTTAAAGTGGCATTGAATACATAACTTTTTGATACAATCAACAAATTTTCTCAAAACCTGAGCCACCATTGAATTCAAGCTTTTTATTTAGTCTGCTATTGAACTTATTTTTGAAGCTATGCATCACTTATTAGATGTGATCTATTTTTATAAGTATTACTCTCGCATTGTATCGCTTTATTTGTTGATAGAAACCTATTTTTAAAGAACACGTATTGCGCAACGCTTAGAAAAAAGTTTTTCAAATAACGTTGCTCTAGTTATTCATGTCATTCATCCAATTCTAGTGCAATAGTATCAAATATTTGCTTTAGATCGTAATTTGTTTTTTATTCTGAAACTATTTTCTCTTAAGAAAAAGATGTTTTTCAATCATTTGTTACGTCTTAACAATTGATAGAGGACTAGTTAACAATTTACCCTTAATTTGAACTTAAGCTCAAATTAAATAACAAATCAGTTTTATTTGCATTTTATCTATGAGAATTGATTGCAGTTCTTGTTTATGAAAAAGCTTAATATCCATTAACTAATGACCCGAACATTGGGTATAAAATCAAAACTAGAGTTTGAGAAAAAAATCTATTTCGATACAAAACTCTAACGTAAAACTGAAACAGATGGAAAATTTTGAAACCCTAAATTCTTAAGCGAAATAAAAAATTAATTCAAAATCCATGAAAAGGTGAACAAAATCACGAAATTACGTGACAATAACACACATGAAGTCAAACAAATTTTCTGATAAAGAGCAATATTCTTTTATATCGCGCTCCCTTTTCGTGCCTAACCGTGACTTTAAGCATTAGTGCGTGAAAATTAGTTATAACTAATTGAAGGCCAAATTTTTAATACAATTTTTCATCCCATTTCTAGAATAAATTTTTATTATGCACAGAATACTATTTGAGACGATACAACATGTGCTATTGACTTAAAAATAGATAGTCATACGAGTTTTGTATACCATTTCGGCCCACATTTTGTCCTTAAGAAATGATTTCTGCCTCTCTTTGAAACTCATGAATAATTCTTTGGATAATTAATGATTTAGTTGAGCATAAAATTACTCTTTGTTTGCTGTATGTAATCGCAAGTTTTAATGACATAACTTTCTCTCAAATTAAAGAGGTTTCTACAAGTGATAAACTATTTTTAGAAGATTTATTCGAGTAAATCCTGTCAACTTTCCTTTTTTCTATAAGTTTCTCTTTTTATAAGTTCATTGAATAAGATTTTTATTTCGAAAGACAATTAATAATATATTTGAGAACTGTTTTTAGGCATGAATAATAACTTGAAATCAAATAAATCAAAGCCAAACCCAAATATTATTTTGATTAAAAATTAATTAAAGAGTTCCTTCACGTAAAAACTTGACTAACACGGAAAAATTACTCAACACTCTGAAAACTCTTATAGCAAGATAATTTTCGATAAGAAAAACTTGTACAATTTTTTTAAAAATCAAAAACTAATCACTTACTGTTAAAAAATCAATTAATAACAGAAAATATTGACCGAAATAAAACATATTTTTAAAAAGTTGCTTAAAAATTATTAATGAAAATTTCTCAAATTAAATCCAAGTCAACTCATTACTAATAGGTCCGGGTTTTGGCGGCCTATTCGGTGATTTTGATGACATGGAATTAGACGACCACTTATTTGGTTTGGGTGGACCGTCGGGTCGAGGCGCCAACGCTTTCCGGTCACAGTCATTCACCGCTGGTTCACCACACGCTGGCCGTAAGGCAGCCTCAAAGCAGGACCCGCCTATTGAACACGACCTGTTCCTAACTCTAGAAGAAGTGCTTAAGGGTTGTGTCAAAAAGATGAAAATTACGAGACGAGTCTTGAACTCGGATGGAAAGAACTATAGAAAAGAAGATAAAGTTCTAACCATTAATGTGAAGCCCGGGTGGAAAGCAGGCACTAAAGTCACGTTTCAGAGAGAAGGAGATCATAACAGTTCGACGATTCCAGCTGATATCGTTTTTATTATTAGAGATAAACCGCACCCCCATTTTAAGAGAGAAGGCGCTGATCTTAAATATACTGCCCAAATAACGCTCAGAGAAGTATTTATATTATCTATTCAATTTTTTGGAATTTTGTTTTTTATTAGTCTTTTCACTGGTTTTTTACTTTTGATTTTTTGTCGTTTCTTCCTCCAGTTAACTCTGTTTCTAGTTTATTAATTTTTGAAACTCTTTAGCCTACACTTTAACTTAATAAGTTTCTCGTGTTTTATTTATGAACATTTTTCTGCTTTTCTCTTTGAGTCGTTTTATATCATTTTTTAGATTACTTTTTCATTTTTTCTCGAATGAAGTTCTTCAATTTTACTTTTGGTTTAATTTTTATATCAATTTATTCGTTTGTCATTTCGCTAGTAGTTATTTACCCTTCCTCTAGAATTAATTATTACTGATTGCTGAAAACTTATCCATCCTATCATTCATTAATATTTTGATTTTCAATTTAGTCATCTATTAATTAAATTATGATTGATTTGATAAGCTACTTTCTTGTTGTCTACTCTATTTTGTTGTCTACTCTATTGAATGTTGTCAAAGTTAATTTTAATTTTTCTCTCCATTTTTGATTAATTTATGAGTTTGTGATAAATTAAGTTTGATTTATTTTATCCAATCAGTATTTATTTGAAATATTTTGACAGTTTGTCACTTTTACTTAAACTGTAATCAATTATTTTAGTTGCTTTCTATGAGTATTAAAAGTATTTCTGAACTAAATCTGAGGTTTTCTAAACTTTTTAGTCATCTCTATCTCCAAACATTTGAGCTAAACCGAAAAATCTAATTAAATTTGAACAAACCTCTAAGAAGTGATGTAAAATCTAATGAAAACTATTTTAATCTGCTATTTTTCAGGCATTATGTGGTTGTAAAGTAAGTGTACCGACACTTACAGGCGAAACAATTCCTATTCGGATCAATGATATCGTGAAACCGACATCGCAACGAAGAGTAGCAGGTCACGGATTACCTCACGCTAAAGACCCTACAAAAAGAGGTGATCTTATAGTCAGCTTCGATATTAAATTTCCTGAATCTCTAACCGAATCAACAAAACAGATATTATGGGATTGTTTGCCATAAATACTAAATAACAAGTTTGTTTTAGTTTAACTTCCGGTTTAAAAACACGTGATATTTATGTAAGAAATTAAGTGATGGGTAAACATGTTTTACTTTCCATACCTTACTTTCTTCAAATGCTTTAAAGTTTAACGAATTATTTCGTACTTGTAGTTGATTTTCAATACCTATTTGAATGCATTTCTTATAAATGTTTCATTTATTTCCTTTACATTTGGTAAACTTTTATTTGCTCTCTTATTGCTTTTACTGTTGATTAAGGTTTGCTTAAGAATGACTTTCAGAATATTTATCTGGAAGTGAATGACTCGAAAAAAAAATACTATACTGTTCAGCTATTTTGTAATGAGATGATGACTTTCATATGAATTGTTAACGGAGTTTATGTTGATTTATGGCTAAGAACATTTTGTCAATTAGAATCTCTTTATTAAGCATAAATTGTATTGAAATAAATGTCATAATCGTTTGAAAACTTGTTACTGTTTTCAAATCAATTGCAATACATTTGAAGCACAACAAGTGTGAAATGCTTATTTCTTAATTCCTTTCCAGCAAAAATATGCAAAAAATTGAAATCCAACAACAAAAATAAATTGTTATAAATATACACATTTGATTAAAGCGTTTGCTCTTTGAGCACGATTAGTAATAGCTTTAATAGCATTCCTTCAGTCCGTTCTGTAAGCAAACAATTTAACGATTAGTTTGAAAAGCTTGTTAACGATGTCTAAGTTAATAAGTGTTAGTCAACATCACAAACACTATTAATACTATGAATTTACACTTTTTTGCATATTTTATTTTGGAAACTAGTTTTTATTTAATTAGTTCTAAGTTATAATAATTTGATTGTTAATTAAAGGTTATGTCACAATAAAAACATATTATATTATATAAAACAATAGATAAAATAAGTTAACAAATTTTTAATGCCTGTTAATCGTGACTAATATTTAACTATTTTTCACATTAAACATTGTTATTCATCGCTTCTGGAGATGTCTTATTTTTTTGTAAATACGAATAAAATTTAAAATGTTTTTTAAGTGAGATTTTATTTGCTGATTATCAAAATTTGGTATCGTTCAAAATATTTGACCTTTACGTGTGTTTGTACTAAAGCAATAATGACAAGAGTGTCAATTAAGTTTAAGCCTAAAAATAGATTCATTAATGTAGTCAAACTAAGGAACAAATTCACGCACAAGTAGTAAATAAATTGCACTCAAATTACGGTTTTATTTCTAAAGTTTCTATTCATATGAGTCATCATTAGATTGACGTCTGAAGAGTTTACGAGAATTTAGGATACAACAAAAGTGAAGAACATTTTTCCCAATAAAAGTCTATTTGAGAGAAAGCCTTCAATCTTACTCTTGATCTATATTTTAAACTTTATCAATGTATGAGTATTTTTAGCTTAAACTTAATCCTGAACTACATGCAAAATATCGAAGAGGGAAAAGTATTTTCTCATACGAAATGCGGTCAAAAGTGAAGTGAAAGAAGAACGAGAATCAAAAACTGTATATACAGTCAAAAAACTGATGACTCAATTGAAAATGATTGCACTCTTTGCTCGAGAAGTGGTGTATTTTTTGGCAACAGTTGCCATTTATGGAGGACCTTAACACTTTTTTCTTATATACTTTCAAAATAGTAACAGAAAATGAATTTTGTTTCAAAGAGTTTTTTCTCTTTCAAAACAGTCTTTAACGTCAACGTCACAGGACTTAATACCATTCATAGGTTTTTCTTTGGTGTAAATGTTAGGCTTAACAGTGAGTAAGTTTACTATTTTTTGTCCTTTACGGACTAATTCACACTTTTAAAACATGAACTTTTCTTTATTAAAAAATCTTTTCTTAGGCTAATTAATCTGTAATAGAATAAATTTATTTCTCATAAAATAAAAATTATAAATGGTATAAGTTTTATCTTTTCAAATGAATGATTTATGTGCTTGAAGTGACTGCCCAAGCGCGGCTCGTGACCATTGAATCTGAAACTACTCAGTCTCTTTACAAATATAAAACTGGCTCAGTATATACTAATGTCTTAAAAATATACAACTTTCACGTTTGTTATAATATAATAGATAAGTTGACTACCCATACAGTTTTTGATCAGAAGGTTCTAACTTTCGCATTAAGATTTTGAAAATCCAGTTTTTCGTAAAAGTCAGACTGGACGCAGTTTGTTTAGCATACAAATTTAGGTGACGATACCTGAAGTTTCAGATCATTTATACCAAAATAGTGAAAATATTAATAGATGGAACGGCTATACCCCGATTGATAGAAATCCACTTTACAGACACCCACTTCATAGACATTTTATTTCATAGACACTTGATTAGAGAGACGTTTTTAAGCTATTCAAAATAATTCTTTAAATTTATTTACACATCTGAGACTTTTAAAATAATTGTATATTAATTAAACTGAAAATCAAGTGCAGCGAATCTCATATCCACTAGTTCGTTAATCTTATAATCTTATGATAATTAAGATATTTAACATGCGCAAAATGCAAACTCATTCAACTATTTTTCAAGTGAATGAAAAATGATCTTTATTTTGAGTCTATTTAGTTCAATATATCAATTTGTTATTTAATTAGAATATGCATATCTATATTTGAATTTTGCTAATTGGTTAGAGTTTGTGTAATCTATCTGTAAACTATGTCTGAATTAGGTTTCATTGAATCAAACAAAGGGGAAAATGATCACTTTTCAAAATTAGATTCAATTAGATTGTTTAGAATTAACATCAATAATCTCCTCAATTACCAGAATTTTCATTAGCGAATAATTAGTCTATAAAGTGGAATGTCTATGAAGTTGATGTCTATAGACTGGGAAGACACCGATGGAACATTAGAACCGAATACATAAGTAAAGAAACGTTTTAAACAAATTTTCAGGTTTATAGATTATTATCCAATAATATATACGAATTAAATGATTTGTTTTTATAGAGATGCGTTCAAAAATTCAAGAAGCAGTTTCATTATATATCAAGATAAATAGCATGTTATTTGGAATATATTTATTTCGAACTACATTGAAATAAGTCCACCAACCAACTCAAAAAACTAATTCAAGTCAATTTTGGCAAATGAGTTAGTAATATTTTTAACTTCAGACTCAAAAAGTCTTCAAATGCCACAGTGAATATTGAACCTTTGAATTCTGATTGTGAATATCCATGGGGTAAAGGATTACAAGGAAATTATATAAAAATCTGATCAAAATCATAGTTAATGTCCTAATACTCACCAAAATCATATCATTTCATAGACTTTTCGAGTCAGTCAGTTCAAAAATGTTTCTACAACAATAGCTTTATTGAGATTTATTGTTATAAATGATAAATAATTAGAAAATCTATTTAAGTCATGCCAATAATTCCTGAAACCGATAGAATATTGTTATTTTATATCATATGAGTTTCGAGCCGAGAGATGTTGCGCAAGATATGAATTTTAGCGAGTTTATAAAGTTATTGTCGTAAAAACATCTTTTGGCCTGACTGACTCGAAAAGTCTGAAATGATTTGTCTTCGGTAGTAATAGGGCGTTAACCATGTGAAGGTATTATGATTGGTATTTTAATCTTAATGCTATACAATAAATAGTTAAATGAATGAGCAAACCTTTAAATATTTGCTCTCCACGCATCAGTCAGTGATTGATAAAAGGAGATGTACAGTTATGTCAGAATAAATTCTACCAGTGAAAAAAGTTAACCTTTTAGGGATTATATTAATATTTTAACTTTAAAAAGTGAATTAACTTAAGCTAAGTAAAACTTGTCCCCTATCAATTTTTAACTTCTATTTGATTGCAAAAAATACAAATAGCTGATTATCAAGTGATAAAATGCTTTTTTGTTAGTCATTTCACACATATTAGTTATAACTGACTTATTTTCATTCAAAGTTGTCAAGCTATGGCTTTGATTGAACTTTCAAAACTTTTATTTCCCCGATATTATGTACTCAGTGATTTTAATGGAAAATGATTTTTAACTGTCTATCAGTAATTGACTGATAAAATTTATTCTGACATAACTGTACTGAACGATAATTGTACAGTCACTGACAAAACTCTGGGCTCGGTTTTTAAGCATTTTATACCCATAAATATGATTCGATTTGAATGATTTTTCTATAGAGTAACTATGGGTTACAGAAAACTTTTTCACAAACTGGCGTATTCTGCCTCCCATGGGTCCATCCATAAATAACTTTGATTTATATAGAAGTAACTAATGAACGTTTTTGAATTCTGATAAATGGAATCGAAACTACTTAAAACATGATTGGATACGTGTATTTTTTGTTTGACTGAAAATCTCTCAACTTCGGAGTTATAGCCTTTAAAACAGACTTAAAAGTTTAATTAAACTTTAAATAAATGGTATTTTCAGTTGAGCAGAACTTTTCAAATAAGAGCTCAAATATCTTGATATTGATATCAAATTAAAGCTTTTAAAAAGTTCTTTATTAAAATCATTGCTCAAATATTTATAGTCAAGTTCACTTTATATATGGCGCAAATTTTGCTTTACCTTTTGATTCCGCTCATTGTTTGATTTCAATACAACTTATCTAATGTCGTTTAAATAATGTCAGAATTAGAGTTGTGCGAATCCGGTTACTAGTAACCGGTTACTTAAACAATAGCAAAATAATCGGTTACTGGTTACTCTGTTTTTTCGAACGGTTACTTTTCAATTACTCTTTAAATATTCCCCAATTTTTTATTGGTTCACTATATTTTGTTTGAACGATTAATTGATATAGATATCAAAATACCACGTTGTACACAAACACTTCGTCTACAATGCATGACTTTTATACTTAAAATTAATACTTTTATTTTATTATTATTAATTTTTATTCTAAATTTAAATTCAAATTAACTGTTAATTTGTGCGATGTTGAGTGAAATTAAAGAAAGAAGTAGTGATTCTGGCGAAGAATTACTATATCGGTGGGAAAAGAGAAAAAGAAGTGGTAAAAAACACAAAATATTGTAATAACGTCTTAGTTTCTTAATCAGACCTATATCATAATACTTTTGTAATAAACTATATTTCTAAACTCTAACTTTCATAACTCATCGTATATGTCAACATTTATTACCGATTTAAAGATTACTTTTTGTTTGTACAAAAGAAATCTTCACATGCTTGTCTCAACTGTACAAGTTATGAAGACAGCTGATAGTAAGCATATTTCAACTCTTAAAACCTACCTAAGTATGTCCTAGTTATACAATCTCCCAATCCTAGCTAAATGTGCTATTGACCTTAAAAGGTTTAGCCTATCATTGGTAAAACATTTTCTAATTTAACCCGCCTATTGTTCCTATAAAATGTCGTGTTTTTCTTAAATTTTTCGCTCTTTTTCTCAGTGTTAAAATCCTGTGAAACCTTATGAAAATGTATTGTGGTTATGTTCAATAAAGTGCTTGTATTTAAAAATTGATTTCGTACACGCTCCTATCAAAGATCCAGACTTTACAATATTAAATGATTAAAAATACTACACTTAAAAATTTTTTTTATAGAGGTTTGGAAACATTTTAATGTAAGAGTAAAGGATTTAGCGGACTGTCTTCATTGTCATAATTCTTATAAGTACACTGACAGCTGTACTTCAAATTTAAGAAAGCATTTGAAAACTCAACATAATATTGAAATTAAAGATTTCTCAAATATGTCAAAATCTTTGACACATTCATCACAACCAACAATTAAATCTCTATTTTAAAAGCAAACCCAATTTTGTGGACAAAATCTTAAAAAACAAGTTGATTTGGCAATTATGGTAATGATTACTGTTAATTATCAGCCAATAAGGTTAGTGGAAGAATCAGGTTTCATTAAATTGTTAAACCTTTTATGTCCTGGTTATGAGATTCCAAGCAGAAGGAAGATTAGTACAAAAATGATGCCTTATTATTTGAACTGTATTAGAGATTCAATTGTTCTTGTGATGAGAGATGTGAAGTTTGTTTGCTTAACAGAAGACTTGTGGACTTCACGTGCAAATGATTCTTATTTGGCTGTAACCGCACATTATATCGATAACAATTTTATTTTTAAACAATGTGTTTTGGCAGTCACATCTGTTATAAGCAAATCAGGAGAAGATATTTCTATGATAATAGGAGGCATTATGGATGATTTTGGATAGAAATTAATAAATGATACCAATGAAAAAGTTAAATCACTGTTTTGAAAATAAAAAATTATGGTGTTAAATTTATATTTTAATTTGTGTTTTAATTGTATTTGGTATAATCTTACTATATTTTATCTTTAAATTTAAAAACAATTTAGAACATAGGAAGGATAACATATCTCCTTCAATGACATTGTCACATTAAGTTATTAATAAAATATCCGGTTTGGGTTTATATATTACTTGGTATTCTATCTGTACTTGTTTTAACATTGATACACTTTTTCTATCATGGAAAGTTAAGTTTATTGGTTAATATATAGTTGAAGACTATATGTTTAATATTAGATAAATGACCATATATATACTCTAAGTCTCCACAGATGTCGTTAAGAGATACAAACGCACCCGCTTCTTTTTGTATTCGCCAACGCTTCATCCTTTAAAGATAATTTCTTAGAGATACCTTATTAATCTTTTTTTGACTGATATATCCAGCCTGACCACATTTCTTTCGCCAATTCCTTGATTTTTTCAATAAAAACTGAATAATTACCTGGACATTCCGGGACATCAAATTTATTGCCATTTTTTAAGTAAACATTACTTTCTATCATATTTAGTATCATTTTTAGCGGCTTTGATTAGATTTTCGTTATTTAGTACAAAATTTTCAAATTCACAGCAATTCATTGAAAAATTAATTTTAGTATATATTTCAGCTTTAATTGTGTCCTCATTTATTCAACCTCGGTCATCTTTCAAACCTTTTCATTGTGCTAAACACGCTTTCTATGAAATCACTCGCTATTGGGATTGCGTAAACAGTTTCAACAACTTTTGTTAAATTTGGTAAATCTGAGCTTTATCTTCAGAGTTAAACATCATTAAAAATTCATTGAATAAACTGATTTCATCGAACATCTTGTCGCGATTCACTTTCATATTCAATACATTCAAGATTTGATTGATATTTTCATAATCAAGTTTGTCGTCCAAATTAAGGAATTTAAAATGTTTGAAAATAGATTATTCAAAATTAAAATGCTTTTCTAAATAATCCAGAGCCCTGTCATAGCATTTCAATGCTTCACATTCAAAAGTCTCACGTCCAGAAACAGATATACTCTTGAGGTAATCATTAATATTAGAGCCAAAAAACTTATGTTTACGTCTATTTGTCAATTGTATTTTCAACTTCATCATTATGTCATATAAATTGCTTGAATTGACTTCATTACTCTGCAAAAGTTCTAAATTCTGGTGAAATATTTTCATTAGATGTTTAGTAAATTCTAAATATAGATCAGAACTATTCAATCTATTGCAAGAAAATTTAAACACCTCCTTATAGTTATGCTAACTCAAACGCACGACCTTCCCCCTAAAGTCCACCCAACATAGTAAAACCTTTAAAATGCAAAGCCCTCCAAGGAAAAAGTCAGTCCTTACCCATATGTATATTAAGTAACTTAACTAATAAAGTACTTAGAACTTATACTCTGTGAGGAGACATTTATTTTATATTGCAAATTTGGAGGTCCCACCGAGATCAAAGTTAATAGCTTGGTCTCTTTAATTTTTTCTTAACTCTTGTGCTGGACGAAGCAGTAAAAGGGAGAAACTGTCTGTCGCAGTTCGAGAGTTGTTCACAAGAAGTTAGGTCGTTGTTTTTGTTGGAGCAAAAACGAAAGTGGTATTCAACCGATTGAAATTCTGGTGCCGTTATCAACAGTGATAACTGGATCTGTTTGTCGCGACTCCAGTGTTGTGGTGGTTGATGGTAGTGTTATCGGATCGTGGTCAACGCAATTAAAGTGTGCCTCTTCACAGAGCGTAAAGGTAAGAACTCATTTTAATTAGCGTGCGCTTACTTGATTTAGTTTAAGTTGAAGTAGTGTTCTCGAAACAAAATAAGAAAGAGTAGACTAACCCCTACCCGGAAACAGAGACTCAAACCCGCGCTAGATTCGGGAAGCCTCTCGGGGTTATAGGGAAATGACGGTCTCGTTAGATGATGTACGGCGTGTTGTTAGTGATGCAGTAACAGGGGTTTAGGTACTTTAGGAACCCTCAAGTTAGATAAATATGATGGCCGCATCAGTTGGGATGCGACCGAATGGATGGATGAGTATTGCGACTTATCCACAGTTAAAAATTGGACGGATACTAATCGTTTCCGCAATTTTGGCCATTTTTTGACTAAGGATGCCAAAAATTGGTACCGTTTGCATGTTGCAAAATCGGCTAGTCCTCCGAAAGATTGGACTGAACTGAAGAACGCGTTCCTTGAATATCACGTCCCCAAAGATAGGACCAATTATCTAAGGGAACAAATGATAGCAAGGAAGCAAAAACCTGGAGAAGATGTAATAAAATACATAACGCATAAACATTTATTATGCGTAGAAATGAACCCTTCAATGCCTTTTCCTGAAATGCTAAGCTATATTGTGGAGGGAATGAGTCCTCAAATAAAAGCCACGATTATGCATAAAGACAACCCAAATATAGAAAAATTGAGAGAAAATGCCCACAATATAGAAGAGGGATTAAAAAAGGCAGGCAAACTTGAAATAGAATATAATCCAAACCAGCCGAATATTTCAAGTTATGAAGAGAGTTTTAAGTTTTTAACCGAGAAAATGAATCAATTATACGATAAGTTTGAGGACTTACAAGATTTGCGAAGGAAAGAAGACGTCCCTTCCAAGATAAAGGTTCGATCGCTACGGTCGCCGCATAGTTGACCGGTCGCGAGACAATTCGCTAGATCGCTTTGCTAACGCTTCCCGAGACGATTCTCGGGAAAGATTTAGTAGCCGATCGCGGGACTCTTCTAGGGATAGATACTATAACCGAAGCGATTACAGACGTGAACCTTCATACGACAGTAATAGGGATAGATATAGGTCCGACTCGCGAGACCGGACTTACAACAAATTGAACGAACACCAATTGAGCTATAGATCTAACGCTAACAATAGAGATAGCGGAGAGCAGAGCAAAAGTCCGAAGCATAAAAGGAATTCACTTTATCCTTCAGTAGACCCAGTCTAACTATGTAAATGCAATGCTTATATAATGTTTTACTATCTATTCTCACTCTTACAACTATTACAAAAACAAAGATAAAAAATCTAAGTAATTCAATTATGTAATCACTATTATCACAATTATTACCGTAACTTTAAATTATCATCATATTATATAATCTACCGTATATACTATAATATTCCATAAGAGAGTGCGATCAAATCTTCAAAGGAGAGCCCCTCGAACTGACTTTCACATGAATTGTCAGTGAATTGTCAAAAACGTTGAGCCTTATACAGGAGAACGTCTCTTTTGTTGGGTGAGATATGGACAAATGTCCCATAACTCCGTGTTTCACACAGGCAACCCAAAAAAGAGTTTGTTAGAGGGAATGCTCAATAAATCACCTCTGCTTTCAAGTAAATGTGACAAACATAATTAGCGGGGCATTAAAATCGCAACTCCGAATAGACCACTGAAAAATAAACAAAACAAAAAATTAAAAAAAAATTCCTTAATCTTTAACATGCTATAACTTTTAACTTACTCATCAGAGGTAATTGTAACTTGTATATTCTGAATCTTCATTCTTTTCTCTATCAAAACGATATAAAACACTCTTAGTTTTGTCCCTACCCAAGACACTTAAATTGGGATAATGATAGGTCCAAAACAGGAAAATTTAAGAATTCAAGACTTTAAACTGCTATAACTCCTAAACTGTATGTCGGATGAGGTTGCAACTCACATAATCTGATTCCTCATTCTTTTCTCTGTCGGAATTATATAAAATATTCATAGTTTGTCCCCTACCCAAGGAACTTAAATTAAGATAATGATAGGTCAATAATAGGGAATGCATGAAAATTCGAATCTTGGAAATACTATAACTTTTAAATTACTCAGCGGAGGTTAATGTAACTTATATACCCAAACTCTTCATTCTTTTCTCTATCAAAATAATATAAAATACTCATAGTTGTCCCCTACCCAAGGTATCTAATTTTTGAAGATGATGAGTCTCCCTCATAATCAGGACCCCTTGTGAACACAAAATTTTTGAACTACAATAACTTTAAAACTACTTTCTGGTGATTGACGAACCATATAAATACTCAATCCTCATTAAATGCTCTATCAGATAAAGGCCCTATATGTACAGGTTTGCTCCTACCCAGACCCCCAAAATGACCTAACAAAGTGCTTGATGTCGAATTCAATACTCCTCCCGTTGTCCAAACTCTTATACTGAACTTCCTTACATATCACACACTTAATCTTTCTTTTCGAAATATTAATAAGAAGGTAAGTAAATTGTAAACAAGAAACTTAATATAAAAAAACTCAATTTTATTGAATCTCTTTGATGTGTCATACATATTCAGAAATTAATAATTTAACATAAAATTATAAAAAGATTATTTAGTCTATTTTCGCTATTCTCCCCCCATTGGATCGTGCTTTTTATAGAGGCGCCATCTAAGGATTGATGAATCTATAGCCTCAATTGACAAACCATCTAATAGACAAGCCATGAAGCGAACTGCATTCTCCACACATGTCTTTTCCTCTTTTCGTTGCCATCCGAATGCCCGAAATATGGTAGTCCCAAAGAAATCCTTATTTAGAAGATAAACCGGCGGATGTTTGTTGGCTGCTGACTCCTCCATCACATCAAAACAATACACTATAAAATAGAAGATCAAAATCAATTTTTAAAATCAAGTTTTCAATATCTCGATGCTTACGCTTTCGCCTCCCAATTCCATTATTACTCACTAAGTACACTACTGCATGCGCGTACTTAGGTGTCCTAGAGTTTATCAGAGTTTGAGGTGATATCACCAATGATACCAACGTTTCTCTTCCAGCCAGAAATTTCAGCATTTAAGTTTTTGCTCTTCTCGGATCGGGAAGAAACGTCCTGCCAAACTCTCGGTTATCCTTTTACCACTTCATGGCATCGGACTTCCTAGAGTGAAGGCGACCCAGAATTTTGTCGAAGACAACCATCTGATTTGCGCCTAAACCACACCAGCGACCATAAATTTTTCGCCAAAATAGGGTTAAAATTTCGCAATAATCCATATTGATTTCTAAGGAGCTTATAAAAATTTTCTTAAGATTATCATCAAATCAAAAAAAAAATATATCCCATACCTTTTAAAACCTTCGTCATGCGAGTAATATCCACCCTCCACCAACTCTTCCAATACTTCATCAACGGCCTTCATGTGATGGCCTCCTTCAACGCCTAAACATCGCTTCCAGCCAATATTGGTCGTTCCTTCGAATTTCTCACCATCGGCCAATTCGTCGATGCTAACGTAACTGTTACCGGCGGGTGGAATAATTTCTGTTTTATTAACCCACGCGTTGCGAACCACGACGTCCACCTGCTCAGCTGGCACCCACTGGTCTTCATCTTCACCAAAACCTCCATAACGGACCCTGTATTCAACTCGATGATTCATCACGCGTTCTTCTACAATCTTCTCGATGTGCCACCATTCCTGGCCTGCAATGACTTCGGGATAGAATTCTGGTTCCAGCGCGTCCGGAACGAAAACATCCCTCTCACCCAACTTGATCTTCTTCCAATAAGATAGTTTACCACCATTACTCTTGATATTGTTTCTTGATTTTGTCCTTTTTCACTCATCCTCTTTGTTTGACCCTCCTGTTAGCAGACCTATAAAAATAGAAAATCAGTTTGTTAAAAAAATTACAAACTACGAAAGTTACAAAAAACAACTGATAAAACACATTAGCTTACTATTAAAAAACACATTTATACTTTTATTAATAGTACAAACTCATTCACAATACATACCTTTTAAAAATATTTATTTTTAATGTTATTGTATGACAAATACCAAGTTAACCTACAAAAGCTAATTCAATCGTTAATACATTAAAATCAACAAAAAATTGACAAAAACATACAAGTTTTAAAAAAATTTTTTACTTACCCAAATAAGTTCAAAATAGTATAAAATCCGAAATAACCAAAACTATTTAAACCAACAAAAAAGCTACAAAAACCAACATAAAATATATAAACATGAATCTATAGGAAAATTAAATGAAAACAACAAAAATATTTACTTACTCTGGAAAATGTCCTCAAAACCACTTACAACAAGCGAACAAAACAATAGACCAAAATCAAAAATAGCGCACAACTTCCTTGAAACCAATCTGCTGTAAACATACTATGATCATAAAAACCTCACCGGAACACGTGGAATCGAGGTCTCACACAAACTACGCTCCAGACGCCACAAATGTTATTGTATTAATCTTAGAACCAGTTATACCCCTCTAAGAACTACTATTTTATTCATCCTATTCCTAAAACTATTTTTACTTAATTTGTTGTAAAAAAACTAAATAATATAAATAATCAAACAATGTTTTCAGGGGCGAAAACGCTTCCGGCGAGGGTAATTTGCAAGAAAATTTAAACACCTCCTTATAGTTATGCTAACTCAAACGCACGACCTTCCCCCTAAAGTCCACCCAACATAGTAAAACCTTTAAAATGCAAAGCCCTCCAAGGAAAAAGTCAGTCCTTACCCATATGTATATTAAGTAACTTAACTAATAAAGTACTTAGAACTTATACTCTGTGAGGAGACATTTATTTTATATTGCACTATTCATTTTTACACCCCAAACAAATTCAACTATAACTTTATGACAATTATCCGTACCGATTCCTATAAAATAGTTTTTAATTTCTGTAGAATTTTTCAACAAACGCTCTATTGCTGGAAATAGTGAAAGCCAACGAGTAGGGACATGTTTTAGTATTTTCTGGAACTCTGTTCCACTGAACTCGTAGCAAGACTTGAGAGATTCGATACGCTTTGCAGAATTTGAAAAATGTGCAAGTATTTTGATGATTAGATTTTCCATATCTAAGTCCAGTTTCATTAAGGAGTATTTGGTCGTATTATGAATTAAATGACAATTACAATTCGCTTTTACTATAAAATTATTTTCTGACTTGAAGTTTTCATAGACTGAATGATAATTACCATAATTTTCATTTTCATTTTCAGCACTGTAAGCAATTACTTGATTTTGATTCAACTCATTATTGACTAAAGATTTCTTTAATTGATCATAAATAGCATCAGATTTTTCATTTGAGTCTTCGTAGAAATCAAGTACGAAATTGAATATCCGATTAGTTTTATCAAAATACTGAATACCGATTGGAAATAGTTTAATGCTTCCCTTATTAGAAGAATCGCTTGCTATTGAAAATGCTTTACCTCTAGTTTTATTCAAATGAGATTTGATATAAGCTGGAGACAGAACATTCTTCACTATAGCTTCCACTTTGGTTCGACCACAACGTAATCCTCTGGCAATCAGTAAATAAAATTCTGAATTAATTTGTTACCACAGTCAGTCGATCGGTAACTCAAGTGATGACTTACTGAATGATATGCCAGACACACCTCTGAGACAACCATAGATTTGGTTTCACTTGAATCACATTTAGCTATGAAATTACCTAACGCTGAAGACATTTTGGCCGAATTCACATTTGATTCGTGTGATTTCGATTTTCTGTGTGTATTGACAGCTGAAATGCCTTCGTATTTAATTGTGAATTGAGTTTTACATAATATACAATTAGCTTTGAAGTCATCAACTTTTCTCAGCCAATCTTTATATCCAACTTTCGAAAGTCATATGTCCTGGAAATAAGTCAATCTCTTCTTTGATTTTTTTTGGCGATTCATTAATAGTTCGTTTGTTTGACATGATATTAGTTTGTTAGCAATTAATTGATATAATAATAAATAATTTCAGTATTTATTGAAAACAAATATTAAATCTTTAGCGAAATGTAAATTATTTGTTCAGAAAATATAGTAACATTATATACTATTAGTGTGAACATTAGCAACAAATAATTATGAGTAAATGCATGATTACTTCAGGATTCAGTTATATTTTATGCCTATTTTACAGTTTTGTTTTAGTATTGATATAGAGTAATGATAAGTACATTTACATTCTTTTAATACAATTTCGAAAAATCTATTTTTTTAAACATTTTGTCAAACATTTGTCATTCCTGGACACTTGTATGTCAAGGAATGGTCCATTCCTTCAACCTGGACACAGTTCACGATTCCTGGACTGTTAAGGTCATTCCGGGACATGTGGTCAGGCTGGATATATCCGTCTTTTTCTATTTACAGCCACCTCATGACGATAGAAACTCTTCATATTCAGATCATTCATAATAGGTTTAAGAATTGAGTTTGATATTCCTACCATCTTACAAAGCTTTGGCTTTGTTAGTTCAGAATACTATTCTTTCGCTTGAACAAAAACTAAAACCTGTTTCATTAACATGTTTTTCCTTAATCATCTGGTAGTATTGTGCTAGTATACTTTATGCTCGTATCTTGTATAACTGATCTTGTATTTAATATTACTTAAATCTTATCTTAAATACATTCAAAAGTGATCGGATCTGATTTAGGCAATGAACTGAATCTGACCGATCTAAAATATTTATTTTTATCTGGTCGAATCTGATCTAATGTGAAAGAATATATATATTACATATCTATTTAAAGGTTAAATCTAAGAATATTAAATCTCAAAATTATACAGAAAACATCTATACAGAAAAATATATTGTTATTGCTACACTTTGGTAATTTACCAATTTTATTAATTTATTCATCAAATATTATTAAGTTACTTTTATTTTCATTAAGGGAATTATTAGGCGTCTGCATTTGGTAATTGCTGTATTAATATCTTAATGTTTCTAGAAAATTTTCTACATTGAAAGCCTAGATATGTATCTAAATACAAGCGAATATTAAAATATGAGTCGCAGTGTCAGAGAGCGGCACATTCAGCTTCACAAGCAGACAGGGGATCACGTACAACATGCAAACCAATGTTTTTCTAGCTTTTAATATAATGACAATTCACTTGATACGAAATCATCTTCATCAATTTAATATTAATAATAATGAACGCGTCAACTTTATCGTTAAAAACTAAAATATAAACCATAAATTGATCGCCACTTATTGCTTGAACCAAAATAAAATCCTGTGATGTTTTGTGCAAGCGAACTTCACATATGAATGCGTTTTGTTTATATATTAACAATTAGATATTTTTATGTGTTCCCTTACATTTCATCATAGATTTAGTATTGCTAATGTTGTAGAGTACGAATGTGCCGTTTTCCCATACTGCGACTCATATTATAGAACTGAGGTACAAGCAGTTGTGAAACTGATATTATCATGAACTTGCAGTTTCTCCAATTTTTCCAATTTCAGAGCTTATCTTATCAGTGGTTCTAAAATTTATATTCGTTAGTTAATTGAAGTGTCTAAGTGTTTTCATGTGCTTATGATTAAAAGCGATGTGTTTCTAGGCGTTTCAGTAAAGAGTTAAACTGATTTTGTAGTTTTGTTAATATCAGTTACTTCTCCAGTATCAAAACTAACTGCATTACTTTTAATTTATCCTTTTTAGTATTTTGAGTCTTCGAGCGTATATGATATTTATTTCCCACATTCTAGTGGAACGAAAATGGAACAATTTAACATGTCGCGTTACATTCAGGATGGAAGTGAATTAGGCTATGGGGATTATGATGTTGTAAATGCGAGATGCATCAATGTACTGTTGGTTGGACGCAGTCAGACTGGGAAAAGTACTATTCAAACTTTGCTCTGCCCACAAAAAGGAACTACTAGCACTGGATTCTCAGACACAAGAGATCCGGCACGCAATTCTTTAATTCTGACTGACAAAGTTAATAAGAAGGCATTCCAACTAAATATTGTAGACACACCGGGGCTTCGGGAAGTCCGTGAAAATGAAGATAGCCGTACAGATAATGAGCTGTTAAAACTCGCTTCAAAATGCGTGCAAGAACAAATTACTACATTAAATGTAGTATGCTTTGTATCAAGAGCTGGTGAAACGCACAGACTGGACACTGAAGTTTTCCAGAAGGTAAAAGGGTGTTTGGGAGATAAATACTCTAAAATTGCAATGATGATTCTCACCCACTGCGATGAGTACCCCGATAAAAGGCTGGACGAGTTTGAGGAGAAGATTCGTAATCATGAAATTAGCAAACCGTACTTTGAATACTGCCAGTTAGGTATAGTCCGTTTCGGTGCAATAGATTTAAATAAGCTTGAGTCATTTGATGAAGAACTTCGTTATCTTTTCGTGGAGTCTAAACTAAAAAATATAGAGAAAATGCGCAACAATTTCCTAAAAAAAATTATTTCGTGTGCCGATAAAGGAATGAAGGTTGCCGAGCTGCAGCAAATTTACGAGGAAAGTATAAAAGCACAACAAAAGGCTGTCGAAGCGGAAGTTAAAAAACGATTCACACAAGTACTTTTAAATACAGTCAACGAGAGAATTCAACAGGGTTGTGTCATACAATAACTACCACAATATTGGATGCAGAAAGTTAATTTTTATTGGATTGACCCAAGTATCTTTAGTTCAATAATGCTAACTTTCACCTGTCGACTCAAAAAATGACTTTGTAATAATAGTAAAATTACTTACAGAATAACTTTATGATAATTGGATTAAGTTCTGGGCTCTTTGCAATATTGTTTTTGAAAATTTCTATGTAATACCAAAAAGTAAAGATTACGCATTTCACTGATTGATTTTGATGATTTCGTTCATTATTAACTTCTTCAGATGTGTTTATTTTATCAACAATTTCATTAACAGCTTTAGATAGTTCATCTGCTCTAATTAAAGAACAAAATTTGAAGTCTTTATATATTTAATATCTAACTTAAGGTTTAAGTTTCTAAAATATGTTATATAAAGGTCATCAATTTCTTCAGTCCAACAACTTCTTTTAATTTTAGGTATTTCAGTTAAGAGTTTCTTGTATAAACTCACCGTAACTCCCCATATATTATTAGGTAATTCAATAGTTGGATCCGATACAACGAATTCATCTAAAAATATTTAAATTAAAAAAATAGAATTAATAAGGAAATAGCATACCTTCATAGCCCATAATAGATAATAAAGAAGCCATTTTAATACTTTTAATAAAAGCTTTGCTTTCATGTAGCTTCTTTATTTCTTGTTTACGTTTTTCAAGGTTTAAAGAAGTCAGAATTTGTGTAAATCATGAATTAAATTTTTCAGAACACTATGAAATTTATATTATTTGATAGATCTTATTTTACACTACAGTTCGCGACAAAAGTATAGCCGGCGATGAAATTTTTGAATAATTTTTTATTGACACAATATTATACAAAAAAATTTGACTAATTATTAAAAACTAGGTAATGAATAATCACAAAAAGTTTAAATTTCCTACCCTCCCAACCCAGCGCGACAGCGACCGAAAAACTAGTTTTATGTGTATTTCGGGTGCGACATAATTATAGCACGCGTACCGAAAATTTGCAATAAAAAGATGTTTAGTAGTTAGTGGCCTGTCCTCTCTTCTTGATAAGGTGAATTATGCGTCGGGGCATCGACTGGACTAGATTTTGAAGCTCGGCCAGCTGAATCTGGTCCCAAGAGGACTCAATGGCGGCCTTAAGTTCGGTAGTAGTGTCGTATTGACGACCACCGGCGTATACTAACCTAACCAAAGACACCCAGGATTTCTCAATAGGATTGAGATCTGGGCTGCGTGTTGGCCACTTTAGGACCCGAACTCGATGGTCTTGGAACCACTCTTTCGTTGTTCTGGCTGTGTGAATTGGTGCGTTGTCTTGCTGGAACCTCCAATTACGACCAACAATTCGCTGACCAAAGGGTAGGAGGTGTTGACGGAGGACTTCCTAATAGGCTGCTGAGTTCTGCAGACTATCCAGGAAGGCGATGGTTGTTTTTCCGTTATACCCGAAGGCAGCCCAGACCATAACGGAATCTCCTCCCAAAGCCCGTTTGTAATAGTATTGTGGCTCCTTCCAAACGTCATGCCAGTAGTATTGGTAGTCATCAGGATCGTCCAGATTGAACTTTTTTTATCGCTGAAGAGGACGGTTCTCCACATGGTGGTCCAAGATACCATTAGCTCGCCCCAACTCAGTCGTGCCAGAATGAGTTGTTGTTCCAGTTTTGGGCACTTCTTCCTCTTCTCGTACTTTAGGTGCGGCGATGAGCTGATGAGTCGTTGAACACTCCTGGTGCTCAGAGGGACCTTCTGGGCGACCTTGATCTGGTTTGCAGAAAGCAAACCAGTGCTGGCAGCTCTCAGAATCCGCCGCTCTGAGCGCTCATCGAGTGTTCGCGGTCGTCCTGGTCGTTTGGCCTGTCCATAGTTCTCTGGATCTTTGAAGAATCTTGCGATGGTGGTCCGGTCTCGTCCCAGCTTCTTCCCGATGATGGTGGAGTTTAGGCCTTGGTCGCGGTAGGCCATAATCTTCCCTTGTTCTAGCTGGCTTAATTGGGAACCCTTAGGCATGCTATATAATAGCAGTTTATTATCAAAAAGAAAAAAAGCCACACATACACTAGTTAGGTGAAAATGTCCAGAAATAAACAATAGATCGATGATAAAAACAAAATTAAATGGCTACAAAGGCGCGCGTGCTATATTTACGTCGCACTATGAAAACCTGTTTTTGGTTCCCGCGCAAGGACCGCTAGGGCTGGAGAGATCAAAACTTGTCTAGACGTTTCTCCTCCAATCTTAACCTTAAATCCCAAGTGGCAATAAGATCCGCTAATCCTACAAAAGTTATTCAAGAATTTGATAGCGGGTCATAATTATGTCGTGCACTGTATATAATGTCAAATTTTCAATCAAATTAAATAATCGGTTTAATTGTTAATAATTTATAAAAAATTGATATTTTCATTAAATATTAAGTTTAAAATAGTTGTAAAACAACTTTAAAAGTTTATGAATATGCTTTACATTGCTTTCTGTGGGTTAATGAGAAGAAACTATTATTTATTTTTTTATTATGTAGTGAATAGAAAGCATTGAAATGTGTACGTGACTTGAATACACAATGATTTTTAATCAAAAATGATCCTTAATTTTAAGAAAGGTATAACAATATGTATATCATTGAAAAGCATTTTTCATACTGATTTCAACAAAACTTGAATGAAAGTTCTATGATGATCGGTTCAAAAGTTAGGCTGGTCACTGATCACTCATTGATATTGACCACTTAATGCTATGATATGGGTATCAAAATGAAGGATATTTAAAGACAAATTAAACTAAAAAGAAACTAACTCTTAATCGATTACCGTTTCCGAGATATGAATTTTCAAAGGTGTGAATTTTTACCATTACAGGTATAGGAATTTTGTCTTTGTGAATTTTTAAAAATTACTTATGGTAATTGGATTTTCTTGAAGTTTTGTTGTATATAGTATCACACATCATAAGATATTTTAGAGGATAAGAATGTGGTATGAATTGTACGGTCTCAGTATTTTACAATCATTTTTAGGCAATAATTCGTTATTTTTGTGAGTCTTAACGTTATTTATTGTATGTTTTCTCGTTTTATTTTATGGAAATTCTGCTATTTTTCATGAACTTTAGAGGGTATGAGAAGTACGAGTGAGTGCTGTCTCAGGAGATTAGTAGTAAATTTGATAGTTTGACTACTTTTGTAGTATTTTAGCTCAAATTCCATACAAAACGATGCGAAAAGTTCAATTTTTAATGTTTTTTCATAATTTTGGAGGTATGAGCCCGTACCCCTCGTAGTGTCCCAGCTTTTTTGATTGATTTTAGGCTTTCTATTGACTACTTTTGTGAGTTTTTTCGTTTTATTTGATAAAAATCTGCTATTTTCGTGCTCGTACTATTCGTACTGTCACAGAATTTTCAACAAAATATGATTTTTAGGTTTTTTTTAGTTTTTGACTTAAATTCCATGTTAAACAATATGAAAATTTCGATTTTTTATGTTTTATTGGTTTTAGAGGGCTGATTGAGGTAGCATTCGTACTGTCTCAGTATTTTTTCTTTTTTTGATACAATTTTCCCTCTTATTTTGAAACTTTCACACACTTCTTACAAATAGTCTTTTTACTATCCTCCTTATATTTATCGTTATGAAAACTGTCTTTAGGTATATTAATATTACATTTAGAACAAATCTTTCCAATAATAGATATCAAAACTGGATGTTTTTTCATAAGTTTATGATAATTTCTAGTTGTTATTGTATTACATATTTGACACTCTACATTCTGTCTCCTATATTTTTTATTACAATCTTTACATATTACATGAAAATCATAAAAGTTATTTCTATTCTTAACTTTTTCACAACAAATACATGTTTTAAAAGACGGATTATCCTTATTCAAACTATTGTTTTTATGAAATTCGGTGCTTTCATGATTTGATTCATTAGTTTTTGTTATTATTCTATCACATGGGGTACACTCATGTTTCCATTTAGTGAGATAAATTGTTTTAAATGACTGTTTTTGGACAAGTATGACTGTTCTGGGATACTTGCCCTAGAAATTTAATATGGAAACTTCAATAGAGAATTATGAGGTATGAAGTAGTCCTCATACTGTTCGTAGTGTCTCAGTAAAACATGGTGATTTTAGCTTAAACTGCGTATTCGTACTACTCATAGTGTATCAGTATTTTTCATTGATTTTATGGATTTTGAAGAATCTGGGATAGTATAACTTATACTATTAGTAGATTGGTACTACTCGTACTGTCTCAGCCCAGCCATATATATACTACTATCAGTTAATAATATTAATCAATTATTATACACACGTTTGGTTGACATGCTTTCTGATTCAGATCTGGATACTTCCCGATAGTTAAAGAACTATTAATAGAAAAATAAATAATCAAATATTCTCAACAGGTTTTAGACATTCCCATACTTACCAAAAATGATAGAAACTTTACCAAAAGTAAATCCAGTCTAAAAAATAAAGGAAAATGCTAACACTCTTTGCAGGCCAGAGAGCACAAACTCACAATTACTTTACACACAGATAAACAAAACGTCCTTATAATCTTGGAGCAAATTGTTTGAAACTCATAGTAAACGCTCCCACAACTACACCTATATGAAGTATCATAAACATCTACATAAAGTGCGTGTCGAATAAGAAAGTTTTATATCTACTTCTTTTCATATAATATCAAATATTTTCCTAATTACTAAACAATTATTATTAAATTTTTTAAGATTATTATATGACTTATTGCATAACTTCCTAATTCTTATTCATTATTATTGTTTTCAAACATTTTCAGTAACCATCAACAGTATTGCTTATGTAATCAATATATGCTTATAATTTAATGCACACTTTCATTAGTTATATTTGAAATATATCATGCATTGAATACTCCAAAGAAGAAAGCCCAAACCCGCCTTACAATGAACTCGAGCGCCATCTATATTTTTTGATGCCTCTACCCCTGTACTAATCACGCCTAAAATATTTGACACTAGTACAAACGCCTAAGCGAGATATAGGACAAAATATGATATAGGACAAAGTTTGTAAAATCTCAATTATTTCAATATTTTATACATTACAATTGTTTATTTTATAGAAATATAGTAATACTGACTAGGGGACCTTTTATAGTGAGGAAATCGAATCAATATGATTTTAACGCTAATTTGAACCTTATCTCTAGTATATTGAAATTTTCGAGTCAAATTTTGCTAATAAAAGCTTTAATCCGACGATAATTTGTCACAAAAATTGAGATATTACTATCAATACTAAGCATTTAAAGCTTCTTAAACTCTAAAAACACTTCACTGTAAAGCCAAAACTTTTTTTATTAACACTAATATCTATAACGTCTCCAATAATTGAAATAAATTCGGTTATGATATTAATAACGTTAACATCTGTGTTTTCATCTAACAATAAACAAATAAAAATGTCACAAAACATGATTGATAAATTTAATGTTATAAATTTTAGTTTAGAACTTCTAAAAAGTACGTTTCCTGATGAGATTCAAACAAACGAATTAACTGATATTGAGATGAAATTAGGAGAAAGTTTATATTATCACGTGCTAGAACTAACTAAAAATTATCAATATTGCGACCAAACCCTCGATTTTGATATGGAAAACGAAGAAAATTCTAATGAGAATGATAACTATGACTCTGATAGTGATTTCGTAGTCGATGAAGAAAAAGATGAAATAATAAAAAAGATCCCTTTTGAGAGAAGGAAAAAGATATACGAGCATAAAATGAAATATCCGAATCATAAATTCAAAACCTATAATAGAATATTCCGTATGACGAAGTCTCAGTACAATAATATTGATAGAATTACTGCATGTGTAAAAAACAATGGGAATAATAAGGATAAAATTACTAAAATTAGAAGTTTTATTGATAAAAAGTTTCGAGAAGCAAGAAACCAATTTCTTGCTGTTCATGATCGTGATCTGCAGCGATGGTGTCGGACTAAAGCCCAAGAATTGAAGTTTAATTTTAAAGCAAGTCCATCATTTATATTAAAATTAAAGAAAAAATTGAGAATTTCTAGTAGAAAGAGCGCAAAATTAATTCATATGAAAGCAATTAACAATAGAGCAACTTTGGAAAAAAATGCTCAAGAGTTTAGACGAAAGATTAAAAATTTAATGGAAAATTATTCCGATGAAAATGTATTGAATTCTGATCAGATCGGTTTTCAAAAAGAAATTCCTCCAACTAGAACATTAAGTTATACAAATGAAAAACAAACATTAGTTGCTGTTCAGTCGCTGAATAATTGTACACATTCTTTAACAGTACAGCCCACTATTTCTTTAAATGGATCACTTATAGGAAAATTGCTGATTTGCTTACAGGCAAAAGATGGAGAATTCGGTCCGCTTATAAAACAGCAGATCTTGAATTCATTGGAGGAGTACAAAAATATTCGTGTGATATGTACAAAGTCAGGAAAAATGACTAACTATACTATAAGATATTGGATGAAAAATTGTATCGAAGATTCATATTCTAGTGAAATTATTCCGGAATCTCCAACAGAAGTTTTGTTATTATTAGATAACTTCAGTGCTCACAAACATCAAAAATTTGATGAAGCATTTGATAAAAATGTTATTAACATAAGACGTGAATTAATACCGGCCGGAACTACAAGTATAGCACAACCATTGGACACATATTTCAATCATGATTTGAAATATTTTATTAAAACATTTGATAACCGTATAAGATTGGATGAGTTGAATATAGACATAGGTAATAGGTTTACATTAATGAGAATATTCTCTTTATTGTGGGATCAATTAAGTAGTGATTGCTTTAAAGAGATGATTCTGTACTCTTGGTATTTATCTGGATATTCAGATGAATATTTGAAATTCAAGAACGTGAAAGAAATATGTTTTGGATCAGAAACAAATGAGTGTGATATTCAGTCTTGCACTGAATCTTTTTTTATAAAATGCTCACACTGTAGGAAAAATTTATGTTTAAATCATTTCTATATCTACTATCATGTAAGTTGGAGTGCAAATTGTAATTAATAAACTGAAAAGTTTACAAAACTGATGTTTTTTGTATTGATATGTTTTAAAGTGTTCAAGCTTTACAGTGAAGTGGCTTTAAAGTTTAAGAAGCTTTAAACGCTTAATATTGATAGTAATATCTCAATTTTTGTGACAAATTATCGTCGGGTTAAAGCTTTCATAAGCAAAATTTGACTCGAAAATTTCAATATACTAGAGATAAGGTTCAAATTAACGTTAAAATTATATTGATTAATTTCCTCACTATAAAAGGTCCCCTAGTGAGTATCACACATAGGTATAGGGTTTAAAAAATTAAAACGAAATGGATAAATATAAATAAAGATAAAATAATTTAAGTTTTGGATACAAGAACTGGACATCTCTCAGTTAAGATTTGGGCCCTTTTCATAACGAGATTCTTATTCATCGTCAATACTCTAGGGTATAAGGATTATAACATACACGACAGAAAAGTAAAGATTTCTCATTCACACTGATGTACAAAATATATTGAACATTAGAACTCTGTTTTCGATCTTTTATTTTCATTTAGACCTAAACTTTTTAATTTTATTTTTACATTCAGTCTGCATACAAAAACAGTTTTCTGTACATAAGTTATTATTTTTTTACAAGAACATAATCTTATACATTTTCCTTTACACTCACAATAAGTGGCTGTTCTATCAATAACTATATCTCGAGCTCGATTTTTACTCTTTGAAACTGAAATATCTTCATTAGAATGAGTTATTGAATCATAAAATGTAACATTTTCAGGGATTACCACATATTTTAGAAGATGCTTCACATCATCGAATTTAGTCTTTTTAATGGCTAGAAAGTTATTATAAGCATATTTTAGATTTTGAAAGTCAAATTTATCTACAAAAATATTAGATTTTAATAAATTGATGTTCATATTAAGAGTCAGATTGAAGTTCAGTTGTCGCAAAAATGCCATCTCTGTTAAACTTAATTTTTCTTATATTTGACAACTGATCAACACTATTGACCAAAATGTTCTCAAAAAAGCTTTTATAGTCCTTAACTGAAACTATTGGTTTCTCATCATTTTTCAAGTCATCAGTTAAAAGATAGTTTACATAGTTAACTGTAAAATTTTTATCAGTTTCTTCAATAAGTTTAACCCATTCAGAAGGAAACCCAACTTTTTCTATTTTTCGCCTATTTTTTTCGATTCTCCCAAAATCTTTGTCACAATCAAGGTAGGAGTGACAAGGGATTGGGTACACAACTATAACTTATTCAAATTTTTCATTCTTGATTAGACTCATATAAAACATCCAAATATATCGATTTTTATTCTGAGCAAAACAATTGTCACAAAAAATATAAAATTTTAATCTCAGAACTCAATCGATTTATGTAGAAATCCAAAAAAGATATCACTTCGTTAGCATATTTTACGGCAAAATGCTCAGAGTATACAAACATTTCAGCCTTTTCATCAGCCATATTATGAATATTAAAATTGTGAATCCATAACTGTCTCATGTAATATTCAGACGAAACTTTTTTTACAGGGATCGGCAAGTTTTTCTAGTAATCTAAAGAGATAGCAGCTATTTTTTATCGTTTTTTGCCAACATTTTTATTTTTTTGATTTGGTAAAAAAAGTCAGATTCGATTTGATGTTTTTGTTGTTTTTATTTTAAATTTGCAATTTCAAAACTACTTTCTAAATTTAAAGTTTTAATTTTAGTGTTGAAAAGTTCACATTCAGTACAAATATCACTGCGAGGAAATACAAACCCTATATTTTGCTTTTAAAAATAATGACGAAAAAATCATAAGAAATTAAACCTTTATATTCACTGAAGAGTTCGATGAAGTTTTTAAGAAGTTTCGATATATTCAAATCAGAAGAATAATATCTATGTTTGCGCTCAGTTTTAGGGGAGTAATGAGATTCACGAGAAGGCAAATTTGCTATGAAGTCAATTACGTCGTCTAATACTTCTTGAGGCATTTATTCCATTGGTTTTCATGTTTTCCTCTGAGATCTTCACTAACTTCACGATTATTTTGCACTTTTGATACGAGTCTACTTTTCTTAATTTGATGCAATTGAAGAAAAGCATTTTTGCACACTTTGTCTTTGATTATTGAGTTCAATGAAATAATTAAAAGATTGAGATTTTTAAGTTTTACTGTCATTTTCTGAAAACTTTTTTCTTTTTGTAGCCACTGGAATCACGAGTCCTTTTAAAAATCATTTTTCTCTGTTGTGATCTTTACTTAACTTTCTATAATAATTTAAAACTGTTTTTTATCTCTTTCTGTAATTTTCGAGATATGATTCTTTTCACAACACTTAGTATAACTAATTTCAAAACTTTTTTCTGAACTTTTAGATTTTTCTAATTTTTCTCCTTTGAACTTCTTTTGTTGGAAATACTCACTAAGTTTTATATCCAATTTTTGTTAGATTTATCCGAAAAAGGAATAGTTTGTGTCACTTGGTGTCAAAAGACTTGTCCTATCGAAAAGATATTTTCTGTTTTCACTAAAAACTTTTGGCATTTTATTAAATTTTCCCCTCAAACTATTATTCACAAAATATACATTAAGTCGAAATAATATCTAAAGTTTTAGGAAAAATGAATCATTTTTGAAACAAAATTTGAAACTCAAAAATAACCTGAATAATCAAATACTCAAAAAATCCACACATAATTAAAGCAATGAAAACTATTAACAAAAGCATTGATTGATTTGAAAGCGAAAGTCATGTTTGAAAACTTTGAAAAGTCAAAATCAAATGACAAATAAAATCTTATTCCCTCTATTATTTTGTTTAATGCTTTTTATTTCAGTTTTTATTTGCAATCACTCATTCACAGTATGTATCGGATTAATCCTATCCGTGCATATAATGATGCCTAAATGTCTGTGTTTGATTTTCTTGAGGTTAACCTTTACTTTAATTTTTGTTGTATTGTATGGGACTGCAAGCAAGTGGTCAGATAGCCAGTTCTCATATCCAAACCTTAAATTATAATATACCACCCTCCCACCCTACTCGAGGTCAGTGCTATATGAAGCAAAATCGATATAAAACCCGTCCAGCGAGTTTACCGGTCTTGATATCTCGGGCTCGTACTTGCAGAGTCCGAGATACCACAGAACTAGCATTACCAGAACTACCCGATAGTCCTGAGGTTTGTTTTGCACTGACAGCAATATTCAATAATAGAATCAACTCCTGTTTTGCTAACATCAACTAATATGTACATTAAGTGTTTAGTTCTGTTAGCAAAACGCGAGTGCATCCGCCCGCGGATTAAAATGGGGTCCTCGGCTTGAAGGTTCCGCATTGGTTGAGGGCCCAGTAGCTTCTCCGGCGGCGCCCTTGCTGCCTCATGCCGCCGAAGTGCCAGTCGCCCTAATAGGGGCTACGAAGGCCTGGTAACCCACCCCAGCGCTGGTATCCCCATTTCAGTTGGATAATCTAAATTATTATTGTTGGCCATAGCCATAGTTTTTGAGCCGTTCGCCGAGCCGAAGCTCGTTGCCTCCGCCACACCACGAAGAGGTTGCTTAATGTGGCGGAAAATATGCTTCATTGCGTTCAATATATCAATCACTTTTAAAATTAAATATTTTTATTTTACGTTTTTCTATTATATTTTGTTCTTATGTGCCACATTTATGTATAATACATAGTATTACTATATTTTTGTAAAATAAGTCATCAAAATGTTAAAAATATTTGAATAATTGGATTTTACATATTTACACGATTTGCCCTATATCTCGCTTAGGCATTTGTACTTTTAAAAGATATTTTAGATGTGGGTAGTACAAGGAGAGGGGTGTCTAAAAATATAGGTGGCGCTCGGCCTCAAAGTGGGCCTAAAAGTAAAGGGCTTTGGGTTTTATTCTTTGTTAAATTACACCTAATGTAAATCACTACTTATAGAGAAGATATTACTAGCGCTCAGAGAAGAACACTCCAAAGGAGGGGACAAATTGGAAGGAATTTTGACTTATTCTCTTTCTACACCCTTAACCTTGTTTTTCCACAGATGAACATAAATCACAAGCAGGGACCAGACATTATCAGGATTAGTTATTCCAAAGTTTCCCACTTACAACTATTACCTAACAAAAATAACTCCTCTTTCTCGACTATTGGTTAAAACTTTTTAAGTCTCTACCCTTAATTCGGGTCGAAATATTCCTATAAGAGTGATCGACAAATATGTATTTAGGTCTTTTAGCTCACATTACCAAAATAAAATAGCTTCTGTAGTTACAATAGTTGTGTTTTTGTTACGAAATTGTGTTGTTCTACGATTCTATGTTGCAGTATTATAATTCTTATACAGTCGGCGTCATATAAAGTGGCGGTTCACTGAAAAATTGTAATCAATGATTTCTTGTGAAAGGATTAATGCAGATTAATAAGATTCACAAAATATTTGCACAAAGGCTTAATCTTTAAGATAAGACACAAAACAGATATAAAAACTCGGTTTTAACAAAAATTTGTCCTTATTTCTGTTAAACATGTCTAAAAATCTTACAAACAAAAAGCGGCTTCACGTTTACTTTGAAGATGGCTTCAGAAGTCCTCAGGAAGTTCACAAAATAACAGGAATACCTTTAAGAACAGTCGAACGAAATTTCAGCAAATTTCGAAAAGGAGAAGAACTAGAATGAAAGGTAGGAACAGGCAGACCTCCGAAACCTTCAACAAACGATAGGCGTCGAGTGCACCAATTAGCAGTTAAACATGAGCAATGGCCTGCGGCCCGTATTGCAGCAAAAGCTGCCGAACTTGGATATCCTTTGGTAAGTAAAAGAACAATTCAACGAGTCTTGAAAAGTCAGGGATTCTTGAAGTTAGTACCAAAAATAATTCCGCCATTAACCGAAAATCAGAAGAAAATGAGAGTCAAGTGATGTCTAAAATACAGAAATCTCGACTTCTCAAAAGTTTTTCAGCGATGAGGCCAACTTTCAATTTTATCGAAACAAAGTCAAAGTTTGGTGCAAAAAAAAGAAAGTCTAAGGAAGTTCCGAAGTGGTCGCCGTCTGTTATGGTTTGGGGTGGAATAAGTTTAAGAGGTGCGACTGCCTTAGCTATTGTTCATGGAACAGTGAATACAGAGAAATATAGAAATATTAGACGAACATCTATTCTCAACTATGGACTTTTGTATTCGGACTCTCCAGATGGATGGAAGTTTCAACAAGATAATGTCAGTTGTCATACGTCAGCTAAAGCCAAAGAATATTTTGAGAAAACCGCTCTCGTTTTTATCGAATGGCCCGCAAATTCTCCTGATTTAAATCCAATAGAAAATATATGGAAGTTAGTTAAGGACATGTTAAAGAAAGAGAATTTGAAGTCGATCCAGGAATGGATAGCAAAAATCAACAAATTTTGGGAAAACATATCTCATGACTACTTGAAGTCTTTAATAGATAGCATGAAAACTCGAATTGATTCATGTTTCGCGGCTAATGGAGCGCATATTAAATATTGAAAATATGCACATATTTAGTTTAGACAATTATTTAATGTTTCTGAAAATTTCAATAAATTCTGAAAATTTTTTCATAATAAAACACGAGTTTTTTAAACCGTCACTTTATATGACGCGGACTGAATTAAACCTGTTAAATGTGAGTATGGGAGAATGGTAAATCGATTATTTACAATAACATTTGAATACTAATATTAATAAAAAATACTTAGAATTTAGTCTTAAGAATAACAATGAAAAGTAGAGACAATGAAATCGTTAATTATCATAAAAGCGAAGCTTTATCTTTAGAGAATCTTTTAAACTATCTTAAAAAGTGTTCAAGATACATTAAATTTTAATAATGCCAAGATTATAAATGATAAGAGTTAAATTTCAATAGTGTGAGAGTGGATTTTTATATAGCGAAATAACAACTCTGACTTTAACAATTAACAATCTTTATTAAAATATAAATTGAATGATAATACATAAAGATTTAAATGTATCGCACAGAGTCTAAATACTAACTCACTTAATTTCTACTCTATTAATACTCTTCTGACTAATTAATGAAAGGATGTTTAAGAATATTTTCGAGTTATAATTTTGATAAAAGTTATTCCTAAAAGGGATGTTCAAGCATTCCAGTATTAGACATAATTAATTTCCTATTGTAATTAAATTAGAATATTTGCTTTTACAATTAGAGCGAACTAAACAAAACCTATAGTCATAACGAAATAAGAGTTAAACTTTCATTCTCATAACAAATAGAAAGTTTACAAAACAAATTCTAAAGTAAAAGTAAAAAAGATAATTATCAAAGAATCGAAGATTCTATAGACAAAATTTAAACACCAAAACCCTCTTTAATTATTTTTCTAGCATCATTAAGACTAAAATCTGAATTATTTTTTCCTAACTTACAGTGTGCTTCAAAAGGAACTGAATAAAAGTAAAAATTTATTCGAAAATATTTAATTTTTTTACTTGAAATTTTTAAAAAATTAAGAAGAATAATGGGAGTTTATGATAGGATGTGTTCGATTTGCCAGCCGTTCTCTCGATGGATATGCTGTAGTCGAACTTGAAAGTTATCGATAACATCATTGAGTACATTATTACGAATATTGAAAATTTCAGTTGCAGTGGTGTTTTCGAGTTCTTCCAAGGTTTGAGGGTTCTGAGCATAAACTTTTTCTTTTAAATAACCACATAAAAATCTCCCATTATTCAAGAAGAGGGCGCTAAGTCTTAAAAAGTTCTAACCTTGGGTTTAAAAGTTATAAATAAATACTTTACTTCAGTTCTTTTTGAAACACCCTGTATTATCTTTACCAACACTTCTAGCAACATTTTTTACTGAGCTTAATCCTCTTGGTTTTCGAAGAAAAGTTTCTCTGTTAGCACAAATCTCATTATTTTTTAAAGAATCTGAAAGATTCTCTAGATGTCTGTTTAAACAAAATCTACCATTAACATCACGGTTTTTAAGTATGTATATTGTTTTATAATTATAATCTATATTATATTTTTAAAGATATTTTATATTTATTTGGAAATTGTCTTATACTATTTTTCTTAAAATCATATTCTTCTAATAATTTGATAAAGATTTCTAATATCATCTGATTTGTTTTACTCATTTATATAAATAATTATCCCATACCATATTACCGTATTTTCACATTACAATATTACCATACCATAATTCAATACCTTATTACCTTATTACCATACCTTAATACCGTATTTCCACACTACTGTATTACCTTATTGAGTTTTAAAACGAATGAATGAATAAAAAGGAATGCAGCACCCTTTGATGCATGTCTAAAGGCTATTGGTTACAAAGAGTTTGAATACAAGCCAATAGGAAAAAGAGGGAACACCAATAATGTTTCAAATTTTTTATGGTGCGACATCTATTTATATGAATTTACCGTCGCGTCAATTATTTACAGATAAATAAGTTATATGGTTAATCTGAGTTCATTATCGAACAATTTTACTTTAATTATTTGATTATATATTAGTCTACTGTTTAATTATAACATTTTTGTTTAATTTTATATATATGACTCATAAAGAAGTCATTGTTTTGGCGATAATCGGTTAGGCCCATCAGCCCATCATTTGTTTGAGCAATGGGTCCATAGTTGCTCCCCATACTTTGTATCCTTCAGTATCAATGTGTAGCTTATCACTTAAATATAAGTTAGTCTTAACGTAGTCAACAGTGCTTCCAACAAATTGGTTCCACATATCTAAAAATCTGATACTATTGCCGTTGTCGTATTTTGCAATCATAGCATTAATACTCTTAATTAGATTGCCTAACGGTCGGTCCCCTCTGGGAAGGATTCCGAGCAATAGTATCTTTGCTTTGGTTTTGGTCTGCAATAAGTCAATTATTGTTTTAATGTCTTTAGCGATATTTGTGCCATTAACTCCTATAATTCATATTAGTTATCATTCAATTAATAGTTATTAACTTAAATATATGTTAGTACGGTAAAACATGTCTATAGTTCACACTTTGCGATGCCGTCTAAATCGTCGGCATCGCTCGTTTTCACTATAGACAGATTTTAATGCATTTATACCATCGTAAAGATTATTAGTTCCAATCATGAGTACAATAACTTTGGGTGTAAGGCCATCAACTAGTCCGCTTTTTATACTTGAAGTAACGCTTTGGGTTGAGGCGCCACCAACACCGTCATTAACGGCATGCTTTGAACCGTAGTATTGATCCCATATGCTCTTCGAAGAACTAAACCACATTGCGGTTATAGAGTCACCAATGAATATGAGTTCGGTATTGCTTTGCCCTGAACTCAATCCGATATATTGCAATAATATTAAGGCTAAAACTGCTATTTGTCCCAACATATTTTAATACTTATTGTCTGTTATAACTATTAATTTTACAAAAATTGCTTTACTTTTATATAAATCTTATTCAGAATTTAGATAAAAGCATATGTTTACTTTCCTAAACAATTCAAGGATACTATGTTTATTTAACTGAATAATCAATTTGTTGATATCCGACTGATTCATTTACGTAAAATGTTTTGGATATAAATTATATGTCCAACATTTTTTCTAGAAGATCTACTGTGATGGGTACTGCTGGACCATTAATACAGTAAAACCTGATTATAGTGAACGCGATTTAGAAGATTTAGACGATTTAGACGGCACCACTCGTGTTCACTATAGACACGTTTTACTGTACAATTATTTTAAAACGAACTTTTTAATACTGTTGAACTGCCGACTTCGCTACACAAAAGTACAAACCATTGATAAGGCTTATCAGTTATTATTTTTAACTAATCAAATATGAAGTGAAAATATATATTAGAAGATCCTCTGAGAGTGACACAGTACACTCGCTACACTTTCAGGACAAATATCAATTTCTCTATTTTTTGAAAAAATTTATAGTGTGGAAATATAAGGGTAGGCATAGTGATAAACTAGAAGTTTATGGTTTTGCAACAATTATATTGTTTTTGGCTTTTGGTTTGATGCTTTCTTTCCAAAATAAATTGTTCTTTCTCTAACCGTCCATAAGACAGTTTTATTCTACTTTTGGATCAACCTACCCGTTTTCATCAACTTTCCCCTAACTTAACTCTTAAACCCTCAGTTTTCAATTCCTAAATCAAATGTCATCACTCAACGCCATTTTAATAGTCATCAAATGAAAATTTAACATAGTGAATATTGTGGGTTTATATCAATGCTACATATTATCAACCCTCGAAATTTCACGAATTACTTTCGTCAGTTATGTTCGTCATTGAATATTGTAATTATCTTTAGTAGGTGGTGAAAATTCTTGAACAAAACCTCAATAATCACGAGATACTAGTTACCACAATAATATTGCTGATTTGTGGTTTGAGTTACTCAAGTTACATATAAGTTTCTATTTTTTATCTTGGTTGTTCTAACAAGGACTATTCTAGTGTTTCTCACAAATCATAATGAATAGTATTTGATTTTAAAGCTCTTTCAAAATACATAAAACTGTGAAATTATTACGTTCCAATTTTTCGATTTTCAAAAATTAGGCAATCTAACAAATTTCTTTATAATTGAGTCTATGGGAATAAATTAATATATAAAATCGAACCATAAACACTTCATATTTATTATTTGTTACAAAACTTTCAAAATTTATTAAAAAATAATTTATATATATGTATACATACATCCATTTTAAAAACTAAGTCCCTGTATTAAATTCTTGATAACTTTTTAATGGATTGACCGATTTTGATGCGTTTTTCATAAAAATGAAGTTCATCTCCCCGATTGATGGTTAACTCACTGAATTCGTGAAATTTATTTTAAGAATTTTAACAAAATTCATATTTTATCATAATTTCAAATTGAAATACATTTTAATCATAATTTATAGCAATTTATAAGTGAACGTAATTTGTCTGTTTTGGATTTGTTTTCAAATTTCAAATCAAACTCCAAATTTAAACAAATTATAAAAATCGATTAATATTATTATTAATTAAGATGCCTTTAACCATTGAAGAAAGGGAATTAAAAATCAGATAATTTATTAAATTGAGAGACCAGGGAAGGAAGAGGTCGGCAATTATACGAGAAGTTGGTGAGTATGACAATTATTTGAATATTGAATAATTGTAAACTTTCTATTTGTTATGAGAATGAAAAAATTCATGACATTGTTTAGTTCGGTAAAAAAAATTTAATTCATGGGAAATGGAGGTCGTAGTCGTTATGACGAGAGAGAGATGCATTCTTCTTGACAATATTTAATTCATTTAAAAATTCAGACATTGGGGCCGTATCGATGACGAAGAAGAGCCGAAATATGACCAATAATGAGATGACCAGTCCTTGTGAGAACTGGCGCTGGAAAACAATTGGAATGACATCAGCCAATTGAGAAATACGACAGCTTTTCATGACAACGAAGGGCTCCAATCAGTGTCCAACGAAACTCTAAGAGCTCGGCTCAGAGATCAAGGTAAATTTTAACAATATTTTACGTTTTAGAGTTTCCTTTTTATTTTTTGTTTCGTTTTTATTTATTTATTTTTTGTTACTAGGAGTGAGACGCAGAGTCGCTGCTGTCAAAAATCGACTAAGAGAGTGTCATAAAAATAGATGACTGAGCTATGCCAACCAAATAATCAATTGGACTCTTGTCGATTGGTCTCGTGTCATCTTCATCGATGAGTTCAGAATTTCGAGTTGAGATAATGATAGATTATGGGTTTGGCGCGAAAACAGCATACGATTTAAGTAGCAGAACATCGCCTTAATTGATCGTACTTTTCGATTTAATGCCTCATTCATACTCTTGTGAGCTATTATTTACATGTATTTTTTTGTTAATTCTTTAATATATAGTTTCAGTTTCCATGGTTTGGGATAGCTTTTATTGTCGATCGCCTGGCCAAAGAAACTTACGCTGACATTCTGAATGAGTGTGTTTTGCCGTATATCGCGTAGTATTACGATGACGGGAATGTTGTACTGCTTTATGATAACCACCTGGCGCACAATTCTAATTTTATTAAAGAGTGAATAATTGAGAATATTGGAAACGTCGAAGACTTTGTCATTCCTCATCCAAGATGAAATTTCATCAGCAGGCTTAAATTTAAATATAATTTCTTTTCAGTCTTTCACCTGATCTTAACCCTGACGAAAATATCGGAGCTATGATTAAAGGTTTGATGAGAAATGAGAAGCCGGTCATCACACCAGAAGACGATTTAATCAATGCTCTTCGTACTTCTCATGAGAAGATATGTAACGTCTCATATACACTCATCCAATGAACTATTAGGGGAAGCGAAAAATCGATTTCTACAAAAAGCATTAATTTGATTTTAATAATATTTTAGGGAATTATCTTGAATAATGCTCAAACTATCGGGGTATAACTCTTCTTAGTCAGGCTGGAAAGGTATATGCAAAAATAGTAGAGCAAAAGTGCCGGAAAAAAGTGGAACCTTTAATCCAAGAGGAGCAATGTGGATTTCGCCCAGGCGGCGGAACAGACCAACTCTTTACCCTAGCACAAGTATATGAAAAATCTTGGGAATATGGGAGACCAGTTCACACGTGCTTCATTGATCTAGAGAAAGCATATGATCGTGTGCCAAGAGATGTACTCTGGAAGGTGCTAGAAGAATACAACATAAGAGGTGTGCTACTAAGAGCGATAAAATCACTGTACAATCACTGTGGGAGTTGTGTTCGAATAAATGGGTTGAAATCAAAAACCTTCATGGTAAACGCTGGACTCCGCCAAGGTTGCGTATTGTCTCCACTCCTATTCACAGTCTTCATGGATAGGATATCGAGGTGCAGCCAAGGCAATGAGTGAATCTAGATAGGAGATGCAAGGGTGAGCAACCTTCTCTTCGCAGACGACGTTGCAAAACTTGCGTCTACCAGGGCAGATCTCTAGCAGGCGCTAGATAGGTTTAATGAAGAATTTAATGCGGTGGGAATGAAAATCAGTACATCAAAAACCCAGGCAATGACGATATCTAGAACTCCACATGTGAGTGGTAACCTGCATGTTAATGGGTCCCCACTCCTAGAGGTTGAGAAGTTCAAGTATCTCGGGGTAACATTCACGATTGACGGAAAATGGGACACGGAATTAACGTCGTGTATTGGAGCAGCAGCTAGAGTCATGCGACAGTTGTACAGGACCGTCGTAACAAAAAGAGAACTCAGCACGAAGACCAAGCTCTCAATCTACAAATCCGTGTATAGACCTATTCTCACCTATGGACATGAGCAATGGGTCATGACCGAAAGAATGAAATCGCGAGTACAGGCTGCAGAAGTGCGGTTTCTAAGAAGGATAGCTGGATTGACATTACTCGATAGAATAAGGAGTTCAGACATCCGAGAAAACCTACAGGTAAGTCCGCTGCTTCTCTGGATAGAGAGGTCGCAGCTTAAGTGGTTAGGTCACTTGATTAGAATTCCACAAGACAGACTAGTAAAACAAGTCTACGAAGCATGTCCAACAAGTAAACGTCCAAGAGGGAGACCCAGAAGAAGATGGAAGGATTACATCTACAACATCGCAGAGGAGAAATTGGGTCTCAAGAAGAAAGAAATAGAGAGCATTGCAAGAGACAGAAAAGCTTGGTCCCAACAGTTAGGCAAGCTACGAATTTATATGATATATAAATTATATGAACATTTATTAAGATTTAATAGCAAAAAATGTTTCAAAATTGACACAAATTTACCTTTGAAAATACATTGAGTGATAGTGACATGCTATTGGTTTAAACAAAGTTTAATTACTTTTGTAATTTTTGGATTTTTTTAATAATAGCATAAGTGAACTCATGACTCATTTTTATTTTATTTTTTTATAATATTTCAAATTTTCTTAATCTTTGTTTAAATGCCCACACGATTAGCTTCTGTCATAGTATCATGCGGTTGATATACTAGATATTAGTTGTCTTAAATTGCTATCCAATGTATTTTATAACAATATCTCTATTATTATTTCAATTGTATAATTTCATAAAATTAATAGTGTAAATTTGATAAAACTTTTATTATTTCAAAAATCTGTTATTATGGAATACTTGATACTTAATATTTATTATCCATGATTAATCCATATCAATATTATAAAAATGTAATTGATATTTTTTGTTTAAAATTTTTTCACTGTCCTACTTATCGGTTACTTTTGTTTTAAATCATCACTCAATGTATTTTCAATGGTAAATTTGTGTCAATTTTGAAACACATTTTTGCTATTAAATCTTAATAAATTTTCATATAATTTATATAGTATATTTGTCCATTATTCAAGATAATTTCCCTAAAATATTATTAAAATCAAATTAATAATTTTTGTAGAAATCGATTTTTCGCTTCCCCTAATAGTTCATTGGATGAGTGTATGTGTATATGTATTACCATACTATATTACCATAGCTTATTACCGTATTTTCACATTACCATATTACCATACAATAAATATATAAAAAAAATATTAATATAAATGAAGAAGTCTAATATTAACGAGGATAGTTTAAGTCTTAAACAAGTTTTAACATACTATTCAACAAACAATTAATCAATTATATAGAAAAAGAGCGGAAACGTATTCTGAATTGTTGGCCTTTTTAACAGTGAATTACTAAAAGAAATTCTTCAGTTTATTCACTGAAAAACAGTCCTAATGAACGCGCGCTTAGTTTTGATTGTAATGTATTTTATAGTAAATCAATATTAAAAAGGCCAACAATTCAGAAGACGTTTCCGCTCTTTTTCCATAAAATTGATTAATTGTCAATTATGAATTTAGTATTGATGAAATCTTTAATAGTCTCAAGGAATATAAAAACTTCGATGAGACAAAAGATACAGTTAATAACTATATTAATCTTATGAAAGAACTAAGTGATAATATTAATGATTTTAAAGTTGATAATAAACAAAAATTAATTTTAAAATCTATTTTTATAACGCTTTTTAGTTATATGGCTTCTAATGAATATCGTGGTGATATTAATACTCTAGCTAGTAAAAATAAAGCTTTGATTAAAAAATGTAATATTTTATATGATGAATTACAAAAAGAAAGAGATGGTTGCAATGACATAGGTAAAAATATAAAAAGAAAAAGAAAAAGATTCTGTTGTTAGTATTCCATGTATTAGTTTATCAGTAACTCTTAAAATAATAAACCATTATCTAATCAAGAATGTATTAAAGTACTTAAAGAAGTTAATAAGAAATAGAACTAGAAAATAAGTTTAAAAGATTAAGTTTAAAAAGTATTCAAAATGTTAATATTGATAATATAGATAGAGTTTGTTAAAAAAATATGATAATAATCAAGTTATACAAAAGATTAAATGTTCAAAATAATTTAGTTCTTAATCTCTATTTTTATTAAGTTTTTAAAATAATCTGTATATTTTCTTGAAATAAACTTACTATTTTCTCTTTGTCTATTAGAAGGAGCTAAAATATAATGTAACCGGTTGGATGTAGGATATTGGGCACGGCATAGGAGGTTCGTTATTATGGCAATATATATATGGTTGGACCTCTCTTCGATATATTATCATTGACACCACTCTCAAGGTCATCCAAAGTAAAATGACGGAAATAGATTATTTAAAAAGATAGATGCATTAATGATATGTCATTCGATTTAGTATGATGCGAAAAGTTCAACAATAACCTATTCTCGAAAATCGGTCGAAGCATTCTCGTTATATTCATGAAAAACTAGCTACTCTTAGCAAGGGGTTTATCCCCTGTTTCCGTCCGCTACCACGAGGAGGTGAAGGCTGTCAGCGGACATGGGCAAGTTTTTTGCTCACCCTGAGGTGCCCGTGCCTACTCATGTTTAAGGAGTGTCTACTCTGTCAGAAGGTCCAATCCCACCATTTTAGGGCCCGGATAGACCTTCACGATGTCCGCAATCAGTCTCCAAAATTGTTGCCCATATTCACCGAGAGGTTGGAAGATCCTCTGTCGGTAAGTGTGTTCAGCGAGATAACATTATTAGAACTTCGATGGATAGGATGAAGACTAATGTATTCTAAGCTATGTTATGCTAATCGAACTAGTCATAGTGATACCTAAACTCAGGTTTTTATTTTTATTTATTGCCCTTACTCCTTTAAATATTATGAGGGCATTAAATGGCATAGTTTGGTAATGTTCGCTATTACAGATTGTTCAAAAACAAGAGTTCGAAATTATAGTTATAATGAAAGAAATAGTTATAATAGTAGTAATATTAAAAATAGTAATTGAAATAACAATAATAATATTAATATTAATAGTATTAAAAATTAATAAAAATTATATAAATGATAAGATGGAAGCATTTAATCGCTCGCAAGAATGGTATCACAATATTGTTTTAATTTAGAAAAGTTTTTTTCAGAGATCAATGTTGATTGCGAGCATAGTCATTGAGTTCCTCTTGTTATTACGTTCCGAATAAGATCTCTATGATTTTCAAATTTAATGTAGTCGTATATTAAGTTGTTGAGCATCTTCTATAGTGTTGCAGTTTTCATAAAATGATTGATCTTTGAGTTTAAATCTCGTGAGATATCCATTAAACTTGCCGTGGTTTGTAATGAATTGTGTGACGTAGTAACTGGTTCTGAAAAATTTTTTCGATTGCAATTTGTGATAAACAGTTGGGAAGAACTTTTGTGTTTCGCTACCTTTCTCTGAGCTTGTCCATCGCTGATTCCAAATGCTTATATTCTTCTGATAAACAAGTCTTTTGACATAGGAAACAGGCATCAGATCATAGCTTATACTTTGGTGGAAGACTGCAGCCGCTTTTGCTAAACTGTCCCTTAGTTCATTGCCAATGTTTCCAACATGTGCTCGAACCCAAGCAAAGATTAGTTTGATTTGTTTTTCTTCTGCTATTCGCACTTCTGAGAGATTCCTTGTACTAGTTGTGTGGTAGAGTTGAGGTTTAGAAGAGCTTTCAGTGCTGATTGTGAATCAGTGGCTATTGTGATACTTGTATTTGTTGGAAATTTTTTGTTGATACATTTTATGGTTATCATATATGAAGCGGGGACCTGAGAGCAACTTTGTCAAAACAGACTCATTTACTTTTAGCTTTTACAACGACCCCTAATCTTTGACCCATTGACTCCCATTGACTCCCATTGACTCCCATTGATTACCATTGATCTCTAAAAACTTCCACCAACTTTGAGTTTTGTATCTAAAAATAAGAAATATACTACCTCTACTAATTTCCTCTATATAATCCATTAAACCTTTAACACCTACGACACCTGTAACACCTGTAGCCTACTTCTTTAGATTTCACCACCAGTAGTGCCATTAGCACCAGAACCACCACACCACAAGCACTATCATTATCATCACTATTATCACGACATTGTAATTCTCTTTAATTTTATAATAATAATATTTTTTATTTATTATTTACTTAATATTAATATTATTAATTGTTAATTATTATAATTAATAATATTAATAATATCAATATTAAATAAACAATAGATAAAATAATAATAATATTATTATTATTACTTTGCCTATTTTTAACCATGGATCTAATCTTCATATTTTAAATTTTAAAATATAAATATTTTTAAATAATTGATAACACGTATATTTGAATGTGAATACGATAAGGGGCGTTAATAAACAAATGACTCCATAAGGAGTCAATAGTTCATAATGAGTCAATGAGAGTCCCCGCTTCATATATGATAACCCATTTTATTGCATTCAATATCGCAAAAATTTCAGATTGAAAAACGCTGCAGTAGTTTGAGAGTTTAAACTTTACTGTTTTGATGACTTGCGAATCAGTTAGTATACAAAAAGCAGATCCAGCTCCGTTTTCATACTTAGATCCATCAGTATAAGCAACGAGCCGATTACTGACTTCAAACAAAGTCTTAATAATTTTTCTTTGAGAATGGTGAGGTAGTTCTTTGTGTGGAAAGGGTTTTTGGATCAGCTCTAAATTGATGTTAAGCTCTTTCATATATTCGTTGGTCAATGCGTTTACCATTCCTTTTTTGATGAAATAGCTAACTGCAATTTGTTTTATCTAGAGATCAATAGGCATAAATTTTGCTATGATATTCACAGCGTTTGTTGATACTGTTTTATGGGCTTTAGTGATTCTCAACACCATTTGCCTTTGCAGTGAAATTAGAGGATTTTGAACATAAGCTTTATCTATGGCTTCGGCCCAAACGGAACAAGTATAGGTAATCGTTAGCAGAACAGCTCGTTTATAGATACTCTCTAGCAATCTGCTCGCGATCCCAAACTTTTGTTTCACAAAACGAAACAAATTCATTACCAATTTTGAAGCTTTTGCTAATTTCTAGTTTTTGTTGATTTAGATAAATCTGCGGCTCATTCTATTTCAGTTTTTAGTAAATAAAACACATATTATTTTAGTAATGTTGAGTTCAAGCTTATTTTTGAGTATGAATGCGGACAATTCTTGTAGTAATCTATTTGCTTTGGCTTCGTATTTGGAAATTGTTTCTGCAGAAATATCCAGTCGAGTATCATCCGCAAATACCTCTATATCCTCGTCATCTTCAGTCTCGATATCGTAAACATCGTCAAAGTTTTCATTCCAGAACCATGGACCAGAAGTGCTTTCCTGAGGGTAGCCAATCGTTTGTTTGCGAACGACCTCAACATTCAAATAACAAAGTTTTGCTGTTCCTTCTGAGAAGTAAGATTTAGACGATAGATATAAGATTTTTGGACAACTTTTTCTTCTAAGAGTTTGCAAAATCTTGGGCCACCAGCAATGGTTAAAGGTACCTCTTATGTCAAGTGCGATGGAGAGCATAAATCCTTTTTTATTGAAAGTCTCTTTAATATTAGAAACCAGAGAATGTAGAGCGTCTTCGGTTGACTTTTGCGGTACAAATCCGTATTGTTTGACATTAAATTTGTTACTATTTCTTGTGTAGCGCCTAATGCGATTTATAAGAAGTTTCACCATGACCTTTGCAAAGACTGACAGTAGACTTATTGGACGATAAGCAGATGTTTGTCTGTAGTCGTTCTTGTTTGCTTTCTTAACCACTTTGATTACACTGCTTTACCATTTTTTAGGAAGACGTTAATTTGTAAACATTTGTTGTAGAGCTTGTGTAGGAATTTTTTGTTTATTGAGTGTAGTTTCTTAATTATGTCAGCTGTAATTCCGTCTTCCCCTGGACTTTTTCTCTCATTTTGCGCTTCAATTATTGTTGTATCTGTTTCGGTGAATGCTTTATCGTCGCATTCATTATAATCTTGAGATATTTCATCTTTTATTTGCTTATGTATCGGCAGATCATTTGCAGCATCATCAGTTGGAATTAAGTTTTCCATCAATCAATTCGCGATTTCTGTTGGATCTGTGATAAGACGTCCATCGCTTGCCAGTAGTTCGTTTAATCTTTGGATATTTAGATTATTTCTTGAAATTTTGTATATTAATCCCCAAGGATTGTCTCTAGTGTTGGCTTCAACAAATTCGTTCCAGCACTTAATTTTTTGCTTATTTAGTTCGATTGTATATTGTTTCCTGTACTCTAAATATACTGTTTTTTAATGCGTTTTTGTTGTCTGTTTGACATCTTTGAAAACGTCTTCGAGCATTGTTGCATAGTCGCCGGCTCTGTTTGAGCTCTTCAGTCCACCATCCGTTTGCGTTAGGGTGTTTCACATTATTGTTGACTCTCTTGATGGTTCTATCACAGACTTGAGTAAGTATTGCGCTAGAGTTATCAACAAAATTATTTGTGTACTATTAGTGATTATATTCATATGAGGCTCTATTGCATTAATATATTGGCACATATAAACTTCGAACATATCCCAGTTTGCGGATTTCGTGTTGTATCTTATAGTAGATTTGTATTCTGTTCGAGGGTAATTCTCTTTTATAGAGAAGTATATGAAGCGATGGTCCGATAGTGATTCTTCTTTCATGACATGCTAGTTATCAACAAGTGCTGAAGCACTAACGCTTGAGAGAGTGACGTCAATGAAACTTTCCGCAATAGTGTCGCCTCTTACAGTATGAAATGTTATTAAATCACGGCTGTTATTGATTAAGATTAGATTATTTTGCGAGATAAAATCGTTAAGTTGGTCTCTCTGTTGTCATCATAATCACTGGACCACAGTATTGATTTTGCATTAGTATCGGCACAAATAATAAGATTTTGAGGCGAAATACCATGAATATCTGATTGTAGATGACCTAGCTCTGCGTTTAAATCACTAATTGGAGAAGAATACATTGACACAAATGTAAATAGTTTTGTCTCAAACTTAACATTTGCACAAATCAAGTGTTTTTTGCATAAGTTTTAAGCACTAGGACATGTAATGACTTATTGGTTATAATTATTGCTGCCTTTGATTTGTCACAAGACTCGTCGTACAAAACTTGATACCGCATTGGAAAACCGCATTGGAAAACCGCAGACCTTTCGGTTTATGACATACGGCTCTTGTACAAAGAATAGATCTATTTTCTTATCTTCAATTAATTTAATTAAGTTAGCTGTTGAACTCCTCGATCTTTGCAGATTGATTTGTAAACAATTAATTTGACTATCATTTTGAAAGCTATTCATAGTAGTTTTTTGATTCGGCTAAGGTTTTGATTCTTAAATATGTTTCAAATTTGTGGTCAAATGCAGAGTGGCTCGTGTCGAGTGCTGGAGTCCTGTCATTTGATGATTCGTTGCGTCGATTGCAGTTAGAACAGAATTTTTGATGTATATGATCACAGTCTCTAGTGTTGTGCGATTGGCCGCAGTGACCACAACTTTCTTCTCGCGTGCAATCGCGTGCATAGTGTGAGTAATCATTACATTTATAGCATCTAATGATAGGCATATAGTCTGCATGACTGAATGATTTCCAATCGATGAGTATTGAGCGCATGTTTGTGATGAATTTTCTCACTTCTGGACTTACTTCTATTACCCAATTGTTATAATGGCTTTTCTCGTGTTTTTTGAGCTTAAACTTGACTTTGATTTCTTGATTTAGGTCTTCACAGTTAGCTGTATCCAAGCAGTTTTTAATTGTAATTTTTTTTCAATGATTTTTTCATTAGATCTTCACTTTTAACTTCTTGTGGTATTGAGTAAATGGCAATTTTTGATATTTGTTTTGTTGGTCTTGAGATTGTGAACATATCGTTTTTACTCGCCAGAATTTTAGTCAATTCTTCACGTTCTGAGGATGAGTTGCACTCTTTTGATATCTTGCGAGCGTTTATAATAAGGTTAGGTTAGGTTTTAAAAGTTTAATCTTTAGAATATTTAATTTCATTTCTTAATATTAGTTTAGTATTATAATGATTGACTTGTATTTTTTGTTGAGATAGAGTCAATACAATGTATATATCAAAAGTGAGTGATTCTTATAGGCATATACCTTTTATGAACTTTTTTGGCCATATCTTGAAGTTGCGTTGACCCGGGAAGAATATTCGAGTAATGTTGGATTCGTCTCGTCATTCTGAATCAAATGACATTGAGATTTCCTGTCTAGGTCTTCAAATAACCGAAATCGGTTATTTGACCTTGGATGACCTTGAGACTGGGCTCAATGTTTATATCTCAAAGAGACAAGTTCAACTATATATATTGTAATGGTTGTACTACTCCTTCTATGCCGTGCCCAATATCCTACATCTTACCCCCTTAACTACTTGTAAATGATTCGCAGTTTGCCAATAAATCAAAAAATTTTAATTTTATCATTTGACGGATATCATTGTCGCTAATGTTAGTGTTTTTCTGTTCATTTAATAAATTATAGAAAACTGCGCCATTTTTACACTATTTTATTATTAAAATTGATAATCAACAGGCAGAGCATTAGATGAAAAGTGTTGATGCGTTAGTTCGTACGATTAATTAATCATAATTTATGAAGCAGTGAACATACACACAGAAAACTTGGTACTTTAATGACTAGACAGATTTTTTATAGTATATCGTAGAGCATTTTATTTATAGCATTCTGAAGGTGCTTAGAATTATAACTCTGGATTGAATTGAACTCATAGATTGTAAAACCTCAATAATCATTGATAGAATATCAGACAAGTGTGGGAAAAATATCGTTTAGAAACAGAAGTCAGAAACCTTTATGCAACGGTTTTTAAATCTCTTCAAATATTGTTGGAATTATAAAATTCAAAATTTAGATCAATTGTTAAGTATCTAAAGTTCTGTGCACTGCCTACAGTTTACATTTACTTTTATATTCTGACATTTTTTTACAATCTTATAGTCTATCTCTCATTCCAGTTGTAAAATTTCACACAACTACTAAAATAGTATAAAATAAATTGATCTGATCTACAAACTTACTCTTCAACAATGAATCGCTTGAACACAAGTATTATTGCGTTGGCAATAGCCTTCTCAACTTTTCAACTGTGTTCGTGTTTATGTGAAATAAAATGGATTAAAACCGATCACAATAAAATTCCGCTGGACGCTGTGTTGGCCAACACGGGCAATAGCTTGGGAGATTTCTATCCATCCCGTGCTGAATACAAAGGAGCTCTGACGCCGGGTAGGTACAAACCGGCTGAACAGAAATGTTTCCTAACTATGGATGGAAAGGAAGAATCTCTTTGGGAAAACTTTGAAGTGCTAACAAATCCAAATCATTGTATTCTACAATGGAAACACGCACGCGACGGTACTATCCCCAAAAACTCTATTTTAGCCGGAAAAGATAAAACAGGAGTAAGTTAATAAATAGAAACGAATAACCAAAATTTTAGCTTTCACTAAATTTACAATTTTTACTTTTTCTATGAAAAGATATGCTTTTCAAAATGTAACATAGGTATTTCTTTTAAAATGCTATTAATATGCTTCCAAATGTTACTACGATCGTTTTAATATATGTGCGAGGCAGGATATGAGTAAGGAATGAACTTCACCTAGAAATGGAAAACTTTGAAATTCAACGTTGTCTGTCGAACCCAATCAATTTTGAACCCTACTGTAAAAATTTTGCAGATATTAGGTATAGGATCGTTTCCTGGAATATGGACCTTGCATACAAATGACCCTCTCGGTCTGTGAGAGCTCAAAATTAATCTTTTGTATGTTAAACAATAGTGGTTTTAATCTGGAGGAAGTACAAAATTATGCCAATTAATATTTACTTTAGTCATAAGTGATTAGCAAGGAAAAGTTCATATAAAGGTTTAGAATGTGGTATTACCGAAGCTTGTATTCTAAAACATTTAAAATTATGCTTCTGTTTATTTAACTTTCTCAGTTTTATTGTAATTTTTTACATTTACTAAATATAAGAATTTCATTTGAGTGTAAATGAGATAAAACATATCCTGTTGTTTGTAAGGGTCCGGCATATGTATCACGAGTCAGTGCTAACGGTGGTTATATGCCTGGCAAGTTCTACAAGTCAACTGGAAAAGCATATTATGGTTGGGGTGGAGGCGAATTTGCTAGCAGTACCTACGAATTGCTCGTTATTAGTGATCCTCAAGATGTAAAGAAAGTTGAGCCCGGATGTAAAAATCATCGTGAGCTTGGTCAGGATAGCTTTGTTTGCGTTTGCACTGAGTCTCAGCCATGTGATAAAGTGGAGAAACTGCAGAAGACCGCTCATGGAGTCGTTACCAGATGGGAATCGAGTTCATTTGGGGCGCGATTCAAACCCGAAACGCTCCATTTCGATCCACTCAGTACAAATATAGGAAATAAAGACAGTTTACTTCATATCAGTCTCGACAGAAACAAACGATATCAAGAGATTTTCGGTTTTGGCGGTGCGTTCACTGACTCGACTGGTATTAACGTGAAATTGATGTCACCGAAACTTCAGGACCAGATTCTTAGCGATTACTTTGCTCGAGACGGTCTCGAATACAATGCTGGGCGCATTCCAATGGCCGGATCCGACTTTTCAACACATCCCTACTCTTACGATGATGTCGATGATGACAAAACTCTACAACATTTTGCATTAACAAAAGAAGACCACGAATTCAAGGTTTGATTTTTTATCTTTATCTCCAGGATTCATAATTAGGATTTTTTATCATGTTTACGATTGATTGACATGTGTTGTATTTCTTACTGCTCTTATAGATTCCGCTTATTAAAAAAGCTCAATCAATGGCAACTCACGAGATTAGGCTTTTTGGTAGTCCCTGGTCTGCACCTAAATGGATGAAAAACAACAATAACTTTATTTGGGGTGGAGCTATAAAGGGAGAGGTCGGATCAGAGTATTGGCAAATTTATGCCAAATATTTCGTAAAGTATGCGAATTTAATGAGCATAATCTTCATTTCATTCAATCGAATTTTAGAAACTCGTACCTGTTTTAGAAAAGAAGCATTCTAAAGATTTTATTCAGGAAATAGTTGAAAAATCTAATAGATGGGGGTTGAAATTTAATTTTGATTTACTGAATCGGGCAGTAGCCACCCTCTTTCCTTGAGTGACGAACTTGAGTCCACTGTTTTCATGTGTTTTATAAATTTGAATTTGACACGTAAACAATGCGTGCGTACTAAATATATGGCGCCTAATCAGATAACTCTTTCTAATGCCCCATGAAGTTTACATTAGGTATTCATGGTGGATAAAGATTGTTTTGCAACTCAATAGCTTTAGTTTTTGTTAGAACCTAATTTAAAACTAATTTGTGAGGACAAAAACGAAGCATAATTTGAATTCTTCTAAACAATCAAAAGTTTGAGGAATCATTTTAGAGGTACCACACTTCCTAGTTACTGCTACAAAAAATTTATATTTTCACTCACCAAAAAGTTACCCATAACACCAATAGAATAAAGGTCATCTTCCTTTCATCTATAGAATAATACTTAAGACTAGATTAAATTAATTGGGAGTTCTAAAGAAAAACTTGAAAGCTTGAAGCTTTAATAATATCTCAGAAATTTTTTTCTGAAAGTTTTTAAAGGTTATCTCAATTTCGAATATTTTTCATTCAAATGAGCTTATTTTGTTATAAACTATCAAACTGGAGTATTGAAATTAAAGAAAGAAGATCATTCTGTAATTAGATATTTAGACGCTTATAAGGCTGAAGGAATCAATCACTGGGGTATAACTGTACAGAACGAACCGCTTGCAGCTCAGCCATGGAACTCAATGCAATTTTCTCCTGAATCTACACGAGACTTTCTAAAGCGCACTTTGGGCCCTGAACTTGAAAAGAGCGGATACGGACCCAACAAGCTTAAGGTAATGGTATTGGACCATAATGTCAGTTTAGTCAAAGCCTGGGTCCACACAATCTTCGCCGACAAGGAAGCCTCAAAATATGCTCACGGGACTGCTATCCACTGGTATGGACACGATCCCAAAGAAATGTTGGATGAACCGCACAATGAACATCCCGATAAGTTCATTCTAGCCACTGAGGCTTGTCAGGAAGGTGGCGTCCATCTGGGTGACTGGAAACTGGCTGATTTGTACGCATCTGATATTCTCGGGGTAAGAAATAGATGGATGGGAGATTATACTTTAAAATTTTTCCAGTTCGGCTAAGCTATTAATTGAAAAGAACAAGCTATCTCAGAATTTTCATATATGATTCGAACTTAGATGCGTTTTCAGTAGGAAACTAGGTCTATAGTGTAACTAGACTAACCTACCGTCCACGTTTGGACAGTATGATCTGGAATTTTTTGTTCTGCTCAAAAATAGGAAAACTGATAACATGAACAGAAGTATTTATACCTGATTATTATCTTGTTATGATATTTTCAAAAGAACTATTGATATTGGCTGAATATTATCTCTATGTAAGTAGCGATCACTTATAGTTTGATCACATAATAATGCAACAAAATATAAATCATAGTAAGATTACACGATTTTACTGATTGACAAGACGAAGAAAACGAGAATGATCCAATTTTCGAATAGAAACTTCAATTGAATGAGTGATTCTTGAGATTTTGTTTGTTATACAATACACAAGCATGAGATTAAATTGAGTGACCACTATTTCTACATTGACAGTGGTCAGCTGATTTCGTTAGTTATTTTAAAGATGTCATAACAAGACAATCATGTAAAGCATTTTCGAAATTGATCTTTTTGTGGTCAGCTACCTCCATTGTAAGATTAATTCTTTATATAGAACCGTTTGTAGGACCGTTTAAAAAGTTTGTTAATATTTATCGTCAATCTATAATAGTATTTTTGAGAAAAATATTTAAAACTATCACATTTAGCTGATCGTTAATACAAACTTGAAAACTAGGTTCTACTTAAAGCCATTCAATACTAAGGATTATAAAAGTTGATTAACTTCTAAAATCCTTTAAAAGGATTTGATTCATCACACAGTTGGTTGGGTTGATTGGAATATGGTTTTGGACACTCAGGGAGGACCTAATTGGGTGAAAAACTTTGTGGATGCACCCATCATTGTCGACCCATCGAAGCATGAGTACTACCGACAGCCTTCGTTTTACGCTTTGGGCCATTTCAGCAAATTTTTACCACCAGGATCGGTCAGAATCGAATCAGCGACTCGCTCATCAATTAACAATCATGTTCTGGTTGGGGCTTTCAGGAGACCGGACAATGCGACTGTTGTCATTGCAGTCAACACCGAAGATATAGAAGTAGATTTTGTTATTGAGGATTCCACTTTTGGAAAACTCAACACGAAAATAGCTGAACGTTCGATCCAATCTTATATATATTATGATTAGCTTATTTCTAAATAAATCTTAATGATTTCTTCATTTCTAATAAAGTCGTCTATGTGTTGCGTTGATTCATCAGCTGAATATAAACAAAAAGAGTGTTCTCTGAGTCCTAGCTCACTACAAAAGGAAGTTCCATAACTGAGAGATCGAAATTCCTTAAAATGACCGAGTGAAGTTCAGTAGCTTGATATCTCTTGAGTATGATCTATTAACTTATTATGAAATAAAGTCTTAATTGTGTGATTTTTGAGATCATATCTTACTTAAAATTGTTCTATCAATCTTAGTGTATTCCCAATTCCTTAAAGAATTATTTCCAGTTCGTTTCCTAATAGAGTTAGCATTTAGCATGAACTTGATCTCGAAAACTGTACTATTGTAGGCTGGGGGCGAACTGAGCCGGTAAATAATAACTTGGTACCCTATCGGATCAGACATTTTTCAACTTTTGCTGAGTGAATTAAAGTATGCTTTGAAGTAGTTAATTATATCTATACAGAATTTTCGCAACATTTACTATGCTGAGTATCGGATTTAAATTTGTATTTAGGTTTTCGTTTGTGAATAAATCTCTACTGAAATTGTTTATTAGATACTCCAATAGCCATTTCTCTTGTTTATATTTAAAAAGTTTGGATTTTCCCATCTTGTATAATAAGCAAAATTTTTATAAGCTAAGCAACTTGTCTCATATGATTCCAGCATAAGTTTCGCTGTTGTTTACTGTAGGTTTAAAAAAGTATCCTATAGAGCGTAATTTTGATCACAATAATTTTGAATATTTGTCAGTCAGTAAGTTTTAAGTATTGGCAGCTGGCTTCTGCATTTGTATACCGTATATGATATATAGTAACACACCAGAGTCTAAACAGTGTGCACAGTAAATAACCAGAGGAGACTACAAGATGACAGAGGTATTCTTGACTGAGTCGAGTTTTCTATCATAGACAGCATAATCGAGTATCGGGTATTAATGAGATTTTTGACAAGAAAGACATATCAGCAAATAAACTAACTCGTTAAAGAAATCTTGAGTATTTTATTCCATTTTTAAATATCATCGCAGCCGATAATTTAATGCAAGGTGAGACTCATATCTTAAAACATAACTTGAGTCCTTATTGTATGTCATAGTCTTCATTACATAACAATTCATCTTTAATATATCTTTCTTTGAGTTAAGACTTTTGAATTGTTATACTTATTTTATTGAATTAATCCCTGATTTCTCTTAAATCACTTAATCATCAAGATACCAATTCGTAGCATTAAATATAAATTTAGATATGTAATTGGCTTTTATAAAGAATATTTTACAATCAGGCACAGTGATAGCTAACAATAAAATCAGTACTTAGTTTTTATAACTTATGATATCGGTTATTATTTCGTGTGAAAAAGGTATATAAGATATTTCCCAAATATGAAGTGATATTGTAATAACGTCTTAGTCTCCTAAATTAGACCTATACCAAAATACATTTGTAATAACCTATATCTTTAAAACTAATTTTCATAACTCACCGTATATGTCAACTTTTATTACTGATCTAAAGATTATCTTTTGTTTGTACAAAAGAAATCTTCACATGCTTGTCTCAACTGCATAAGTTATGAAGACAGCCGATAGTAAGCATATTTCAACTCTTAAAACCTACCTAAGTATGTCCTAGTTAAACAATCCTCCAATCTTAGCTAAATGCGCTATTAACCTTAAAAGGTTTAGCCTATCATTGTAAAACATTTTCTAATTTAACCCGCCTATTGTTCCTATAAAATGTCGTGTTTTTCTTAAATTTTTCGCTCTTTCTTCCAGTGTTAAAAATCCTGTGAAATCTTATGTAATTTGTATTGTGGTTATGTTAAATAAAGTGCTATATTTTAAAATTTGATTTCGTACACGCTCCTATTAAAGATCCAGACTTTACAATATCTGATGAACAGGGTAAAAAATATAGCGGAATATTCCTCCCATTCTCAGAATATTATATAAACTGAAAGTGTATGACGAAATTCTAACTCCGTAAAATTATATTAATGGCTCCTTAAGACCGTGTAACAGAAAATGTAGAGAGAATTTCTCTTTATAACTAACTAAAAACGCAATCGTATCTTTAAAAGGAATGTTTCGTAGGGACTAATAAAAGAAATCTAATTAAAATTTACCACTTATATTTCATAATATTGCCAAATGATTTATTTCGATTATTATTTTTTTAACTGAATACACAGGTCACAAAAGTTGTTCATCTCAGCGTTTAGTATTTTTTGGTCTTAATAATAAGTATGATTTTACTACAGTAATTGAGATTTGAGATTGAGATTTGTAATTGAGAAATTAACTCCATCTAGAGCAAGAAGAAAATTATGTGAGTCCTTATTTTTTAGTGACCTAAAAGGGTTTGTAATTTCAAGTAGTAAACAAATGAAAGTTTTATTTCCAACTGATAGATTCAAAGTAAGACGATATATGTGACGGTTTTTCAGACTTCATACATATTAGAAATTATAAACTTTTAAGATGTCTAATAAAAAAATAGCGCTCAAACTCACCGGGGAAGTTACTGTTATTATCATAGAAATAAGGAATTAAGTATTGTTCGAATAACTTGTAATAGTAAATATTTTATATCTGCTGCTTAGATAACTTAAACTATAATATCCGCCCCTTAGTAGTTAAGTGTTACACAAAAACATCAGAAATGCGTTTTCTAATGCCAAGTGATATATTTTAACCTTTTGATATAAACTCTCTTCCGTGATCCCAAATGATATACAAGTTGACTACCGTTATCATGATTATTGTCCAGACCCTGTGTATAGCCGCATTTCATATATACTTATTTTATAACATCGAGTCAGACAAAGAATTGATGGTTTTGATTAAATTTTTCACATCTCTAATTTTTTAAAATTCATTTTTAATTTCATGTATAGCCTGCAGTATTAAAATTATCAAAATTTTGCCATTTCCTTATATAGCCCACGGGCTATAGTCGTGAAAATACGGTATAACCTATTCGACTTCATTTCTATTTATTAGCTTCGAAAGGTTTGAAACAATAATTATCAGTAAGATCTAAACCCTTATCATATATATCGTTATAAAGGTTAAATTAATCGGAATCAGACCTCCATTCTTCTCATAGTAATGTCAAGAATAAGAAAAATCAATGACTTAGCTAGATGGGGGATACTAACGCTAGAGTTAGACATCCAGGCCTTTGTGACAGAGTCAGAGGTAGTCATCTAGGCACTATCTAGTTTCAGTTCTTTGGTTTTAATATTTATGGTTTTAGTAATTATTCTCCATTTAGGTTTGTGCTCAAAAGGTGGGAAGCGAGCAACATAAAAACTATAATTGTCTGACTAAAATTCTCGGAAAAAATGAAAAAATCCATCCTCATAGTAAGATAGTTCTCCTCCATAATTTGAAAACTATTGCTTCTGAAACAGTTCATAAAGAGTTTCGTGTCCAGTATTAAGACTTTTCCAACGAATCCAGTTTATCGAAATCGTTGAGGAACGAAAGATTCATTGCAATATATAATCCTTCTTTGAGGTTTTAGATCATAAAATGCTAGTTAAAATTACGAATTTAATAATCATTATGATAGATTTGATTTAATTATCACGACAAATATGCTCAATTCTTATTCAATGCAGCATTTCTTTATAATAAATTTTCCCGTAATTTACGTAATATTTTTACTTTTAGCTTCTATAGTAATCGAATTTCCAGTCTGATAGCTTGTTATTCTAAGATTATTTATTCTAGTTTAGAAAATATTCACTAATTTAGATATATTTCCAACATTTAACAAATGAGTATCATTAAATAGAATCATAGGAAAATCAAACCATAAACTTATAATATTCGTTATCAGGCATAAAAATTTTCGATTCTAATCTTAGGTTAATTGTGAATACTGAATCAGGAGAACAAGGAGAGTAAACGTTCGTTCGTTCGTTTGCGTGCGTTTCCCTCCCTTTCGGGAGACTAAAAGCTCCAACTTCACTAGGAGACTCACTCGAGCCCCATTTACAGAGTGAGTTTTTCGAGGCGGTCTGGCGGGGCATGCACATCGGGCCAAAGGCGGTTATAACCGAGGACATGGGGCCAGCATGTCGCAGTCAAAGAAGTATAGCGACCACGAGGTTCGAACCTGGGACCTCCACCCCAAGGTTCGACTCGCTGACCACTACACCCCAGTGACCCTTTTTCGGAGAGTAAACGTGAATCCTCTTAACCATATGAATTTTGAATTGTATTTTTCCATAAAAACTAAAATATCCCTTTGAAGGATGATTTTACTTTGTAAAACTCTCGACATTCTTCACTAGAAATAAAATTTAAACTTAAAAGATTCGATTTATTAGAATATCGCTTGTTGAATAGTCTGTCAAATAACTCGGAGACCACTCTTTAAGAATATACTAAGACTGGCATACACCATACAATTTGGACTTTTCATTACTTGAATTTAGCCCCAAATACCTAAAGCCATGCACTAATAGTCATTCGATTGAAGTACACGTATTCATATCCTAACACATCGATCACTAGAACTTTACAGAACCTTAAGACTCATATAAAAAGAAAGAATTACTTGACTATATTATTCTTTCTCTACAGTGTTTAAATCATATTAACGACTCTTTATGACTGAACACTAACGATGTTTTCTCATACAGTGATTGTGTTATAGCTGTTTAAGGTTGCTGGAGCATTGTCATGATGGAGAAACCACGTATTCATTCTTGAATTTGGGCGCATATTTCTCAGAGCTTCGAATACTTTCGGGAGGCAGTGATCTATATACCAGTTAGTTGTCACTGTCTTCTTATTTTCCAACATGATTGCTACGACCAAAACTCTCTTGCTGAAGAGTATAGCAAACATTCTTTTACCAACTGATTTTGGTTGTCTAACTTGAGTGGGTGTTTCTTCATCTTCAAATACCCATTGCCGACTCTGTGATTTAGTTGGGACGTCATAATAATAAATCCATGTTTCATCTCCCGTAATGATTGAATTTATGTACTTAGATGAGCCCTCATTAAACTTCTTCAGCATTTCTTTGCACCATTCGACATAAGCCATTTTTTGCGATTTCGTCAACGAATGCGGTACCCACAGCGTGCAAAGCTTTCTAACTTTTAAGTGCTCATGAAGAATTTTATAAACAGCTGGTGCACCGATGTTCAGTGTATGCTCTATCTGTTTATATGTCACACGTCTGCTTTTTCGATCATTTTTCGCACAGCATTGATGTTAACTTCAGAAACTGCATCTGAAGGCCTACCTGATCATGGATCATCTTCGAGTTCGAATATTCCACGGCGGAACTGAAGATACCATCTTTGAATAGTTCGAAGAGAGAGGCTATTATCCCCGAAAACGTTTGACATTTCTTCATGACATTCGAAATCAGTTAAACCTCTTCTGAAGTCATACAAATAACCACACGAAAATCTCGTCTGTTTAGTGATTCCATTAATAGCAAAATTTTGGTTATTATCAAAATTTAAATGAATGGAATTCGAAAACTATAGGAGATATTGCAATGAAATTTTGATAAAATGGAAATAGAATTTTGTATTTAATTTTTGTTTAATCAATTCTTTAAGAGGTCGTATAGTATTCACAAACGACAAAACTTTCGTAGTACCCCCTGTAAGTGAGGAACCTAGTCTTAGCATCATCAGAGTTCAAATCTTAGTTACGGTGCTGCTTTGTAGAATAAGTTTTTGAATGAAAATAAGTCAAAGTACATTGTTGTTTAAATGATATCTGAAGAATGTCATGAAATCCTAAGTTTCTTGAACTCGAATCTTAAGCGATTAAATATACATCATCTGGTTCTCAGTTCAATTTTTAAAATAAGGCGGAGCAGAATTAGTATTAATTCATTGATATTCAAATCGATTTTATTCTATCGCATTTATACAAAGGGTTAGCAGTTCAATCCGTGAACAAATTGATAGAGTTGCAACTTTTTATACAATTAACACAAAAATTCTGATTATACTATTGAATAACCTATTTATATACAAACATTTTAATATAAATTTATTAGTAAAAATCAAAACAGGAACAAAGAAAACTGCCGACCAAACTTAAAGATAGTTTGCAGATTTTTTAAACCTTGCCATTCATTTACGAATTTAATAAAAAGCTTAAATATATGAAAAATATGCAGTTCTCATGTGTACATATCAAAGATTAATTATCATAATGAAAGTTGTAGATTCATTAAACCAAAATCGTAGAAAAAAGTTAGAAGAATGTCTTCGTTCAATGAAAAATTCCATATTGAATTGGTATTGTATTTCTCGTTCTCACCTTGTGAGTAAGCAAAATCACAAATAATTTTTTAAGTACTGAGAATACCAAATTATTATTGAAAAGATGTCTGTTAAAGTCTTCCCCTCCTGTCTTGAAGATTCAACCTATATGTAATAATCTGTAGACGAATATAAGGTGAGAGTTAGCCCAAATAACTGTGAAAGTATTCATTATTTTAAAAAATTGCAAATTGTCTTTCAGTTTGATCTGCAGTTTTCTTTGTTCCTGTTTTGATTTTTACTAATAAATTTATATTTAAATATTTGTAATATAAGTGTGTTATCTAATATTATAATCAGAATTTGTGCATTAATTGTATAAAAATTACAACTCTTTCAACTTGTTCACGAATTGAGTTGCTAATCCCCTGTAAATCATTCATGTTTAATTGATGAATACCATTGGCTTAATAACTGAACGAGTGATTTGCAATACTTCTCTCTGTAAATATGGAATACTATATTGTCATCTCGTATTCATTCTATTTTATCTTGCTCATTTTATCTATTCTGCTGAAATACATAAACAGATATGCTTTTTGAGCGATATATCGTAGAAATATTTGGTTTTTGTGAAGCGCGCCTTTTGAGTGAATAGAATGATAACTGGTAATGTTTTCTTCGTCTTGGTATTTTATATCGATCGTTGGTTTTACAAAAAATATAATTCAAAAAGTATGAAGGGCTTATCTATAAATATATGAGCGAGGATTCTAACTGGCTTCAGAAATCATTTTCTGCATAAACGCATGTCAGAAAAATTATGAAAAAATTTTATTTTCAATAGTTTAGGTATATCAATTTTTCAGTTTTTTGTACTAAGTTCCATGGAGAAAAACCAAACTTTAAGTTTATTATTGACTTTATCATTGAAAAATGTATCATTTTTAACGGGCTGAGATTATTTCTCCTTTGAGAAAAATATTTAGTAAAAATGTCTTTCAGTCTAAATATCGTGTTCTTAGACTTGAGAACGTTCTAATAGTTTATCGAAGACTACTAAATCCATATTATTGATTTACATTGAGTATATTGATTACTTTGAATTCTTATCAGGAAATTATTTGTTAGTATTATCAGTTACTGGTATTATCATTTCTTAAGCTTAGCAATCCCCCGCAGCACTTCGAAGGTTATAAGAACATTAGTACAAATCAATAAAAAAGTCAATAATCAGTATTTATCATATCTTTTATAAGTTAAAGTTCACTCTATAAACTGATTAAATTACGTTATTATTTGCAATAGAATTAGATATTAAAATTATTGGCCAATAATGTCTCTAATTATCGAAGTTGCCAATGGCTAAATTATGCTGATGTAAAATTGATAACATTGAAAAGTGGATTGAAAGGTTTCTGTTCTGACCCCTTTGGAAAACTCTGCCAGAAACCTTTTATATCATTTGATAGTATAACCATTTGGAACTAACATAAATAAATTTCAGGCAATCATCTTCAAGTTTTTATTGTATCTCAAGAGATATAAACAGATGGAATATAAGTGAAAGTGCTCCTTTCGTAGTTCTTGACAAGTCGTAGTCCTAGTCAATATTTATAATCAGACGCTCGGCATAATCATTTCAACTATAGGACATCAATTTGCAATGATCATGCTATCAGATTACTATTAAATTAAATAAAACTCCAATAACCCCTTTCTAGGAATCTGAAGTACTTTTAGTAGTATTAACATTTAAGATTTTGTCTCAATTCTGTAAGTTAATTTGTTGTGTAAAGTAATCGTTGCTTAATCACATTAGTGAAGGTTGAAAAGATTATCCTATTCATATCTTGTTTGTTAATAAATTTCATTGGTGTTTACACTTCCTAATGCAGAACAACTTTACCAATAACTTTTCTTTGAGATACAGTTAGAGATCCCGCCTTAATGAAGCATAAAGGAAGAAATGAAAAGGTTGAAAGAACAATAGGATAAAATTCAAATTCCAATCTTTTTTGAACTTTAGAATTCAATATCAAATATCTGTCTTGTTATCCCTAAGTTTACGTCGATGGTGATAAGTCAAAGTTTTTTAACATATTAAAATACTTGAGTTTAAATTAGGGTCAGATTTAAATGATAATACGCTTTTATAAAATCTCAGAAAAAATTGAATTTTTAAAACAAAACAAAACTAGCTATAATTCTGCTGACTTTTTTTCAAAGAGAATATCCTATTGTACTCCCGATACTCGATACCTGATTCCTGGAGGGCAGAGAAAAGAAAGGTCCTAAGGAGGATTGTCCTCCTCAAAGGAGGACGGGTGGGAACTCAAGATTCGTTTCGAAATAATGATTCAAGTTAGTGTCACTCGGTGTCATTCACACATTTATAATTTAGTAATCTTTTATGCACCGACGTGACAACTGGCATTTGTAAGATATGTTACACTTCGTTTTTCACTATGAATAATAAGCATAGCTAATAAGATACAATTTCTACTAACATTTTTTCAAATATGGTATTTCCAACTTATAAGATATATATGCTCTAATTCTAATTAAGACTTGAAGGCATCTACTTTAATTTTATATATGTCTGTTCTGAATGGCTATAATGTCCCATGATAAAAAGTTACTAGCAGAAATTTTTAGGAAAGTTTCAGGACAGAAACTTTTCAACTCACCCTAATATAATCTCGAGCCATTAGTTCAGATTAATCAAATTGATACTTTTCGAATGTCAATCTCTTTTGATGTCAAAACAGCGAAACTCGATTTCAAATTTATTAATGACTTGCAATCAAGTCTAGTTATTGATAGAATTATTGAAGGTTCAAAGTATGTTTTCTAAAGATTAAATAGGTATTTCTCAAATTTCTACTAATTAAACTAATTAAGATGGCCAATCTACTTCAGTTATATCAATTCAAATTACATTATTATACTTAACATAAAAATACAATAACAAAGTATAAATAATATGACTTCTCATCAAAATGCAAAACACATTTATGATTTTTGATAACTCCTTGATGGTTTAATAACTACTAGTCGATTTTGAAAAATTAAGACTTAAAATTGATTTTTTTATAAACTTCATTCTTTTATTGTATTTAATGATAGTTTACCTACTGTCAATGGTGTCTTTGTATCAACTGCTTAAAGTGTATAAAACTGAAGTTATTAAACAAAGAGGCGTGAGATTTGAGATCAAAGTATGTGATCTCCTGTTCTCTCGCTATAAAGGATTAAATTGTGTACAGAGTGTACAGGAAAACAAAAGATTAAAACGTTGAATGAAATGATTATGTCCGTTTCACCGAATTTCTTTTCACCGAGCTGCATTTCGTCGAATGCCATTTCGCCAAATTTACATACAGATATATCTATTTATAGATTTTTCCGTATAGAGAAACATAAATTGTGTATTCGATGAAATAAAGTTGATTCTACAGCAACAGTAACTTAATTTGAGAGAAAAGAGCCATTCAATATTTTTATTGCATTCAAAAGTCTAAGTGTTTACAAAAAATCTTAAATTTGCCTGGTTTTTAAGTCTATACAGAGATACATTATCTTAAAAATAATGTAAACAATAAAGATGTCCTGATTTGGGCTAAAATTTTGTGATGCTTTGTTGTAATATTGAATTCTGTTCGCACTTAGCTTCATTTCTGACTACGGCACTGCTCTGAAGAGCAAAAATGTGCTGCAACTTATTTACAGTAGATTGAGAACGCTGATAACATTCACTGAAAATCGTAATATTAATTGAATTATTCTTTTGCAAAAACTTCATTATAGACCAATAGATTTTACTTTTTTATTTGATTTAAATATTTTTTGGCTAAGTTATTCGCATAAAATAGTTATCTCAATTAGGTTTGCTAACAGGAAAGAAAAGCTTTTATAGGTAGGTACACCTGTATGTAAATTCTGCGAAATGGGAATTCGGCGAAGTGCAATTCGACGAAATGAAAGTTCGGCGAAATGGCATTCAGCGAAATGGCAAATTAACAATGAAATCACTTGATTTCTCGGAATATGTACAAATTGAAATTAAATTACTTTAACGACTTTACATTGATAAACAACAATTAGGAACCTTTAAGAAGCATGAACTGGAATCTGAAAACACTAAAATGTTTGGTGTTTGGTATATTTTACAGATTTTATTTCTAAGAGATGAGTAAGCTTTAGGTGGATCTTATTAAGTATTAATGTGCATAGAAATAAGTCCATCTTTTATTCTATCTAAATGTATATTGAAAAATAAAGATTTCATTGCCATTTAAAATTTTTAAAGAATCAAAATTGTTATTGTGTGTCTGTTCGGTTCGGGTAGCGGTTTGGCTAGACCTGAACTAATCAAGGTATCTGTAATACTTTATCAGTAATTGATATATAAGGGTCCTTATCTTTCGGGTTCCTATATTTTTCCTACTCACAACTCCACATTAAAATCTAATACAAATTTGTAAAATAAACTCAAAAATACATGAAATTATCATATTACATTGTTAGGCTTCTGAGTTGTATATCTCATCTTCTCCACGGATATATGAAAGAACGTTATGCTTATCATAAGATTGTCTCAAAAACCAGTCTAAACATTTAAAAATAGACTATACTTAAATTTGATACAAAATATGTTTGTTGTGTTTTACTGACAAGTGATAAATAGCTGTAAATGTTTAGAAATGGCTCATAAAATACCCACAGTCATTGGTACGTCCATATCAAGAACAAAATGACGTTGATTTATTAAGCATGAGGACGCTCTTAGAATACAATGCAATAAGAATGTTAACGATGGTTTTTCTAATATAGAATAATATAGTACACTAAAATGAATATGGATGTTTATTTCTATATTAAAATAATACCAAGCATACAATAAAACGAAGTTATTTTTGTGATAAATCAAAAGTAAAGTAATAAACAAAATTGAATTTAGAACTTATAATATGTACTGACTAAAGCCAAAAAGTATGTACTGACTTTAAAGGAGAGTACAAAAACAATCATCATATTTCTGAATATTTTTAATTTAACTGTTTTCTTTATATTAATTATAATAATCAAAATATTCGTATCTAGTTATATTAAGTAAAATTATAATTGCTTTTCGAGCCCTTTATAGTGAAAAAGTTAAAGAAAATAAACATAAGAAAGTTAGACATCTTTGTCATTAAGGTAGGAAAGTCTGACTATTAGGTTCTTCTTATCAAGAATGCAAATGTGGCTGTAAGTACGAAACATAAACCATAGGCAACTGCTTCTGCACACAATGCATCCCAGATTTTGTTCCGAGATTCACTGCCAACTACATCCAAAGCAAGAGAATTTCTCATAAGACCCAATAAGGCTAATATTGACACTAAAACAGCAACAGAAAATAGATACTTGTATGCAGCGAAAATACCAGCAATTGTAAGTGTCACACTGACCAAAAATTCTGTTGCACTAGTTCCACGGTAATAACGACAATATCGATCAGAGAAACCAGGTGCTGAACAATTTAAGTCTTTTAATTGTAAAATCATAACTGAAAGAGCACAACAAAATAACATGGTAAATGCCAACATTGTTCCTACTTTCACAATTAAAACTCGTTGATCACTCATTTTTCCTTATTTTATATTAATTGTTTTT